>OU342743.1:433433008-433785216 GCA_910589775.1 Avena eriantha | reverse complement strand
TACCAGTGTCATTGCATGTGTGTTACTTCCATAAACCACATGTGGATCCACCGGTGTCATTGCATGTCTGTTCCTCTAAACAAACCACATAAGGATCCACCAGTGTCACTGCATGTCTGTTCTTTTCATGAACCACATAAGGATCTACCAGTGTCATTGCATGTCTTTTACTTCCATAAACCACATGTGGATCCACCGGTGTCATTGCATGTGTGTTCCTCTAAAGAAACCACAAAAGGATCCACTAGTGTCATTGCATGTCTGTTCTTCTCATGAACCACATAAGGATGGGCCCACCAGTGTCATTGCATGTCTGTTCTTTTGATGAACCATACCCAGTGTCATTGCATGTCTGTTCTATTCATGAACCACACCTAGTTTCACTGCATGTCTCTTTTTTTCATGAACCACATAAGGATCTACCAGTGTCATTGCATGTCTTTTACTTCCATAAACCACATGTGGATCCACCGGTGTCATTGCATGTATGTTCCTCTAAACAAACCACATAAGGATCCACCAGTGTCATTGCGTGTGTGTTCTTCTCGTGAACCACACCCAGTGTCATTGCATGTGTGTTCTTCTAAACAAACCACATAAGGATCCACCAGTGTCATTGCCTATCTGTTCTTTTCATGAACCACATAAGAATCTACCAGTGTCATTGCATGTGTGTTACTTCCATAAACCACATGTGGATCCACCGGTGTCATTGCATGTTTGTTCCTCTAAACAAACCACATAAGGATCCACCAGTGTCATTGCATGTCTATTCTTTTCATGAATCACAGCCCAGTGTCATTGCCTGTCTTTTACTTCCATAAACCACATATGGATCCACCTAGTGTGATTGCATGTCTGTTCCTCTAAACAAACCACATAAGGATCCACCAGTGTCATTGCGTGTCTGTTCTTTTCATGCACCACACCCAGTGGCATTGCATGCGTGTTCTTCTAAACAAACCACATAAGGATCCACCAGTGTCATTGCCTATATGTTATTTTCATGAACCACACCCAGTGTCATTGCATGTGTGTTATTCTTAACAAACTACATAAGTCATTGCATGTCTGTTCTTTTCATTAACCACACCCGGTGTTATTGTATGTCTATTCTTTTCATGAACCACGGCTAGAGTCATTGCATGTATGTTCCTCTAAACAAACCACATAAGTATCCACCAGTGTCATTGCATGTCTTTTACTTCCATAAACCACATGTGGATCCACCGGTGTCATTGCATGTGTGTTGCTCTAAACAAACCACATAAGGATCCACCAGTGTCATTGCCTGTCTGTTCTTCTCATCAACCACATAAGGATGGGCCCACCAGTGTAATTGCATGTCTGTTCTTTTCATGAACCATACCGAGTGTCAGTGCATGTCTGTTCTAATCATGAACCACACCCAGTTTCACTGCATGTCTGTTCTTTTCATGAACCACATAAGGATCTACCAGTGTCATTGCATGTCTTTTACTTCCATAAACCACATGTGGATCCACCGGTGTCATTGCATGTCTGTTCCACTAAACAAACCACATAAGGATCCACCAGTGTCATGGCATGTGTGTTCTTCTCATGATCCACACCCAGTGTCATTGCATGTGTGTTCTTCTAAACAAACCACATAAGGATCCAACAGTGTCATTGCCTGTCTGTTCTTTTCATGAACCACATAAGGATCCACCAGTGTCATTGCATGTCTGTTCTTTTTCATGAATCACAGCCATTGTCATTGCATGTCTTTTACTTCCATAAACCACACCCAGTGTCATTGAATGGGTAGCTGTTAGACCGAGTCTTCTAGAAGGCATGCCCTAACACAATTGTTCTACTTGACGATTGTTACATACCATTCGATTGGGGCACCTGGACGATTGGGATGGTCTTCGTGAGAGCGATCCGCGAGTACGCTGTTCTGCGGCATGATTGGCCACGCTTGCTTTGGATAAACTGGCAACACCGGGCGCTCCCCTGTTTCGAGTGTCACGTCTCACGAGTTCAGAGGGCCACATCCCAGTGTCACGTCCCCATTACTTCTCTTCGTCCCCGTACTTCTCTTCCTTACCCTCGAAGCCACTTTCCCCACTTCACTCCCATCCTGCCGTAGCCGCTAGCCGACGGTGCCTCCATCCCAATCCCCTCTCCGGCAGCCACCCCTCCCTCCCCCCACACACACACCCCTCTCGCCATGGGTTCAAGGGAGACGACGAGGAAACGCGTCGTGACTACAGGGTCAGTGATTTCGATATGAGTCGTCTCATCTATATTTCTATCATCTGTGGCCAGTTATCTATTTTTTGAGCTAGATCTAATCTGTTTACTCATGCGCGTATGATGTGTTAGGCCAACCAGACGATGTATGACTCCGACTATCACGGTTTAGAGGATGAAGACAGTCCTCTAGTATGTAAACATGGATATGTGCCCGCTAAATTTGTAGCCTTCGAAGGACAAAACATAGGCAGGAGGTTTCTACGGTGTCAAGGACATCGTGCAATGATGCAAGGCAGAAGTTGCGGTGTTGTCAAATGGGTAGATCTAGAGTGGCCCAAATCGATGTAGAAAACGCTGGACAAACTATGGGAAATGACTGTCGAGTTGAAAGAATCCGTATTCAGCTCACTTCTTGGCAGTGTTGAGATGAATCTATGAGAACCAGTTGACACGACCAAGCATAAGCGAGATCTCAGGTGGGTGCAAGACAAGGTTATCAGAGTCGAGAAGGAGAGGGATGCGGCGTTGGCCCTGAAGGATAAAGCAGAGCAAGAACTAACTCAAGCAAGGAACGATCTCCACCAGGCCAAAGTCCTGCAGTACACAACTACGAGTATTGACAAGTGCATGAGGAAAAATGCAGAGAAACAATTGAAGTTGTGCAAGGAAGATTCTAAAAGGAAGGAGCAGACAATTCGATCCTTGCTCTCGCAAGAAGATGCGCATCGGGCCAAGATTAGGAAGATCAAGGAGATGTGTGATAACTAGTTCTATTTAGCTTAAGCTCCGTGCCTTTTTAAGTTGTAATATTTGGACTTGTTGACCTAACGGTCTGAACTATTGGTCCCGGATTCCAGGGAGGAAAAAAATTGCTCTGACCCCGCATTAATTTGTGTAAGAATCTGTGATTTAGATCAATTTCTGCCTCGATTTAGATCTCTATCCCGGATTGGGAACGTAACCGTGGACCAAAGACACCTTTTCTACTAGTGTATTCTGACACTGTTGGTTTGTTTAAACGTAATCTACGTGGATTGTGCCGCATGCAAATGGCACAACCACAATTTATAAAGTGGAAGCACGTATCCGGGAGCTTTGCCAGATGCAGGGGATGCAGGAGCAGAGAGGTAGTGAGATAGACGGGCTCAAGATTAGGCCAGAAAGTGGTACCCATTTCCTCCTCATCTGGGTATTATCGGTGAGAACATTGCTGTTTATGTTGCCACGTCGTTGTACAACATCTGAAATAAGTTGCTGCTTCGTGGAGTGTGGCAGCTTAAATAATGTATTTATGTGCCACTTACATTCCATCGTATTTGGAGACCTCCTGCCCCTCAGCAATCGTGGAACCGGTGGATCATTGTTTTCAGATAGCAGTGGCACAATCACAATTTCGGATTCAACTACCGACTCGGGCGTTTCCAAACCCTAAGTCGCGGTACATTTTACTCAGAGAACGTGGGTAGATTGTTTCGCCCAGCAACGTGCCACACACAGAGCGTTCAGAATTTAACAGAATTACATATATAGGTTCAAGTTCAACACATTACTATGCATCTTCATTGCCAGCATCCTTCTTCCGCAGCCTGGGTGCCAAGCCTTCACGTCCAATGGCTTCTTCATTTCCTGCCTTCTTCCTCTTCCTCGGTGCCAATTTTCTTAGCTTCACGTACTCTGCATCGTCGGGACAATGGGCACCATAATCGTGTCCAGCATCATCTTTCCACTCGTTTTTAATTTCTTTGGGAAGCAAAATGACTGACCCGGCAGTCATGTTTCTAACCTTGCGGTGCTTCCTGTCAAAGAAACAAGACTGTTGCATAACTGCCCAATATCTACAGAGTAAATAAAACAAAAATTACAATTCAGCACAAACATGCGAACCCCAAGCGACCTTTGCTTCCCAGGAGCTAATTGTGTTCGAGCAACCACCCTGTCCAAGAATAGAAGGGCGACTCCTAGTTGCAGCAGCTTCCACATCCAGTACATCACATTTCAGCTCAAACATGGCAGTCGAAGCGTACATTTTCATCAACCCAATTAGCTGACTGTCACACGTTATAGGAACCATGATGCGACGTTCATCCATGAAGCTAAACTTTGTAGTCTGCTTCGGCCATAATTCAACATGATTATGCAGAGCAACAACCATACCAGATATAGTGCAGATCTGCGCAGGCGCTTCTTCCATCGTGAAACAATGGTGTCCATACCTGTTGCCCTTAGAGTCGTACCTATAGAGGACTACCGTAACCAGGCAAGGGGGATCCGCGCAGATCCCACTTGACAGAAAACTGTGGACAAAATATGTTTGTCAGCGATGGGCTAACAAACAATTTGAGGTTCAGTAGCCAGCTAGCAGTTGTAACTAGTGCGAATAGCAAAGAGAAGGGTAGATCACCCGCTTGTAGACAAAACTTCTTCTTTCTTGATAGTAGGATCTGCCATCCTTCGAGCTGCTCGGCTCGTCAGCGGCGGAGATGGTCTAGAGCCTCGCAATGGCGGCTACGGCATGTGCCATTGGAGCTCGGTATTAGCGACTGGGCGCAGCAACTTGGCCCCATAAGTCAAATGTCCGAAGGGATCGTCCTGCCTGGAGGGTGGATTCCGACGCCGCCGGTGCTAGGGGAAAGCTGGGAATGGATTTGTGAAATTGGTCAACGCATCTCTTAGCTGCTCGATTTGCCTAAGAGGTTACCACGTTGGCGCCCGCGTCACGGACAGATAACCGACATGTGGGTCCCGACCGTCTACTTCACGGGGCGGTTTAACAGAATGTTTGTATTTGGCAGGGGTGAGATGAGTTTGCCTCGAAATGTCCCCTCTCAGTAGTTGGCGGCCCAACTTTTCGAAACACGGTAATTTCAGGCAACTTAGGTACCGCCATGCGCTGGCCTGCCAACTTTGGTACCGTAGACGAACAAGCCCTCTCAGCCTCCCCTTATGGCTTCCTTCATCTTCTGGAAAAATAGGATTTTCCATGTATTTTCGCGGATTTTATGATCTTCGTGAATTTTGCCTCCAAACAGCACCTTTTCCATCAGAATCCTGACTACAGCGGTCCATGCTCCAAAAGTCATCCACCATGCAAAAACAGATGAAATAACATAAGTATCATCCCTTAATATGAAATATATCAATGAATAACAGTAAATTATGATATAGAATAGTGATGCAAAATGGACGCATCACTCAACAGCAGCGCCGTGTTTAACTCGGAAGAAGGTTTGCCCCAGGGAACCCTCACAACCGCAACGGCCGTCTCTTCCATATGAACGCCGAAGAAGCCCAAGAAGCGCCAGATGTCGTGTTGGGTATGTTTTCTGTCAACTCTATTTTAGCAAGAGTGTTGTTTGATTCTGGAGCATCGCACTCGTTTGTTATGGAAGAATTTGCTAGAAAAATACCTGAAGCATGTTATGATAGTTCAAATACCTGGTTCAACCACAAAAGCTAGAAAAATTTGCAAAGCTGTACCTATCAGAATATATGGGATAGATTTTTATGCCAATCTAATAGTACTTGGAACCAAAGGTTTGGAAGTAGTACTAGGAATGGATTGGATGTCGAAGCATAAATGATTGATAGACTGTACCAAGAAAGCCATCACCATGACTAGTAGCTCTGGAGTATCAGTAGAGCATATATCTGAAACCTTGCCCCGTCAATTCAAGTGCAACAAGCGTCTAGCCCTACCCACCATAGACCAAGTCAGAGTAGTCTGTGAATACCCCGACGTATTCCCAGATGAATTGCCCGGTATGCCCCCAGATCGGGATATCGAGTTCATCATTGAACTAATCCCTGGAACCGGACCCATAGCTCAGAGACCCTATAGCATGAACCCATCAGAGTTAGTAGAGTTGAAGAAGCAATTGGATGCTATGTTGGCAATAGTCTTGATCCAACCAAGCGCATCGGCATGGAGATCGCCCGTGTTGTTTGTCGACAAGAAAGATGGAGGCAATCGTTTGTGCACAGATTACCGGAAGCTGAATGACGTCACCATATAGAACAAGTACCCTTTGCCCAAGATAGAGGATCTGTTTGATCAATTGACTGGTGCTAGAGTGTTTTCTAAAATCGATCTTAGGACTAGTTATCACTAACTTAAGATTCGTGCAATGGATATTCCAAAGACCGCCTTTACCACCAGATATGGATTGTATGAGTATACGGTCATGTCTTTTGGATTAACCAATGCCCCCGCTTATTTCATGAATCTCATGAATAAGATCTTTATGAATTTTCTAGATAAGTTTGTCGTTGTGTTTATCAACGATATTGTTATCTACTCCAAGCCAGAAGAAGACCATGAGCAACATCTTAGAATCATCCTTGAAACCCTTAGAGAGCACAATTGTATGCCAAGTTCAGCAAATGTGGGTTTTGGCTGAAAGAAGTAGGATTCCTTGGACATATTGTGTCTGCCGGAGGAGTCGTTGTTGATCCCGCCAAGATCAAAGATGTTGAAGAATGGGAAGCTCCAACCACTCAAACCCAAGTCCGTGCATTTCTCGGATTAGCGGGATATTACCGCAAGTTCGTAGAAGGATTATCGAGCATCGCAAGACCCATGACCCAATTGTTGAAGAAGGACAAGAAGTTTGAATGGACCGACAAATGTGAAGCAAGTTTCCAAGAGCTCAAGAAGAGATTGATTCCAACCCCAATATTGATTATGTTAGATATCAAGAAGCCGTTTTATGTGTATTGTGATGCATCTAAGATTGGTCTCGGATGTGTAATGATGCAAGAAGACAAAGTCATCGCATATCTGTCCAGACAACTGAAGCAGCATGAGCAGAACTACCCTACCCATGATCTAGAGTTAGCAGTTGTAGTTTTAGCTTTGAAGACATGGCGTCATTACCTTATGGGTAATCGATGTGAGATTTATTCAGATCACAAGAGCTTGAAGTATATTTTCACACAAAAGGAGCTGAATATGAGGCAAAGGAGATGGATAGAGTTAATCAAGGGTTATGACCTTGACATTCACTATCACCCAGGCAAAGCCAATGTGGTAGCGGATGCTCCTAGCAGATTGCCGTGCCGATTAAACACCATGAACAAGGAGAAGCAACCATGTTTGCACGAGGAGTTGGAGCAGTTTAGAACTCAGTTAGTTCGCAAAGGATTTTTAGCTAGCATTGAACTTCAACCCACTTTGATTAGTCAGATCAAGGAAGCCCAGAAGGGAAATGCAAGTATCGACGGAATCAAACGTCGAATTGGTATAGGAAAGGTGCCTGGATTCACCGAAGACGAAGAAGGAGTTTTGTGGTACAAAGGACATATCTGTGTGCCAGCAGATTCGGAGCTGAAGCAAGTTATCATGCAAGAAGCTCATGATACTCTTTATTCTATCCACCCCGGAGGAACGAAGATGTATCAGGATTTGAAGGAGCAATTTTGGTGGCACAAGATGAAGAGAGAAATCGGAAGCTACATCGCCAAGTGTGACATCTGTCAGAGAGTCCAGGCGGAACATCAGAGACCCACAAGACTGTTGCAACCATTACAGATTCCGGAATGGGAATAGGATTCTGTCGGAATGGACTTTATCACCGGTTTGCCTACTTCTAGTAGGGGAAGTGACTCAATCCAGGTCATTGTTGATAGACTATCCAAGGTAGCCCATTTTATACCTGTCAAGACTACCTACCAGAGTTCGAAGCTAGCAGAGTTGTACATTGCTAGAATCGTCAGTTTGCATGGAACCCCCAAGACCATAGTATGAGATCGAGGAACCCAATTTACCTCGAGATTTTGGTAGAAAGTCCAAGAAGGATTGGGAACCAAGTTGAAATTTCAGCACCGCTTATCACCCGCAGACCGATGGACAGACTGAAAGAGTCAACCAGATCTTAGAGGATATGTTGAGAGCTTGTGTGTTAGAGTACGGATCAAAATGGGAAGATTGTCTGCCTTTCGCATAATTCTCATACAACAACAGTTATCAAGCCAGTTTTCAAATTGCCCCATTTGAGTTCTTATATGGAAGAAAGTGTCGTACCCCTTTGAATTGGTCGCAAGTAGGAGAGAGTCAGATTTTCGGACCCGACATCCTACGGGAAGCTGAAGAGAAGGTTCACAAAGTCCGTGAACACCTCAAGACGACCAATCTAGACAGAAAGTTATGCTAACAAGAGAAGGAGAAACCTGGCTTTCAATGTCGGAGATTTTGTGTATCTCAAAGTTTTGCCATTCAAGGGAACACAACGCTTTAGTCTGAAAGGAAAGTTAGCGCCCAGATATATCGGACCCTTCAAAATTCTGAATTGTCGAGGAGAAGTATCGTATCAACTAGAACTGTCAGAAGAGATGTTCGCCATCCACAATGTGCTCCACATCTTGTTACTTCGCAAATGCTTAGAAGTGCCAGAGAAGACTGAAGTTTTCGAGAACATCGATCACTGAGCCGTTGATATCAACAAGGATCTGACGTATCATGAAGTGCCCATCCGTATCTTGGAAGAATCTTACAGAACCACCAGGACCCGAAGTATCAAGTTTCTCAAGATTCAATGGAGCAACCATACCGAAGAAGAAGCCACTTGGGAGCAAGAAGATTACATTAGGACAGAGTTTCCCGATCTCTTTAGTTCCTAGTTTTCTTTCTTTAATCTCGAGAAGAGATTTTGTTTAAGGGGGAAGGTTTGTAAAATCCCCAAAACATTAATACAAGATATTAAGATCCAAATCCCCCAATTTAGGGTTAACAAAAAACTTTTTCTCATTTAAATAAGTAAGAATGCATATGGGTGTTGCATTAATATAGAATTATTTGAAATTGTCATGTTTGTTTGTTCTAATGGTTGTAAAATGATTCAAAGATGAATGACATATCATCTAGATCATTCCCAAACAAAATCCAAAGAAAAAGAAAACAAATAAGATTAATAAAGGCTAACGGTCACTTTTGCCATTTTAATCCACTAGGTCACTTTAGGTGTTCCTAGAACTCAAATTCCAACAGAAACAATTCTAACTCTTTAAACCCCTTGCTAGTACAAGTAAAGATCCACCAAGGCTCACCTTGTGATCTTACAAAAACAATTAAACCCTAAATTTAAATGGCATTTGAAAATGGAATCAAGTGTATGTACCTAGATCCCACTTTTTCAAAAATCACTCAAATGAGTTCAAGTTGCCAATCCCAAACAACCACAGATGCTTAAGCATATGACCAACAACTCCACCAAAAATCTTTTCAAAAATTCAATTAAAATGTTCTTGTGGCCATTTTGTCAAATAGTTGGCAGGCAAATAAAATCTGCCTAACAAACACTATTTGTTGATCAATGCTTTGTCGAGCATTTGGCTCAATCTTGTCCCTCCTGCTCTCCCTTGTCTCCCTAGCTCTAACCAAGCCATCACAGAGCTACCATTTAGCCCCTAGCAGCAGTGTCGCGCCACCCCGACGCCATGATCCCCGGCCGACCATGCCCACGTCGCAGGAGCACACCCCGCCCTCTTACGCCACACTAGGGAGGTAGGCGTGATAGCACCACCGCCCACGATCCCTTCCCCGAGCCGTGCTAGCCCCTGGACCACCTCACGTCGCTCGCACCCACCGCCTCTGCGCCGTGCCCAGCTCACGCCAGAGCGCCGTCCCCAACAGGCCCACACAAGCCACGCCTTGACCTCAGCTCGCGTGCGTCGCTCCGCCTTAACCCCAGCTCACCCCTAGACACGCCCTTTCCCTGCCGCACGACCAACAGCCACCGCACGCCTCGTCGAGCACCGTCTCTGCCACCTAGAGCGCCAACCTTTCCCGACCAAATGCCACCGCCCCTAGCGTCGCCCTTACACCATAGCTGACCGCTAGGAGGCAAGACACCGTCCGCCTACACCGCCCATGCCTCTAGCGCCCTGTACCATCATCACCGCCGAGCTCACTGTCGCCCTCACGGTCTCCTCGTCGAGCCTATAAAAGGAGCCCTCCCCAGCACCAATTCCTCACACCACTCAACTCCCCTCTCTCTCAGAACCACCTCACAGCATCACCGGAGCCGCTCGAGCAGTCGTTCGCCGGAATTGTGCCGGAGTTCGCCGTAGCAGAGAAGAAAGGGGCCCGTCGATTTCGTCCACCCTAGGAGACCGCCGCGACCTTGCCTGAGTCCGCCGTCGTCTCCTCGTTCGATCGCCCCCATCGCCACACTAGCTGGAGCCCTGGTATGCCCCCTTTGCACCCCCACTGAGCCGCTAGGGTTCCGTCTCACCGGCAACCAGTTTGTCGTCGACGATGAACCACCACCGTCGATCTAGGTTCTAATCGCACGACCCACATCACCCCGTACCGCTTCGCGTTAGAAGAGCCACTGACATGTGGACCCCCCTGTCAGCTGTCCTCTACGCCGCAGAGTGTAACTGGGCTGGCCCATTTTCTTTCCCGCGTAGGCCCTAGAATTCAAATAATGATTTTCCTATTTAAACTTAATCTAGATTATGTCCCCTAGTTTGAAAATCAATTCTGAGAGTTCTGCTTAACCAAATTGAATGATTCAAATTTTTCTAGAAAGAAAATTAAAATCTCTATCCAAGCCCGTTGGATTTAAATCATTTAGAGTTATAGATCACATATAGCAAAAATAACAAGACAGAGACTTTTCTGCATTCAAACATTTTTCAAAAATCAACCATAATAGCTTTTGAATTTATTCCACCTCTCAAAAATCACATTTGAATATACCTATCTAAATATGTAAAAATATTTAGGTTTGCATACAGTGACTTTGTACTAGTACCAAAATAATGCTATATAGGCATTTCTAGTCACTTTAAATCATTTAAATATTAATCTTAGACTTTATAAAAGGTGATCCAACACTTAAATCACATTCCCATGTATTAGAATATGTGGTGATGACATGTGTCCACATGATCCCATATTTTAATTGGAGAATATTAAATCTTAGTTATTTTTCAGTGAGTAGAAATTACTTTTCTCAAATAAAATAAATGAAACTAGTTCATTAAATCTTGTGATGAATGTGATGATACTAGATCATCAAATGTGTGTGTTAGTACTAAATAGACTAGTTAAGTATTGTTTGGTGATTATATATTCCGTATGTATTTATAGACGATAGTACCGACCAAGTCTACGAAGATGAGGAATTCTACCCCAAGGAAGAAGAGGAGAATTTCAACCACTGCACCAACCAAGGCAAGCCTAGCACTTCAAGTAAACTTAACAAGCTAGAATTAAGCAAGATAACCTAAGCAAGATGTATTAGGCATGCTTTGGTTATACCTCTTTGATTTATACCAATCCCAAGTTTTACTTACAAGCTTTACTTTCTTTTACTTTATCAAAGTTCTTTACTTTGTTTATAGATAGCATAAAGAGTATAAAACTTGGCCTATCTAGTTATACTTAGATGTCATTCTATGGCATGAGATTGAGATTAGCATCCCACCTTAGTGAACCCCCTTAACTTAGTAGTTTAGAGCTAAACCAAAACTTGATCACTTTAGATGGGAATACTTGGTGAAAATGACTTATGAAAACCTTGGAATGATGAGTCATTCTATTGAGATGTTTTGACATGTGTTGAGAAACACAAAGGGTTTATGATGATGAAAATGTTGAGGCATGAGCCTTAGCCCTTTATAAAAACTGATGGTTGGGTTCGGATGCGATACCATTCCAATTTTACCGTACAACCACAATACCTGAATTGGGTAAGGCTTAGCTGGAAGTTTATATGTATTAGTATGAGTTCCCTCGTGGGAGAGGTTTGTGCTGAGGCTACCTCTCAATATTGTTCACCTATGCAGTGCCCAGGATGGCAGATGGCCATGGCTGGGAGGACAAGCTCATAGGAGAGGTGCTTATACTAGAGTGTGTAAAGGAAAGGTTATGTTTGATTATCTACATACTAAGTATGATGATTCAGGGTTATCTCTGACAAATGTATCGAATTTTGTGGTGAAAGTGTACCCCCTCTGTAGAGTGTCAAACTATTCGAATAGCCGCGTCCGCGGTTATGGACAGTTGGAGTGGCCATACTGTTCCGTTGTCAGATGTTTTCAAAATGACTTATGAAATGAATTGTGACATGACTTGACCACAACATGGTTGTGACTATGACAACTGAGTTCCCACTTAGGTGATTTTAGAATTTTATTTTATCTTTCTTTGTTTCTGAATTCAGCTTAGGTTTCAAACTTAACTTTACAAATAAACTTAGAGCTTAGCTTCCCTACTAGAACTACTTTACTTGTTAGTGATAGTTTGCGAGTACTTAAAGAGTACTCATGGCTTTGTTCCTGGCTATTCTCATGGCCAGACTATAAGGAGGACTATCTGGAAGAAGGACAGCAGGACGGCTACGACAACTAGGATCATCTCCCATCATCAGCATTGCCTGTGACACTGAAGATGGAGCCCACCGCTACGCTATTTATTCCGCTATTGTTTGTACTAAGACTGGATCATGAGATCCTTTATTTGTGTAAGACCTTATTATGCTTTGTAATGGATGATGTACTATGATATCCAATCTGTTATGTCTCCCAAAAATGGTAATTCTAGGATTGCGATGTATGGCATAACAGGCATCTGGGATTAAAAACCCGGGTGTTGACAGGTTGGTATAGTAGGTATTTTGTACCTCAGCTTTAAAACCCGGGATTAAAAAATGTTTCAAGCATTCTGTGCCTCAGCTTTAAAAACTTCCATCATCCAAAACTATAAGAAATTCTTCTTCTAAGTAGGTATTTTGTTGAAAACTTAAATTTTCGGTAGTCTCTATGTATAATATATAGCTAGATGTATTCGTAATTAAGCTAAGATATAGTTGAACTATACAAGAACGGTTTCTTAAATATCTACATACAATTGCATCGATTCAATGATGCAAAATCTTGAGCAACAGGCTGAAATTAGTTCAAGGCATTGGAGTGAATTTACATGGCTTAAGCTTTATTTAACAATTAACATTATTATTTTTCTTAGGTGATGATTTTCTAGGTATTAAGTATTCTTTGCCATTCTCTACTATGTTGTTAGGAAACTATTCTTTGTCATTCTCTACTGTGTTGTTCGGAAACTTTTCTTTGTTCCTTTCTTACAGCGTTGGTGTAGAGTCGGTGTTCGGAGGCTGTTGTTGCTCACATAACACTTGAATCAAGAATCAATGGAAGAGCCGTCGAATAGGCAGAGGGCTAAATGCCATAAGTGGTGCATTTTCTACTTATTGATCATCATCTATTTTTTTAAGGTGCTTGTCATTATTTCAGATAGACCATGGATTCTGATTCTTGGCGAGTAAAGTATCCTGGTGGCAAAACCTATATTTATTTTTTGCTCTCCATGTCGTTCAGTGTAGGGGACATGTGTGGGTTCATGTATTTTGTATTTTTTGGGGTTAACCACATGATTCATACAATCAGTCTGTAAATACTATTTTAGTTGAGATTAATTGTTCAATCTTTATTTAGTATACCATCCTTGATAATTTTCTGTTGTTCCTGCTATCCATAGTACAAATAGCTATCACCTATATTTTATAGACCGTATATGAGAACAAAAGGAAAAAAAACATGTTGTTACCCACAGCGATGACACTTCACAAATCTACCACGTCTACCATGGAGTGTCAAACGTATTGTAGGCGGCGCGGCAAAGCGCGCACTCCACCTAGTCCTAATTTAATTTTGGTAAGCATAGCAGGAGTTTACCTTGCCACATTGAACATTATATGATAATCTGTATTGTTTTAAAGGATTATCAGGCTAGGGATCTGACCTATTAAGAGAAAATCATATGAGTGGACCAAAGGAGTTATATATCAGCTTTTCTCCAACATATAAGTACAGTTTATCTTGAAGAAGTACGCAAGTGATGAGCTAAAATCTAGGAGGACACATGCAAGGTATGCAGTTTGATCGCCATCATAAACTACTATGATAATTTAAGTAGAACTTCCCAAAGAAGAAACCTGTAAGGAATAATATACTCATAATCAATTTCTTCTCTGTAAAGAGATGTAGCTGAGTGACAAAAGGTTGGCACTCTGCAGAACTCTGATGCCTTTTAGCACACCGGATCAACAACTTTGTTGTATATTTCTTGTTGGACTATAGACTCTAATTTGTAATCCTCCTGTTTTACGATTTTTCCTAGATGGCGATTTGTTATCAAAAGGCATGAAATATTTACCCCGGTCAGTATTTGTACCCTCATCCTAGGCTTATGTGTTTGGGGTTTTGGACATACTACTGCATGTTCTGATAGTGTTAATAGTTCTGCACAAATCTGTTCAGAAACATCTCACATAGTTATGAATATATGTGGGTGCATGGTTTGGTGAAAATCGTAATCCAATTTGGAGGTACATTGGCATGGGAGCCGCTGCCATGAAAATTTCTAGCTAGACAAGTGCAGTGAGTAGGCGTACTGAAAAAACCAATCATTTGGTTCAAAAACTCAAACCAACGTACTGAAAAAACCAGAAGTATTAATGTGATAAATTGTACAATAATTAGTTATAAAAATACTTAAAAACATTTTTTGGCATCAGCAAATGGACAACTTTGAGTCCAAGGAAGTGAAATAACCATTTTATAGTAAACATCGTAAGGTCAATATCAGATGTTGTCTAGTGAAAAATGGGTGAAAAATACTGTTGAGTGTCATACTGTCAACCAAAAGACCAAGAAATAGTAAGTCTAGTAATGTTGTTCAGGACCTTGATTATTATTCTAGTAATTGTACAAATTTATCTCTTCAAGATTTGTTTATTTGCGTCATGGTATCTTCATTAGTAGTTAGGTTTATTTAATCAATCTGTCCAAGTTGATTTTTGTGTACATATCAATCTTAAAATTAGCTCCAGACTATTGATCTCCAACTTGCCGCTTCGTTTCCTCAGTACCATCAGAACTATGGAGCGAGGCATCGGGCTTTTCAAGACAACCTTCATTATGGACGTTCCAAAAACGGGTACTATGGGATCGGGTGAATTAGAGAATAGACAGAGGTCCGTTGGCATTTCAGCCTTTCTTCTCCTTTCAGGGCCTATCCGAAAGAGAATCCAGTACCTCTTGGTCCTAAATAGCAGAATAGGACGAACGAACCGGCCCCCGCGGATATCTTTGCTTCGGAACAAAACAAAACCCGCGCCCTGGGCCGTCACAAGGAAAACTATACCCAAAATCCTTTTTATCCGGCATTAATTTGGAACCGCGTGCATCTAAAGCGCCCTTTACTAAAATCAATGTAGTTGTATGCAAACCTAGAGCAATAGCATGATGAACCAAGAAATCCCCAGGTCCTATTGTTAAGAAAAGCGAATTACTATTCTCATCTAGATAGAGAAAAAAACTAAAGGAGAATACTTAATAATACGGCGAAACATTTATACAAAACACCTATCCCTAGCACACGCAAGGGAACCATAGACAGGCAAGTGAAATCCAATCCACGAAATAATTTGATCCATGGACGGCACCGTTGTGGTAAAGGTCGTAATTCCAGAGGAATCATTACCGCAAGGCATAGAGGGGGAGGTCATAAGCGCCTAGAAAAGCCAGCCTGATCAAGTGAGAAACAGATTGCAACGCTCATGTAATTGTTCCTGGGATGCCTCTCCTACTTTTCATGCTTCCTCTCATTCTTTTGTTAGTTATTCTCATGTCTATCTAGGAATATAGTCCCTTTAGAAGCATCATATACAATTATCATGATTTGTTTATTTTTTAGAATGTAAGAAAAAGAAACAATGCCAAATAAGGACACTCGGATATATATAGCATGTGTCGTTCAACATTCAAGTGAGAGACACAATAGAGGAATGAATGTTGATTAGCTGAGACACACAATAGAGGAACGGATGCTGATTAGCTGTATGTTGCTGCTCTCCATGCAACGGGATAATATGCAGTGGGAATCGAGAGCACTCTCACAATGTTTATAATTTAAAACACAACTTCTTATAGATGTACTCAATATTTCACTTCAGAAAGTTATGGATGTTTCTGGTTATTCTTGATAAGGTGAATATTTTATTCGTTTTTGGAAAAGATCCCTTACACTAATTGTTGGTTCCTCAACTTTTGTGTGGGTTACAACAACTGATGATGTTCTCCCACCTTCATATTCTTTGAACATCACTGATCAATTTCACTTATCATATTCATAAAATCAATATGAACTAGTTTCTACTACTATGTCAGCAAGTGTGGATTTATTTTCAGTTATGAAGCTGGTATAGAGACATTTATCTTCCCTTGCACTAATTGCTGATTTCTAAACTTTTGTGTGGGTTTCAGGAACCGATGATGCTCTTACACCTTCATATCCCAATAATAGGGGTATAAGAGGAAGTGGGCATGTCGGGGGGTAATGGAAGAGCTATTTTCCCTATCGGTAGCAATGGAAGGGATATGACTCCTGCTACTTCATACCCTAGAGCACAGAAGACATGGAAACACAAATTCGACAGTTTGAGCAAGAACCGTACTGTTCAGTTCTTCGTGCTTTTAAATCTCAGTCTGATGCCCTCACATGGGTTGGTAACACAAAACTTGTGCTTGTTCATCCATGTTGTTGTCCTATAATTTATATATTGTTTCTTAAAGCAAACATATGGTACATGGACAGATCAGGTTCGTACCAATCCTGTAGTGCCGGTGAAGGAGAGTGTGTCGTCGAAGAAGGCGTCGAGGGAGACAATGAGGGCGTCGTTCCTCAGGCGCTCCAGGGAGGTGCTACTACGGCCCCGAGGTCAGCATCCAGGAAAGCGGTGATTGGGATGGCGAGGGCACCATCTAAGAATTCGTTGACGGCGGCATCCGTCAGGCACTCCAAAAAGGCGTCAAGGGCGGTGGATATAGCGCGTCCATCAGCCTCTCCAGGAAGGCAGCGAGGGAGGCCACGAGGACGCCACCCGTCAGGCGTTCCAGGAAGGCGGCAAGGATATCAAGCGTGATGATCGTGGGAATGATCATTTTTTTTGTTATATAAGTGAAGCGGTACGTGGGCTTAAGTTTCCGTCTAGCAGAGCATAGATAACGTAAGCTCTTAGATTAAGCTTTGTGTGCCCAATCATGCGGTTGTAGCATGACCGTGTACTGGTTGTGGGGTGGTCGTAGGAAAGTTTTTGTTGGGGTCTTTATCTATATCTCTATCTCTATTTCTATACCTAATAATAAAATACGGAACGCTTCTGTCAACCAGTCTTTTTTGAACGGTTTTGTCCTCCACCAAAACACATATTACACACCCATGTCACCGAAACGTTATTTTATGTTTTCCTCAGCTTACACTGACCGGCCGCCCCCAGTCCAGTCTCCAGTCTCCACCTCCACCTCTACCTCTACCTTCGATGTGCCTTCCCATATTCCCCGTTTCTCCGCTCGCGCTCCGTTGCCTATACTCCGGCTTCTTCCCCACTGGCGGGCGTGCCACCACTCCCAGCGTGCGGCCCGGGCGGTCCGGTGTTGTACCAATCCAACCAACACGGACCTGATCTTCCCCCAGAATCCCAGCCCAAAAATTAAATTGAGGAGCCGGGTATGGAGAGGGCATGGTGAGAGAGTAGGGGAACCAGAGTGGCACTAAGCCGATGGCAGCAGCACCGCCGCCGGTGGTGGTGTCGGCGTTGTACCGGCCAAGCGCTTGCCGACGGCGACCTGGAGGACGCCGGGGCCTTGGCAGCAAGAGGCCTAATTGGTTGAACACAAGGTGGACGCGGGAAGCTACAGCGAGGAGAGGGACGCACCGGTCAACCTTGACATCGTGCTTGGGGACGGATGGGTCGGCCGCTGTCGGCTGGAGGAGGAACACCTGGGCAGAGCTCCCGCTGAAGCACACGTACCTATTAGAGAAGACTGAGGCACCGAGCCATTAGAGGGCACCCGGGGTCAATTCATACCTTGTAGGAGGCAGCCCATCCCAGGCGTTGATCCTTGTGGCGGCTGTTCCCCACAACGCGTCACGTCGCAGATGGCTGCCTACGCGTGATGAGGGTGAAGTACGACTGCGGGCACATCATGCAGGTGCGACGCCCGGTGCGCGCGCCACTAGAGCCTCTAGCGATAGCGCACCAAGACTACGCGTGGCCTCACCACGGCTCTCCCATTCTACTGGCAGCCGTTGCCCCGACCTCGCTCTTCCCGACAGGAATCTAGGAACATCTTGATCTGAAGTTCTGAACCGAGAGGAAGAGTATTAAACAGAGAGACACATGATCTTTTAGGTGGAACTGGCTCAACGCTCTGGGACGTGGCCTATCTCATTATATAGAAGTACTAAAGGGTACGTACAGGTTACAATATACAGAATATACAGTCTAACACCCTCCCTCAACTGTGGCCTGAAGTATTCAGTAAGTTGAGATTGCGTCTACATCCTGTGAACAACGGAAGCGACAATGGTTTGGTGAAGATATCAGCAAGTTGATCTTTGGAGAAGATAAACTTGATTTGCATGAGCTTCTATGCAACTCGTTCTCTCACAAAATGATAATCAACTTCGATGTGTTTCGTTCGGGCATGAAATACTGGGTTGGAGGATAGGTATGTAGCACCGATGTTGTCACACCAAAGGACAGGAGGCTGGTCTTGGGCAATTTTTAACTCTCAAAGCAAAGACTGGACCCATATGAGCTCGGCGGTGGCATTGGCGACAGCCTTATATTCAGCTTTAGTACTACTCCGAGATACTGTAGCTTGCTTACGTGCACTCCAGGCAATCAAATTAGGACCAAAGAATACAGCATGGCCCCCCGTTGATCGCCGGCCATCTGGGTTACCAGCCCAATCCGCATCACTGAAAGCCGCAAGCACGCCAGAGGGTGCCGGCCGAAGATGAAGCCCGAACGTGAGAGTAGAAAGAATATAGCGTAGGATGCGCTTAACCGCAAACTAGTGAGTATCCCGTGGAGCATGAAGATACTGGCAGATATGGATAACTGCATAGGAAACATCAGGTCGAGTGATTGTAAGGTACTGAAGACCCCCAACAACACTCCTATACTCAGTAGCATCAGCAGCGGACAGTAGTGTACCATCAGTAGCAGACATAGTCTCAGTGGAGGACATGGGCGTAGTAGCAGCTTTGCACTCAAGCATACCAGCACGCCGTAAGAGATCCTGAGAGTACTTCTGCTAAGAGAGAGAGAGTAAGGCCATTGCCAGGATATGTGACCTCCAGCCCAAGAAAATAGTGTAGCTTGCCCAGATCCTTGATAGCAAAGTCAAAACCTAGAGCCACAATGAGACGATCCGTAGCTGCTGCAGAGGAACTAACCAGTATAATATCATCAACATAAACCAGAAGATACATGGTAACCTCTGGGCGCTGAAGAAGGAACAGTGAAGTATCAGTTGTGGAGGGCACAAATCCATGAGTGCGGAGTGCGGCGCCGAGCCGTGCATGCCAGGCACGAGGAGCCTGTTTCAGGCCATAGAGTGCCTTCACCAAGTGACAGAGATCCTGAGGACGAGCAGAATCAACAAAGCCAGGAGGCTGGCGCATGTAGACCTCTTCCTCCAAAACACCATGGAGAAAAGCGTTCTGAACATCCATCTGATGAAGATCCTAGCCCCGAGTAACAACAAGAGAGAGTAGCAGCCGAATAGTGGTGGGTTTGACCACAAGACTGAAAGTATCCTCATAGTCGAGCCCATACCTTTGCTTGAAGCCTTTAGCAACCAACCGAGCTTTGTACCGCTCAATAGAACCATCAGTGTGCTTTTTCACTTTAAAAATCCACTTGGAGTCAATGATATTGACACCAGGACGGGGAGGAACCAGATGCCAAGTACCGTTCTGACGGAGAGCCTAAAACTCAAGGTCCATGGTAGCGCGCCAGTGCGGGATGCTCATCGCAACCTGATAATGACGAGGCTCAGCAGAGGGATCCCACCGCGCTTGAGCCAAGCAGGCAGCGATCCATGCAACAGTGCCACCGGTGCGTTCCTTTGGCCGATGAACACCGCTGCGACTGCGCGTATGAGGACGCAGCGCAACGGAGGCAGGAGGTGGCGGTGCAGCAACATCGCTCGAAGCAGCCGGCGACGAAGAGGCGGCCGGGGACGGCGGCCCGGAGTCGGGCGGCGTGGCAGAGGCAGACCGCGCGGGCGACGTGCAGGGCGATGCGCAAGGCGGCTCCAGCCTAGCTAGAGGGGGCGACGGGGCCGGCGGCCCACCCACGGGCGAGGGCTAGGATGGCCCAGGCGGGGGTGAAGCCGGGCTGGTAGGTGGGGGCGAGGCCGGCCTAGTGGCCGACGGGGTCGAGGGCGCCTCGGTGCGTGGCACCGATGCATGCTCCATGCACCGATCGACGTCGTCGTCGACAGGAGTGTCTAGGACTTCCAGGCGAGCTTCGCGACCAGTACCTGCACCGTGATTAGGCAATAACACAGGCGAATATGCAACATCATCAAATTGGCCAGGACTAACAGGAGTGGAATTTGTGGGTGGCACAGAGGGAGACGATGGCATATTCGAGAAAGAAAACAGATTCTCATCGAAGACAACGTCACGAGAGATATAAACACGATTACTAGGAACGTGTAAGCACTTGTAGCCTTTGTGAAGAGCACTATAACCAAGAAAGACACATTTTTTCGAACGAAATTCAAGCTTACGGTTATTATAGGGCCTCAGATGAGGCCAGCAAGCACAACCAAAAACTTTAAAGAACATATAGTCTGAAGTTTCCTTAAACAAGAGTTCAAGAGGTGTCTTCATGTTTAGTGCTCTAGTGGGAGTTCTATTAATCAGAAAACAGACAGTGGAAAAAGCATCACTCCAAAAACGAAAAGGCACAGCGGCATGAGCAAATAAGGTGAGGCTAGTTTCAACGATATGACGGTGTTTGCACTCAACGACACCGTTTTGCTGATGTGTATGTGGGCATGAGACACGATGCGAGATCCCAAGCTTATTAAAGAATGTGTTGAGGTTGCGGTATTCACCCCCCCCCCCCAATCTGACTGAACATGAATGATCTTATGGTTGAGAAGACGCTCGACATGCAATTGAAATTGCAAGAAAACATTAAACACATCAGCTTTACTCTTAATTAAATAGAGCCACGTAAATCGACTATAGGCATCGGTGAAACTAACATAATAATTATGACCATTGACAGAGGTTTGGGCAGGGCCCCATACATCCGAATAAACAAGTTCAAGAGGATTATTGACTACATGAGTAGACAAAACAAAAGGTTGCTGATGACTGCTAAGTTTTTATTACTAGACGACGTAGGGAGCTCATGACCATGAAGAACATGGCTCACTACAGGAGACGCAGGATGACCAAGGCGCGCATGCCAATGAGCAGCAGACACGCGCACACCACTGAAAACCTCTGGGGCCGGTGGCACCTCCAATGCGTACAGGCCATTGTGGGTCCGACCTCTAAGCAGAACCTCTCGCGTAACTCGGTCCTTAATGAGAAGATGAAACGGATGAAACTCACGAAAACATCATTGTCATAAGTAAGCTTACGGACGGAGAGTAAATTGCGAGTGACAAGTGGAACACGAAGGACATTACGAAGGTGGAGTCTACGTGAGGAGTTAGAAAGGAGAGATGCCTGGCCAACATGAGTGATGGGCATACCTGAGCCATCAGCGGTGCAGGCCTTGTCATGCCCACGGTAGGGCTCCTGCGAGTGAAGCTTGTCCATCTCGCTAATCGTGTGATCCGTCACACCAGTATCGAAGTACCAGGTGGGATCAACGGAGTAGGAGGTGGTGTGGCCGGAGTAGGTGTCGGCGATGGCAGCCTGCTTCTTGTTGCCACGCCCGTCGTTGCCGATGCCGAGGAAGTCGCGCTTGAAGCGACGGTGGCACTTGGACACGAGGTGGCCGAGGAGGCCGCAGAGCTGGCAGGTGGGGCGCGGACGACCACCGTTGGACGGTGGGGTAGGTGTTTGCGGCTGCCACTAGCCAGCGCCGCCAGTAGGAGGGCCAGCAGGCGGACCCGAGGGCGGGCGGGGCGCGGGCGCACGACCACCAGGGGCGCCGTGGTACGCCGCGTTGGCAGCGGGGTCGTGGACGTGGTGCGTCGCGCGGCGCTCCTCGACGCGGGTCTCCGTGTACATGAGGCGAGGGTAGAGGTCCAGGGGCGCGAGCGGAGTGTCACGACCGTTCACGTGCTCCACCAGGTTGTCATAGTCGCTGTCGAGGCCGTGGAGGACGTACTCCGTGAACTCAGCATCACGGAGCGGCTGCCCAATGGACGTCAGTGTGTTAGAAAGTGTCTTAACCTTGTGGAAGAAGTCGTGTGCCGAGGAGTTGAGCTTCTTGCAGTCGCCTAGTTGACGACAAATAGTCGTACCGCGAGCCTCAGACTGCTGCGAGTAGCTGTGCTCGAACATACTCCAGATGTCGAAGGAGGACGCAGCAAACAACACCAGGCCGGCGACACTCTCCGTCAAGGAGGACTACAGAGCGGAGACGATGGCCTAGTCCTAGGCAACCCAGGCGCGGTAGAGGGGGTTCGGTGCATCCACCCTTGTACCATCCACAGTGTACGTCGCGGCCGTGCGTGGCAGGCAAGGGTAGCTCCCATCAACGAAGCCATCGAGGTGGCGACTGCGGAGGAGCGGCAGGATCTGAGCACGCCAGTACAGGTAATTGTCCTGTGTGAGGCGCACGGTGATGAGATTCGTCAGCTGGTACGGGTCCGGAGTAGCAGCACCATCGGAGACGGTGGACGCCGGGACGTCGGGGACGGCGTGGGCGAAGGGCAGTGCCGGAGCCTCATGGGGCGCCGCAGCGTAGCCGGACAACGAGGGGATCGGCGGTCTAGTGAGGTTGGTCGGCAGCCTCGACGGCATGAACGGAGACGAGGCCGGTGGCGCAACGCCGAACGACACCAGGGACGCCGATGACGCGAACGTGGGCGGCGGGGGCGGGAAGAACCCGCCGGAGAACGCCGGCGATCCGAGGTGCAGCGGATTCGACGCGGAGGACGGCGCCATCTGGCCCGTAGCAGCAGCAGAGGAGAGCAGCGCCGCGAGGGTCGTCGGTATGGCGGGCGCCGTGGAGGCGCCGAGGCCCGGCGACGAGGCGACGGTGGAGGGCAGGGAGGCCGAGGCGATGCCCGGCTCCGTCATGGCGGCGGCCGAGAGGTGCAGTGGCGGCGGCGGCGGCCAGGGAGAGGGGCGGCGGCGGCAAAGGGTGGAGGGCGGCGACTAGGGTAGGAAAATTTGACCTAGTCTGATATCATGTTAAACAGAGAGACACGGGATATTTTAGATGGAACTGGCTTAACCCTCTGAGGCGTGGCCTATCTCATTATATAGAAGTACCAAGGGGTACGTACAGATTACGGGTTACAATATACAGAATATAGAATATACAGAATATAGAGTCTAACAAAGAGATAGAATACCTTATCTCTTTGGCTGTTTTACAGTTTAGTACCACTCTTTGAGTAATTTATGCAATCATCAGGTTCCGCACTCGTACTACTATGTCTCAGTCTCACCACATGCATGCGTCTGAGTGCCTGACGGTCGCTTGGTCCAATTGGCGGATTAATCATGCATTTCTGGGTGTAAATCTCCTTTCTAGGCTGACTTGATAAAGCAAGCATGCACCTTGCCACCTTGGCAGAGATATTCATGTAGCATCCTTCTAAATAAATTATTTTAACTTTTTACATAATATATCCCAAGCAGGCCTAAAATATTTCAGATGGTACAACGTTAAATATAAGATAATTTGAGTGCTATAAAACACAAACAATTGTTTTCTAGATTTGTGAGTACATATCATCATTTACAACCGTTGCAATGCAAGGACACACCCGTGTTTTAAGAAAATAATTTCTAAATTGGGCCAAATGGTTCCTTAGCAGATATGTCATCGGGCAAGATAAAAAACGCTCTGTGCAAGACTGCAATGTTCCATGCGATGCCTCATGATCGGAAACAAATCTTCTGGCCAAAACATTTTTCTATTTCTTAAACCGTTGCAATGTATGGGTATTGTGCTAGTCTATACCTAATAATAAAGAAAGTAGCGTTTTTCACCGTTCCTATATTTTTTTGCATGGTTTTACCTCTTAGTTCGGATATAATTAAACGGTTTCTTTTTCTTCACGAGCAAACTAATAGTTTTTTCTTCCATTCTTGCTAGTCCACCGACCACGAACTAATCGCTCGATCTTTCGTAATTATCTCAGGCGCTCATGTCCACACCAGGGAAATCAATCGACTATCTGGTTTCTTGTGGTTGATTCGATTCCCATTCCGGTCAGTTTTTTTCTCTCGGATAATGAATGGATTTCTTGCAGCTACTTCACGAGATCTACTCAGGCCAATACTCATGGTTTGCGGGGCTGGTCGAGTTAGAGATGATGAACCGAATATTGCATGCTGCTACCTTCGATGGGCCTACAGTTTTTTTTTTTTATCGAGGGCCTACAGTTTACTCTTGCTTGCAATACCTACGCCATAACCACTTATTCACAGGCTCACATTCTGCTTGTCTTACTTCAAAAAAAAAAACATTCTGCTTGTCAATCATCTCTACTACTTATAAAAAGGAAAGAACAAGAATTTTGCTTCATGTACCCCGCAGATCACACACGCACAGAAGAGAACCACACGATCAGGCCAACTTAAGATCATCTAATGTCCTGGATTAGCCTAATCTGATTTCTGGGTGCGCTTAGCAATTATCAGCGTCGAACAAAAACTTATCCCTCGCGAACCCGCTCCACGCTTCCTCCGGCGGTTCTAGGAAAGAACATATCGTAAAACAAGAAAACAGAACGCTAAACAAGGAAACGGATCACACTAGGAATTTCTCCATCGCTACCTCAAAAAAAAGAGGAATTTCTCCATCGCTGCTCGGTGTCACTGCGATCCTGGACGACGCCAGGACCTTGTACGACGCCAAGCCGGATTCTTGGATGGCGCCCTCGCCGTGAACTGGAAGACACGCTTGCCCGCGTCACGTGCCTGGAAGACGGCGCCCTCGCGGCGTTCCTAGACGGCGTTGTTGCCGCCGCTTTCCTGTAGGACGCTCGCTCCGACGTCCTCCTGTAGGACGACGCCATCACCAGGACCTTGTACGACGCCAAGCCGGATTCTTGGATGGCGCCCTCGCCGTGAACTAGAAGACGCGCTTGCCTCGCGTGTCTGGAAGACGGCGCCCTCGCGGCGTTCCTGGACGACGTCATTGCCGCCGCTTTCCTGTAGGACGCCCGCTCCGACGTCCTCCCGACAGAAACACCATCGATCCGCGTGTGATACATGATCAGCAAGGTAAGTTGATGTACCCTTCCACTGCATCATAATATGCCATACCATCATAAACTGGAAGAGATGATGATGTTTGAGAGCTGGAAACTGCTGTAGATGATGGTCAACTGACAATAGTCTGCTAAATTTGGATATCTGTAGCTGCACAAAATAAACAAAGAGATAGAACAGATTTCCTACCAGGCACTATGTTCAGCAACAAGCTTCTCTGATTATGCTTTCTGATAGATTTTTGCCTACAGCAAAAGAAGATAAATAATGAGATGACTGAAAATAATTTAATTTTCTTAGTGCTGGTTAAGAAATATATCAGACTTTTCAAAACAATACCATAGAACCATCTAAAAGAAGGCCATAGAACAACATGACAGTGGAGAGATTTTAAATAGAATCGTAACTGAAATGAACTATCCATTTGAATTAGGTCATTGTATCTTCCCCTGATGGTGTGTCTAGCAAAGTATCTTCCACTGCATCATA
The DNA here is from genome assembly GCA_910589775.1 of Avena eriantha. Lineage (NCBI taxonomy): Eukaryota > Viridiplantae > Streptophyta > Magnoliopsida > Poales > Poaceae > Avena > Avena eriantha. The sequence continues at coordinate 433,759,268 of OU342743.1, read as the reverse complement.
GTATGCCATACCATCATCCACAATGTCGATGCCATATAGATTGGTTGCTAAGGAGCCGAGAAATATATTTAGTCGTCGAAACCCATCACTGAACATTATGAAGTTAAGGGATGGGTATAAGATAGGATAAAAACGTACCCTGACAGTATAAGGCTTGATTTCAGTAGGTGCCCATTCATCGGGGACTTTCATTACTTCTCAAAGCATCACCTATTGACATCAAATATGTGAGACTTGCCCAATTTGTACCCATTTGTTTTTTCATTAGCAACTTCGGCTTCCTGGCACATTGTCAAATAATCCTCTTTTGATTATCCAAGAGGGATATACAAATAATTTGACAAAATAGATAAACAAATAATGAGATCGAATAGACATAGATAGACTGATCTATGGGCAGAAAAACATTACTAATTATCATTAAATATCTCTTGTAGTACAGGAAAGTAGTGTTTTTCTCCCTATTTCTACTCAAATTTTTCGCTAATTCTATAGGTTGTTGATTTGTGAGGAGTTTTGGCATTCAATTAAAATATTAAATCAGGTCATGAAAGGAAGACGTGCTAATTGATAATAATTCAGCAAGACTAAAAGTACCGAAGCATCAATGAATTACGTGCTATGCAGCTCCGTCAGCGGGTAGGATAGCCTATTTTGTTGGATCAGCTCCAGCACAAAAACAAATGTTCAGACTCTTCTCTCCATTCTGGAAAACTTTCAACAATAGCCTGCAGAAATTATAACAGCTAAGTAACACATTCGTCATCAGCTAAAAAATCTGTCACACTAGAAAAGATAGGAACTCACAAATGTCTTTGCCAAAATTACATCAACCAGTAAGGACAGTCACAGCTCTCACATATGAACTAAAGAAGCATACCACAGACATGTAACATTGTCAATAATGTAAAGCAAAGCATGTATGCCATATATAGCCTCGACCGTGTTTATAATAAAATGGTAGAAACTCTCGGTGATGAATTCACAATGCACAAGACATCAGAATAATCTCAGTGATGAACTAACATATCAAACCAAGAGCAGTGGCGTTCTTTCATGTTTTTTCAGTGCACTCATTCTATACCAAAGTAACTGATGCACAACTCATTATTTAGCAAAATATAGAAACCATGAACATTGGCAAAACATAAACTCATAGTTATATAAGGAAGACTTAAGGGTAGAGTAAGTTTAAATTACCATGACAAAAGGGAAAAGAGCAAACATCTCAAAGGAATTTAAAGACTCTCACATCTGATTTATTATCATTGGAATGTAGTACAAAAGACAACCATGTTGTAGAAAATGCATATATCTAACCATAAAAATGCATAGCAATGCGATGAAGATGAACAAATCGAATGAGTGTAAAAGGATAAAACTTAGATTAATACTTCAAATTTGAGAACCCAGTACACACCCCATGAACTATACTCACAACCTAAAGTAACCATCCCTATTTTTTTATATTCAAGTGAAAACCCTAATCAGGAAACGTGTGAGCTAACCATCCCAACCAAATGACACATGCGGAAAAGGTAGTGGTCGTAGGATACAATAAATGGGAGGGTGTTGTCGAACAGGAAATCAGTGTCATCTATAAGTTGCACAAACATATCGCGTGAAAACTATAATTGGAACAACTAATTTTATGGATGGCAAACTCTGCACAACCCAGTCCAAACTACGGCTAAAGACGGCCGGATTAGGTGAAAAATAGAACAACCAAACTGCTAATCGATAGCCAAAATCTCATGAAAACAGCATCAGAATTATACAACTTGTTGAAACAGGTAGAACACGAGATGTATATATTATATAGTACTACTGTTGGTTAACCAAGTAAATAACACACCGAAACTTAAAAAAAATTATGCTCCAAGCAAATATAGCCCTGATTTATCCAAGCAAATACTGATTTTTCCACATAAATTTTTCTTTAGTGCAATAGTACATTTGCCATACCAATAAAAAATGAAAAGGGAAGGATACGCACATGTTCTTAGTGAACCTGTCTCCAATTGTCCGTGCTTAATTAATATCACCAGATGCAAAGGACTTCCATCCATCATTTCCGGGTTACTGTATGATTTCTTCCACCATTTGATGTATTTATGTTGTATCTGCAAAATTGACAACTGCTAATTAGCATTTAGAATTGTGTCGTGATTAGTGAATATATGAAAACCTTAGATCTTTCAATTCCACTAGATTTCACCAATTCAACAATACCATACACCTATTTAAATAGTTAAAATCCATGAAACGAATTCAGCATTGGATACTATTTTCATACTTTGATGATTTAGTAAACGGTGAAGGAACATACACCCTGCATAATTTCATTGACAGTACATCCCGCTGCCACGAAACTAAAACCACCATCCATATCACCATAACCAAATAAGTCCATCCATCCTCATATCTAGCTCTGAAATATCACTCTTGCCCAAAGGAGGAACGGAAATGGCCTGCTAGCTTCTTCCTAGAAAAAGAGGAGAGGATTTGACCTTTTAATTTTTGTGGCTGGCGCTGTGGAGCCCTCCGACGGGCGATGGCCATGTCCTCCGATCCGGTGGAGACGAGTTCCGCCCCTCCGCGTCCGCCTCCGACGGCACCTAGCGTTGGGTCGCCCATGAGCATGCACGCCGAGCTCAAGCACCTCCTCGGGCACGTTGGCGACCAGATTCTATGAGAAGGGGTCGGCAAGAGCAGGGGCGTGCGAGTCCCGCGCCACCGCATCCTCCCCGCAAAGCGCCTAGCGCTGGGTCACCTGCAAGCATGCCAGTTCGAGCGCATCCCCAGACACTATCCGGCAACCGTAATCGACGAAAGGGGGCAATTGGGATGAAGGGGAGGGGAAGCCAGACGAGGTGGGGAGATGGAGCTTGCGACCATGCGAATGGGGAATGGCAGGGAGATATCAGTAGGGGCACAACACCTAAAGGGGCGGTGGAAGGTAGGTGACAGGACATTCTTTTTAGCAATGAACGGAGCGAGCTACAGAGAAAAACTGGGTGCGGCCTGTAGGTGTCTTTGTCAAATCCAACTTTTTTTTTCTTATTGGGCGTGTCCGATACAGCAGCGTGGGTGCGACCTCCTTTTATGATCGGGCCGTCACAAGCGATTTCACAAATAAATCTTCGGTCACGTATCAATTTACGATTTAAAAGTTTTTATAGAACTATTACTCCGGTTTGTCAAAATTTAGATATACTAAAATGTCTAGATTCATCTAATTTTTGACAAATCTGAGGCATATATTTTGAGACGGGTCATCTTGTGGTCTGCTGATGTTAAATTTTAATTATTGATGAGTACTATACAGAAATATATTTTGTATGGCACTCATAAATACATATTTTTCGAGCTGTGTCATTATACTTATATTATAACATCCATCTCGAATTAGATATCGAAGACTCGTTTAAATTTGAATGTATCTAAACACTAAAGCGTATATTACTATTTAGAAACTAACTCTAATTAGTACTTAAAGACTTATATGACAAAATTTAGAACAAAACTAGCTGTCATTTTAGTCGTTTCGAAATTAAATGATGATAATGCTCCCTCTGTCCAAAAATAAGTTACTCGAATTTGTCAGCATATATACACACAGTAAAACACATCTAAATACATGTGAATCTCGACAGATCCAAGTCCCTTACTTTCAGGGAATTGGTGAACAACCTAATCCTTTTCTTACTATATTAGTTTAAAGTTAAGAAAACTAAAAAAATATTAAAGATGGATGAATATATGTATGTTTATTGTTTAGAACATCATCAAGCATAAGCGGCAATACATGCAATTAGTTTAGTTTAGAAAGCATATATAATTAGTTCATTCTTACATGGAGCATCATTGACAAAGAGGCTTGATGATTCTTGAGAGGAAAAAAAGGAAAGGAGGTGTTTGTATGTGGCATACGTGTGAAAGATGGAATATAAAGTTGTACTGTACAATTGTGTAGACGTGCGTACACACTAACTAGTGGTAAAGAGGTAGGTTGTTGGAGAAGTAGCACACAAGTTTCACGTCAGGGGGGTGAGCAGCAATTTGTTTGGAGAAGTAGCACACAAGTTTCACGTCAGGGGGGTGAGCAGCAATTTGTTTGGAGAAGTAGCACACAAGTTTCACGTCAGGGGGGTGAGCAGCAATTTGTTTGGAGAAGTAGCACACAAGTTTCACGTCAGGGGGGTGAGCAGCAATTTGTTTGGAGAAGTAGCACACAAGTTTCACGTCAGGGGGGTGAGCAGCAATTTGTTTGGTGCTTACGCTGTACAATACATTTATCCTGATGGTTGCTAAATGTGCAGCTAGCCCACAGTTCAGTTCGCGCAGCTACGGAAGAGCAGCCCGAGACATTATTGCCATCGCTGAATCTGTTCTTTACACTGGGAGAGATTTTTTTTTATTATACCCTTTTTTAAAAATATGTCTAGTATCACACCAAGATGTTTTCTACTTTACATCTTAAGAAAGAACAGATTCAGCGAGTTTCGTTGACGCACAAAATTTCCGTCCGCTGTCTTTTTACACCAAACTCTGGCAATTTTTCTAGTCTATACTATTAAAAAAATTGGCGTCTTTAGTTGACACACAACATTTTCGTCCGCCGTCTTTTTAACTATTTTGCCCCCGATAGTTCGGACTTATTATAAGGGCTGACACCACCAAGTGGTATCAACCCGTTAAGTCCAAAGAAAAGAAAAAAAAACCAACAACCGCTTTGGGTCTCCTGGGTCAACGACCGAGCCACCATGGATCCCGGTGCACGGCGCGAGCGCGCTACAGGAAGCGAGAGCAAGAGATGAAGGGCAAGGGAGGTTCTCCTGCTCACCAGGAGCGTGTCAGTGTTGTCGGGCGAGGCGGGAACATCGGATCAATGACGCTGTAGAGTCGGCCAGAGGCGGAGAGTATGCCAGCGATGCCGGCGATTCACGGCATCTCGCGTCGATTCTGGGCGCGGGGATGAAGCTGACGGCAAGGCGGAGTTCCTGGGCATCTTGGCGTCGCTCGGGGAGGCGTGCTTCGTCCGCGCGGCGCGTCGGCGGTGCAGCGGCGAGTTCGGGCGGGCGAATCGCTCGGACTCCTATGGCCGTATTTGCGTGGTCTGGAACCACGGGTGAAGGCCGTGATTCGACCTGCTAGCTCCACCGTCTGGCAGCCACGGAGTGGAGAAGATGGAGCCGGGGATTTGAGCTTCTGTGTGCCAAGATTTGAGGAGTTGAGAGATTGTGTGGAAAGATTATGACACTCTGCTGCTGTACTACTACACTGTTTGCTTTAGAGGGAGAGCACGTGGCGAGGGCCGAGGCTACTTTGCTTGTGTGCTGCTCCTTCCAACGGTAGACCGATTATTAGTACTTCAAAATAAGTGAGCGTAGGTTTTGTCTAAATTCAGATGTAATATATAGGTACATGCGAATCAGCACTTATTTTGAAACGGAGGGAATAATTACTGTCTCAACTTTATCTAAATATGAATATATCTTGATATATCTTAGTATATAGATATATTTAAGTTTAGACAAACTTGAGACATCCTTTTTAGGACAAAGGAAGTAGCATAATTAATCTCAAAGTGGACTCTAAATCTCTGACAACTGAGGAGACAACTCACGATTATATTCCGATTACATTCCGATGTCAGGATCTGTTTTTTTTCAATGTAAATAAAATTGGTCCGAGAGGAGTGCAGTCATCCAATTCTGACGGAGCACATTTCTTAGTTGTGCACCCCCTTTGTTTTTAGTATCCAGGGCGGAAAAAAGAATTGAACAACTACAAAAGTTGAAAGGAAGTACACTTGCAACTATGCATAATTATATATATTGGCACAAATGTCAGTGCGTTGCAATGAGTTAAATTTAATTAATATTTTTTTGCATTGCACGATCTGGTGTGTCACTTCTCGATGAAACTCTATGGTTGAGGTGTGTGCATGGAGGTGAAAACATTTGGCCTGCTTTCTCCACATGAGAGCATGACTAAAGAAAATTAAATAGAAAAAATAATTCCCATGTTGGTTCATGAGACGCCGCCTGCCGCCGTTCTGCCCCCTCCACGACACCACTCCAACTCCGCCGCCTCTGCTCTAGACCTGGGACAGAGGCTGGGGAGGGGGGGAGGATTGAGGCGGTCGCCGGTCAGATAGAGGCCGGGCTCTCAAGGGGAGGAGGAGCAGAGTTCGGTCGCGTGGTTGGGGAATTTTCTCCTCAATGAACAAGTTTACTTAGCGGTGACATGTCTTGTAAAATTGTCAAAAGAGCAGGGGCAAACTCGTCTTTTCACGGCAGACAGAAAAAATTGAGGGGTGACAAACGACGCGAATCTTTTTAATAGTATAGATATCTAAACTTCCTATAAAAAAAGGTTAGTTCAGGGCGACGGTGTGTATGCCTCCTTTTCAAATACAAATCTTATATTGGGATTTGTAAATATAACCAACCTAGACAGTTTTAGCTCCAACGATGGTCCGACTCTACATAATTCGGGCAGGTAGCAATATAGTACTTAATTTCTTATAATATTTTTTTCTGCAAGGTATTTTCTTAGGAAGTTGGCAACATGACTAACAAAACTTAGAAATAAAAAGTTGTTCATTTAAGTTGTAGCACCGATGGCCGAGACCAAAACTTGCAATCAAGTATTTAGATAGGAGTACTAAAATAATTAAATAAAAAACAATCCAATGTAACGCATAGGAATATGTGCTATATTAATTCAAATTTATGTACTCCGTATCAATTTTGTGGATTACAGGCGCGGAAGATATATCATGTCGATGATTCAAAAAAAATCAAAAGGCATAGGCCCTGACATCATTACAGTATATGAAGACTTTTTGTATCAACGAGTTAAACCATTCGATCTAGAGATACCCTAGCAATGCATAGGCATTCAGCTTGTATATAGAGACTTAAGGTTTTCGTCCGTCGCCAGTTTCCTAGTTAGTCCTCGTCCGCTCGTGTCCAACGCCAAGTCGTGCTTGGTTACGTACCAAAGGAGAGCACGTCCAACACGTGAGTCAGTTCGTGTCCAACACAAAGAAAAAAGGCGTACGTGGTCAGGTTTCTTCATTGCCTTCAATAATATCTCTTCTCAACACTAGCTATGTTTCGGTGAGCCCTTCCAGCCCGCGAGGCCGAGACCAGGGTCGTTGAAGTTGGGGCCGGCGATCCTCGTGGACTGCGACTTGTCCACGGCTTGGACGGCTTAAACAGAATTGCGTGCACGCCCTCCAAGGTCTTCGTGTCGTTGTGCCCTCCACCGTCGCCGTCGCCACCTCCTCCATCGCCGGCCATCCTTGGCACTGGCGGACCTTAGTGGAGGCCAAAAGGTGTCGTCGTCCCTAGCCATGTAGTGCTCCCGATCTACCATCCTTGCTTTATATACTATTGTTCCATTAAAAAAATGCAAAGGCAGAAGCTAGGGCCGTCGCAGTCGCGCGTGTTTCATGTGAGAACGTGGGTCGGTGCCAGGTTCGTCGTTGCATGCATGTGCCATGGTGTTCCTAATGCAAAATTATAGATGAGTTATGATATTTGGAGATCGAAATGATTGTACTATTAAATATACGGTCTAGGTAGCTATGTATAGTTGTATTCGTACTCATGTATGGTTGTATTTGTAACTGATCATCTAATATATACTAGTGGAATGCCCGTGCGTTGCCACGGCTACTTATTGTATGCCCAGTTACATGTGTAAACAAGCAAGTATTTAGAACATCTCAAAAAATAACCACATGGTATCTAAAAACATTTAAAAGTTTACTTCAAATAGTTTAACGTAATGCATATAAAATGCAAGGAGCGGCAAATTATCACTTATTCACTAATCTATCCTCCGTTAACACGTCTAAGGTATCCGCGTATAACTTCAGGAATATTGTCCTCAACTTCATTTGCATGACACTTGAGTATATGTATCAAAAACTTCTTCCTCAACTCGTAGCCATCCTACACAAGCAATTTACGTTGTTGACATGGAGTTTTTTCATAAAAATATAATAATTGTGAACATAGAATACTCACAGTGCAAACTGGATGAACAAATCTTTTACCATTTTATGAGAGCATAAAACTAAAAACTAAGTAACCCGACAAATTCCTGAAAATAAATCGATTATTGTTATGTTGGTCATTGGGACCATAATAATAAAATAATTTGCTTGTAATGATAACCAAATAAAATCACCTGTCAGGGCTTGTTGGTATTGGAATACTATGAGGATATTTACGTGGCCAAAAATATATATCGGAATTCCAGCCAGGTTGCACAATTTCAAGAGCTTCATTTAGATAGAATGAGCACATCTGTAATTTTAATTGGTACCTCTCTTCCGATAGAGGTTCAGTGAAGGGGTCTAAAATAGATACACGATGTTCATGTTTATCGATGGTGAACAGGATGAAGTCACCAAGGATGTATGTGGCAACAAAATCTGCAAGTGGTGATCATTAAAACAATGTAAAAACGGACAAGTGACCTATCTTACCATGTTGCACGATGAGATATCATGGTCTATCCCAGACCAGCTACGAAATAAGGTTGCCAACGCGTCATTTTGGATGTCGTGTACCATCGATCAGCGCCGACTGACACCAAAAAAAGGTTTAGAACAATCACAATTATAATAACTATGTGTGATTATAAGAACTTACACAAAATCTTAAATCCATGTTGTGAATAGGAGGCTCTATGAACAATTGTATCTCATCGCATGCCACTATACGAACAGCCATGTTGAAACAGTCCTTGTCCATAGGCTGGTCCATCCTGAGTATGCCCTGAATTTGCTTTAGAGTTAATCAAATGGATAATGTTTGGTGCTTTGTACCCATTCTTTCCTATGAAACAAATGATATGAATAATGATATCATAATAATATGTATTGACACTTGATGATTATCTTAACATGAGGCTTACTCTAAACATTTTGCATCGTCGATAGACATGATATATTTGCAGACCTCGTCAACTAACTCATGTGGTTTGGTGGGAGTGATGCAAACGGGAAGGGGGTTGTTTTCTTTGGATACATTTCATGGGTGTTTTCCCTCTGGACTCGGCAAAACCATAGTATCAGAGGCATGTCCATTTTCATCATCTTTAGATTGATCATATATCGGACAACCTCTTATCTTATTCAGTTCTGAATCATGCAATATTACAACTAATTTTCTTTGGAATGATTTCATGTCCTCCTACAAAGTATTCCATAAAATTACACTTGTAAAATCATATTTTAAAATGCAAGATAGTACTAATTGTGTCCGAACAAAAATATTACATGCGTGATGTAGTCAAAAAGCATATTAAAATTTAACATGAACAACCCGCAAGATGCGCTACAAAATTATAAAATGTTATAGTGGGAATCCATCTAGCCAAATCAATGTAAAAAAACTATCCAAACAAGCATTAAGGTTCATTGTATATATATCTCAAAGCATCATCTAGTGAAAATGCACAACGGTTTGTTGGCTATTAATACACTACCTTTTGGATCAAGATAAAATTTGAAGTGTTGATATGTGTTTAACATACCCATCAGTCTGCATCGGTTTTTGTATATGCTCTTCTATTGCCCATGTTGTGACATCAAGATCCTGCCACTTTTCACTCTTGTCAGACCCCTTCCTATTGGATGCAATCCTTAGGTGCTTCTCAAGCCCTCACAACTGTTATATGAGAAAAGATAACAAACCTTGTGGAAAACACAATATCTAGAGGAGATCACAATCAACTTACTACCATATTAGTGAGGTCACTTCTACTCATTCCAACACCGACTGAGTCCGATACTTGTATCAAGCGTTTCTTCGCATTAATGACCGCCAAATACCAATGAGTTTTACTGATGTTTATTGGGAGGAAGACCTATTTTTTTCATAAGTCATATGAACGGACATGTTCAAAATATAATGAATGATATGCATATGTAAGAGTTATCTTTAGATAAATATATAACTGCTCTACGATGTGGCGATGTACTTTTAGATTCTTTTTAGTTGACGGAGATGAAAGTTTTGTCCATATATACCTTACCACCCGCTCGGTCAAGAAGATGATCACATGCACGCATACAATATATGTACGCATTTATCACCTATAATTGGAAAAAAATATAAGAAGATAAAATAATTCAAATTCAAGTCAATTTTAGACAATAATGTGCGAATAGTGGTCTGATGTTGACTTACATCGTCATGCAAGAATCCATCATCACTATTAAGACATTTTAAATCATCATTAGATAGTAATGCATCAACGATGTCCACAAACTTGGTATTTCCAGGTGCTGACACGATTGATTCAACGACAACAATATCTTGAACGGTGCAGATATAATCTGCCATGGTATATAAGTGTGTATGATTAGTTAGCTAATAAATAATCCATCACAAATAGAAGAACGATAACCGGAGCCGAACTAAGTACCTTTCGGAACAACCTTCATGTTTGCTTTCTTTGGTTTATTATGGTACGAATTGATTGTTCCGTTACGCTCCTCTTCTATATTTCTAGAAGTCGAGTTTAGTGTCCTTTCAATCAACATAGCGTTGGGGTCTATTGTGGTGGTCTCTTTTGGAATATCGACATCCATTTCTATATTCTCCGTAACCTGCAGAAACACAAAATTTATAAAAATAAATTATAAAGATTATCATATGGAAACATCCTTAAAAAGAAGCACCTCTTTTGATTGTGTAGAACTCAATGAGTTAGTTGTCTCTTCCACTAGCATCGCATCGGATCCTATATCGATGGAGTCTTTTGGAGCATCCACAATATCGTCCCTTCCATGATCTACAAATATAAAATATTTATTAAATTAAACTCGAATATAGTAATATAGAATATGGACATAAGGGAAAAAAAGCAACTGTCTAAGTGCACCTCTTTTGATTGTGTAGAGCGCTTATCCCCTTCAGAAGTCATCGTGTCAAAGTCTATTTTATTTATACGTGAGTATGTTTAAAAAAATAAATTTACATGTTAGAATAAAAGTAAAGAGATGAATATTTGCAAGCTCAGAACAATCAAACCATAATTGATTATCGAGTCAATTTTGTATGTCTAAACGCTATCGCTTATTAGAACTAAAGTGGTACAATTCTAGTTTACAGCTAGACTTGCTCTGTGACAGGTGATGGACCGATCGTGGGTGAGGCAGCACGCACGCATCAACCAGCTCCAGTGAGCCTACCCAGTCCACGTTCGTTTACAGCTGCCTTTGGTAAAGAAAAGTAAAGGAAAAAACGATAGTATGTCACTCCTCAAAAAAATCCCCACCTTCTTCTCTACACTGCCGGTCACAGACCCGTCCTCGGCAAGCCGCACCTATTCGCCGCATCTCCGCTGGCCGTCCCACCCTCCGGCGCCGCGCCACCAAACATCCGGCGCCGCGCCCCTCCACCAACTCTCACGCACCTCCATCAATCCGGCGCTAAATCCCGCCCGTGCCGCTGCGCGGTGCCGGTGGTTGGGCCAGGGAGGGCACCGACGTTCGCTCCAAAGAGCTGATTTCTCACGGCATCCCCTCCTCGGCCAGCCGCTCCTATCTGCCGCCTCCCCTCCTCGGCTAGACGCTGCTCTTCCATGGCCATGCCCCGCCTCCTTCTCTCGCACGACCACACGTACGGGTTCCGGCTGCCGGCCGCCCCACACTCCAGCGCCGGGACACCCAGAAAACCAGCACCGTGCCCCTCTGCCAACTCTCATGCGCCCCATCAAGCCGGAGCTACGGTGCGGTGGCGGCGACTGGGCCATGGAGGGGACATGGCTATGATGGTGCTGCTCGACGCCGCGGGCAGGATGGCCGCCTCAACCTCGATTGGCTCAAAATTCCGCATCCCGGCAACCCTCTCCTTCCTATCGTCGCTGCTACGCATCTTTTTTTTGTTGCCGGCGTTGCCGACTCGATTGTGGAAGCGCGTATGTGCTCGATGCCGGTGGAGAGGGGAGAGGGGAGAGGGAATGCTGGTAGACGATTGCTAGCAGCTTGGAGGATCCCCGCGGCCGTATCCTTCCTGCCGCCTCTGCCGGGTATCTCTCTGATGTCGCCAATTCGACTATGTGCGGTGCTGGCATGGTGCTTGAGGCTGGTCTTGAGGGGCTTCTCAGGGGATGGGATGTTAGGCTGCTGTTGACCGGTGAGGCTATACGAAGTTTAGTCCCACCCCTTCTACAGAAGGAGGCCACATCCACCTTATAAGGGAGAGATTCCTTCCTCCTTTCAGTTCGGGCTTTTGGGATGGAGTGGGCTTTCTTCTTATAGTTGGGCCGTGAGTGCATGAATGTCCAGAACGTAGGCTGAGTGCTGGGCTGGGCCAAGTGGACGCTAACATCTGGTATCAGAGCTAGCGATCGCCATGCCTTCTTGAGGGGCTTCTCAGGGGGATGGGATGTTAGGCTGCTGTTGACCGGTGAGGCTAGACGAAGTTTAGTCCCACCTCGCTTACGGAAGGAGGCCACACACAACTTATAAGGGAGAGATTCCTTTAGTTCGGGATTTTGGGATGGAGTGGGCTTTCTTCTTATAGTTGGGCCGTGAGCGCATGAACGTTCAGAACGTAGGCTGAGTGCTGGGCTGGCCAAGTGGACGCTAACAGGTCGAGAGGGGATATCTTGATTCTAGTGGATTGCTAAGGTATTCTGTTATCCTTATTCTAAAAGTTTGGTAGATTGTTAGATCTCATGGAAAAAAGTTGCAGGTTGTTAGGATTAGTAATCGCATACATCTAGTTTTTAGTTAGTTAGTTTGCTCCTGAATGTATCTTCCGAGTTCTGAATTATCAACTAATATTTGCTTCAGCACCCGTAACTTCCAACCTCTGCATAATATTGTCAACATATCATCTCGGATGTCGATTTTCTGTTTAGTGTTTTTCTCTTCAGTTTCTAGTTCTGTACTGTATGTGCGATGACCTTCACCTTCTCTATTTGTTACCTATGTATAAAAGTCAGACATACGCTCTAGTCTGAATTATTGAGCTAATTCTACAACATTATTTTTGTTTACAGGTTGAAAAGGCTTTCATAGAAGGTACAACCTGGAAAAATGCAGACAATGTATTTCTGTCTCTTACACTGAAACTATTGGAAGAACGGGTTCATGTTGCTTGCAAAGAAATAATTACATTAAAAAATCAGGTGCTTATATATTAAGTACTATTGTAGATGTAGAAAAAGAAAGGGCAACATTTGGTAGTATCTGTTCTCCTTTGATATTATACTAAATACGACTCGTCTTACAGCCGAAGCTTCTTGAAGAAGAAGAGAAAGAGAAGCGTGAAGAAGAGGAATGTGGTGAGGAAAAGGGAAGATATGAGGAAGAAACACAAGTTGAATTAAAATCTTGTGATATTTTTTTGTCACCTCTAAGCAAATCGATAACACTAGGTAATTGTCAATCACCGGATATACTCGACTTCAAGATACTCAGCTAGCGACATGGCCCAAAGAAGTATCTGATGTAGTTGTCTTTTCTCCAATCTACAATCTTCTATGGATGTAGGCATGCTTCATGATATGGAAATCAGCTGTGACACCTCCGATGGTGCAGGCCAAGGTTTTTTGGTCGGCTACTTCTATACTTGCTTCACAAACTATTAGTCCACCCTCCCGAGTAAGGCACCAAGCTCAATGGGACATATTGACTCCCTCTCGGTTATTAGATGGACACATCATACTATTGTGAGAAGTGTTGCTATTCAGATCCAACCTCTAACTTTCATGTGGTGTGCTTCCAACGTTTTCTACATCTAGTTTACCAAAATATTGCAGATCTCAAGCTTCACTGGCATGTTCCATGCGGTCCACACACCGTGATCACATTCCCAAGTGCCCATTGGTTTAAACCTTGGGACTGTTGGTCCTGGCCAATCTTTCCGTTGGGCCTTTACTGGCACAAGCAGTGTTGGGATGATCTTGGGTGAGAAAAAGCAACAGTCTCCAAAGTAGAAAAAATAAACCAAATGTTATTGCCACAGGTTTTGGTTCTTTCTCCAAAAGACGAGTTTGTGTTCCATATTTTCTACAGGGGAGTGGTGACTTGAGCTATCTAGTAAGTAGTTTTTTTAGCTAGATTTTTCACCACACATGGTTCTAGCTGTTCAAGCTGGAATTGGATGAACCGTTAGTCTGCTAATTCTTACTGCATGCTAACATGAAACTCACCATCGAATTTGCCTTGATTTATCACTTGAGAACCTAATACCACACTTTCTTAGTATGTTATATACTCCAGAATATACAACATATTCTGATGGGTAATGATTGTAGCTGTCAAAGTTGGACTACATTCTATTCTTAATAAATACTCATAGTCCATCTAGAAAAATGATATTTATTTTGTATCCATGAATGCAGGTGCTGTAGACATTTGAGTTTGAGTAGTTCAGTTAGAACATTGGGTTTTCATTGCTATAGCCTTTTGAGATTGAGTATGCATCCAAGCACTCTACAAGCATCCAAGCACTCTACTGTCATGGAGCACACTCCAATCCATAAAAGTACCAGCTCACCCTTCCCAAGAGTCACACGGTATAAATTTGACTTCTATCATCCTGCTGGCAATTATAATATTTACCACACTAATCAAATATTCTTTATGAAAATGTACACAAAGTATTTGAATAAATCATATGGATTTCTTATCATCTTCATTATTGATCTGAACAATTATTAAAACACATTCGCACTAACAGACACTTCCATACAAAAATAGATGCAAATCAGTTCTCTTTAAAGTATACTTCAGTATAGCTAGCATACTTCAACTGATCACGCTCGATTTCCACCATAAAATCTGTCACCATCCAAACATGAAGTGACAGTTTCATGGATGTGGAAACTGGCTTGACCGGTTTTGCAGGCCGTGGAACGGCAACAATAGTCGAAGGCACATCAGTGATTGCCTTGTGTGTCCGTGGGAGAGTCTGGTCTGGGCGCATGAGGACATGCACATAAGAAAGCCTCTTTTTGTTGAACTCCAGCATGTAGTAGGCTGCAGAATTGCAGGGGTGCCCAAGTGTCGCAATGGAGGTGATGCCTTCGGCATATAGTTTATCCCGAGACGCACATAGTTAACGTAGGATCAGATTTGAATTAGATGTCTTCAAGAGAATAGGTAATTGTGGAGTTCAAGAAAATTGTGAAGTTGAATACATATTACCTGTTGACTAGAGAAAGAGCGGGAACAAGAATGACCTGAGCTCGTCGTGGCGCCATCACCGATGAAGGGTAGATCCTCTCGTTGTATGGGATCTGAACTGGGTAGAGGGACTCTATTTTCGAGGTGAGGGGCTGAAGAAACGAGGGTGGTATATGTAGCCTAAAAGTTCCGGGTTAGGTGGGAAGTTCGGAAAATTGAAATACCATCTTTTTGTTTGGGTCGCAAGGTTAGTTAGAGGTTTCCTAGGACCTAGGATATATTACAGGGATTTTTGCTAGCCACCTAACAAATCCTATCTAGCTAACTAAGAGTTCTTATCTGGCTTGAAACTAACCAAATCTTGTTAGGGATTAAGTTTTTTATTTTCATCGGTTCACCATTAAACATAAGATCATAAAATAGCTCTGTGAAAAGAGTGTATCTAGACTCTTTTTAGTGTGTAGGTTCATCTAGGTTTGGAGTGAACCTACACACTAAAAGGGCTAGATACACTTCTTTCATAAAGCTAAAACATCTTATATTTTGAAACGGAGGGAGTAGAACCGATGCAGAGCAGATTCGTGGGTGAGCTATATGGTGCACACTTCCATGACTGGTAGAAAGGCGATGGGTAGCCAGGGAAGGATTTAGGGGTGCGACCTATGGGCCAGGGTAGCACATTTAGGCATACCATTGGCCATGCCCTCGGGCCTTCGTAGACAGCAACGTATCACACACAACCTAGCAGCCAGCAATACATCACATATCCCAGCTGCCAGCAGGAATGCATGCCCAACATAGCATAGCAGAAAGGAGAACCAGGCAAGCACGCCCATCACTGCAAACAAACACACGACGCCGGCAGCAAAAACAGGGCGGAAAAAATTATACCTTGTGGCGACTGGGGGCGGCAGAGGCAACTTCAGGCGGCGGAGAGGGTACAGACATATGAGAGTTTGTTTGACAGCAGCGTAGGTGATATTTTATATGGTTTAATAATTTGTTAGGTTGTTAGGATTTCTAACTATATGTGGTATTAATCTGGACTTATCTATTATTTTTTTACTTCCGTGGGTCCTTAATTTGTTAGGTTGTTAGGATATGTACAACAGGAGTCGCTAAGGTAGACGGAGCCACAAGAAACCAATTATCGTACGACGCCTCCTGTTCTCCGATGGAAAGCACTAACTACAGCGCTAAAAAGGAATTATTTTCCTCCTCGATAGTTCCCAGCGCAGCTATAAAAAAAACTAGCACATAAGTCATCGCTGGGCGCACATGGTTGACAGGAACGAAGCTCTGAAATTGCATGGAGAGGAAAAGAAAAGTGATCAAGAGAAAACAAGCCAATCTTTGTATATCCTGTACTGATATGCAATAGCTTTAAGCTAGTTCACAGTTTTCACACCGAAACTATTCCACATAGTGGATACATATTTATTTAAATTTCAGCTCAAAGAGAATCTCTCAGCCTTGAATAGAAGTTTGCGTCCATGCCACTAAGTGATGCCCTATCTAAATTGTGTCGAGGATGATATTGGTGCTCACATGAAATCATCCGGTTCTTCAATACACCATCTTAGGAAACACGATGAGCTCGGTTGGTTCAGCCGTGTCCTTGGCGGCGCTGATTTTGTTGTGCGATGAATTGGGTCCTAGCTTGGACAGCAGCATCTACGTGAGTAAGCATGTCATGAGGTCTGGAAAGCTTGGCCGCACGAACATCTACAAATATATAGAAGTGAATAACAATCCGTACAGGTAGAACAACATTGTCAATATATTTCAAAAACAATAAAAACACTTACTTTCCAAATAATGATCTTCTAAGTTGGTTCTTGGTGAGAATATAAAGGAGCTCTCATCCATAGTTGTCAAAGATCCTAATGTCCTATCTATTTGGACGCTAGTCACGGCAAGAATTTGGAATTCTCTTTCCACTGGTCTCTAGCGGCCTATGTGATGATAAATATGTTGAGTATAGACGTGTAAAAATAGTAGCTCTCCCCTGCGAATTACCAAAAAAGATCACGACCTCCCATAAATAAAATATAAATGCACCTGCTAAATTTTTAAACGAGCCCTACCAAAAGTTCATCAATGCAATGTCTCTGACAGGTTTCCCGCGATAATACGGCGTCTTGTAATTGTATTGTGTCTCCCCCACGTAGGCAAGAACTCCAACCACATCTGCAAGTGTATTTAGAATTAAAATGAACACATGATTTGTATATGAAGAATTTACAAGACAAGAGTTAGGGACGGTGCCCTTACACTGATAGATTTATCTCGTCGTGTGAAGATGGATCTGAAGTGTGGAAAGCGTGGTGGACGGAGCGAGGAATCTATGTGACGTCCCAAGGTTCTCACCTCCGTGCGAGACTTGAAACTAATGATGAATTCAAAGTCTAGGTACCAGAAATGCTCACTGTACATTTCCACAGGGTTGAATCTGACGCTAATAAAGTTGTAAGTAATCCCTACATGTAGCATCTCGTTGAAATGATCAGCTAGATTATCGTATGCAAGGGCTTACATTTTTGTTCCCTCACAAATTTGAAAGTTATTAAGCAAAAGGACATTAAATATTGTTTTTATAGTATATAGTTAATATGCTTACATTCTCATCTAGAAGAATACACCGAAGGTAACAGTTTCCATGTGCGTTCTCTTTAACCTGTCCCCTCCATTGCACCATAGCACGGATGTTCCATATGTTTTGCTGGATGTGTTCCATCCGCACATCATCAAACTTCAAATTCCTGCGAAATGACACAATCATTTGTAACAACAGCTATTGCAGCAAGTACAATATCCCCTATCACGTATTTTCACAAAAATAGATCAGTTCAATAGCTAAATTCACTCATGTACTTGCTAATTCCTATAGTGGCTGATGTTAGATCCACACAAATTATGCAGTATGTGTAATATGTGTGGCCAAGAGACTTGGAGATTAGATTCTCATTAAAGAGAAAATAGCTATAACAATAAACAAAGTGCAATTGAAGATCTTACCTTTGAAGCTCAAAGGCCATAGGATCTAGAGCGAGAGGAGCAGGTGGAGCAGGAATGGCCGGAGGTAGTACCCTTCTCAAGCTACGTGCGTTGTATGGGATCACCATCAAGTGCTGCAATCTGAACTGGGTAGGGTGAAACGGGGGCTGTATTTTCAATGTGGGGGCTGAATGAACAGGGCGGATATATGTAGGGTTGAAAGTTTTGTCTTAGGCGGGAAGCCAAATAGTTTGAAACAATGAGTTTGCATTTTTTTTGGAGTTGTTAGCTTTAACTCCGGCCATTCCAGTCTAATTATATTTTTTCTAGTGCCTATTTAAGAATCTTATCTAGCTAACTAACAACTATAGCTAACTAACAACTATTAGCTAGGACCTGTGAGACATTCTAGTGGCTGTTGCTAGCTAGTAGATAATAAATCTTATCTTGCTAACTAACAAGCAATATCTTTCTCGTAAAAAAACAATATCTGACACACATATCCAACTAACATAATCCAAGAACAATCTGGGCTACCTGCATGCACTAGTAGAAATCAACCCTTTAGTCCCGGTTTGTAAGGACCTTTAGTCCCGGAATTCGACCCGGGACTGCAAAAACGGGACTAATGGTCCAAGCTTTAGCCCCGGTTCTGTTACGAACCGGGACTAAAGGTCCAACCACGTGGCCCCGCGAGCCGCGCTTGGCGGCAGGGCATTTAGTCTCAGTTCGTAACACGAACCGGGACTAAAGGTTCCCTACAGCGGTAGCGTTTTGGACCATTTGGCTGCCGCGGTAGGAGATGGGGTTTTAGGGTTTTTATTTTGTGTTTTCTGTTCAATTATTTTTCATTCTGTGCTTTCATTAAAAACAAGTTTTCGTATACATACAAAACGCTACTACACAGTACTTGTACACATTGATGCAATATATAATATAATTTCTCTTACAAGCATACATGGAGTCCCAACCGGGTCCAGAGCATGTCTATTTGATTACATGGAGATCATTACATGGATGCTTTAGGGTCTACGTATAAAGTATTCTCTCCATGGGTCTATGACCTCGTCGACAAAAATCCAGCAAATTCCTCTTGGATTGCTATTAGGCGGTCCTCTGGTAGGAGCTTGTTTCGCATCGCGTCCAACTATATAAAAAAAAGATAGTATAGATTAGACTCAACACAACTTTTTGTAATAAAATAAATGGTGAATATATTGTTTACTTACTCGAACATTTTCCGAGGGCTTCTCAATAGTGATGCGGATGAACTCGCACATGTAGAATCCACATAAATTAGCCTGTGGCTGCCTCGCGCACTTTACAAGAATAGAATTCAATCAAATAATAACTCTAGCATGATAAATGCACATAAACTAGAATTAAATAGATGCGCGAACTTAGCTCGTACTACTTACCGAGAGCGATTTAAAAAATAGCTCCTCACGCCATTGACCGCGGACATGGTTCTTGAACCGTGTCCAAACCCTACCCGACAAAGAAAATTAATGTATGAATTAATAACTACTTGATATCCTAGAAAATGAACGAAAAAAACCGATATAGTGCGATAATGGTTGAAATTACCTCTGGAGCGCATCGATAATGCCGCGGTAGTCTTCGATGTCTTTGTTTAGTGAGTCCATAATGTGAACTCTTTCCAAGTCAACTGAAATGCTTAGAAGAATCCAGTGATACCTACGCAAGGTTTACATACGTCAGTAACTCATCATTTACACTGAACATCGAGTAAGCAAAATTTAATGTGTACAAGAACTCACTTGCCGTCGTGGTAAGGAAATAGTATTTTTCATTACAGAAATCTAGTTCGTGAGAAATCGGAACAAGTTATGCTCGGTCTCCAGTGTCTTATCCTTTAGTATAGCTCCATGAACTCGATGTGGGTCAATGAACCCAAATCCATTGATAGCCTTTCTTTTACAATCGAGAATCTTCATTCTGCATCATTATATATAGCGTATAAAAGAATATAGTGAGTATACTTACCGGCAATAAATTGAACAAGCTGAGATAGAGACTTAATTATATAAATAAAGTAATCACTTACAGACAATAGCAACCGAGGATAGATTTGTCGAGTTCCTTTAGATTGAATAACTGAAATAATTTTGTAAATTCAACAGGGACCTCGTCTTCAACGAAGTAATGCGATTTTCGAACTTTCAGTAGGAGCCAATATTGTTATTCTTTTGATGCTTTCATGTACCATTCATGGAATCGTCGCATTTGTGTTGGCATATCCCAAAGCCTCTCAGAACTGACCAGAGGCTCCCCGTGAACAAATTTGGGTGCTACCTCAGCCTTGGGCATATCGCTGTGAAGAATGTCATGAATAGAAATATTACATTGCTCGGCCAATATCCTAGCCGTTTCCGGATCTATGGGTTCTACCTCATATATTTGAGGTTCGGGTATCTGCACCTGGAGCGGGGGAGCGATTGATTTGCTTGTTTCACCAACTGGGGAACATCTCTTTTGGTTCTTCGGCTACCACTCGATTGTTTTGCTTGTTTCCCCAGCTGGGGGACGTCTGTTCTGATGCTTCTGCTACCACTCGATTGTTTTGCTTGTCCCCCTGCTAGGAAACGTCTTTTGTGATGCTTCCTCTACCGCTTGATCTCTTCTATTTCAGTATTTTCTGAAGACATCGTGTATAGTCATCTGGCACATTTAACTGTGCTTGGGATGGCTGCGTCAGTAATTTCCTAAAGTGCTCCTTGGTTTCCGGTTTTATTTGGACCTCTGGCTCAGGTTGTTTCTTTTTAATGAGCATCCACTTGGGTCCGTACGACCGCATCGGTCTCCTCATCGGTCAGGTCGTAAGCCCTCTTGGGAGGAACCCGTGGTACTCTTAGGAGGGGCGACAACTGTCGCTTTGGGCATCGGTTATCGCTCGATGGAGCGGTGCTATTCTTCCGTTTTTGGCCCTTAGTGGGTGGAGGCGGCTGCGTAGATTGAGATGGACTCGTGTTGGGGTCATGGATTGGACTTGGAGGTGGTGGACTTTTACTGGGAGGAGACGGTGGCCTTGGAGGTGATGGATTGTTTCTCGGTGGAGAAGGTGGCCTTGGTGTCGAGCCTGGAAACTTGATGTATTCTTTTTTCCAAAGAATGAAGCCACTTGTGACTTCTCCCAGTGTCGTCTCCCCTTCACCTCCAAGGATGTCAAGCTGTAGTGACTGACACATCGATTGAACTTCATCCATACCGACACGAGCATAGCCAGCTGGAATCGGATTGCAATGGTAGATCGCTCCTGGTGCAGAAGGTAAAGCAAAGCCGACCGCCACCTTCATGGATATGTTCTTCAGTTCAACATGCAGCTCACAACGAGTCTTCTCCTTAATTGCATCCACGGGGTACACATCCATCGTTGCATCATTACCATGGCCCTCCGTGGAAGCCACGTTGCTTTTTCGTTGCGATGGGCCGACCGTACTGTCTGGTGCACGATCTTGCTGTCGGAGTCCTTTAAGTTCATTAATCTCCTGTCGATGCTCCTACAGCATGGCTTCAAACCTCGCGAACCGCTCCGTATCCTCCTCTTTTTGCCGCTTTGTTTTTCTCGATCGGCTTCTGTACGTGTCAAGGTGCTCGGGAAACCCGATAACCCATGGATAAGAAGGTCCGAACCCTCTTGTTCGTCCAGCTTTTTCAGGATTCCCGAGAGCCTTTGTCAGCTCATCGTTCTCTCTGTCGGGAACAAACGTTCCCTCTTCAACCTCTTTTATCACTTTAATAAGTTCATTCTTGGGTGAAGAAACTTCTTCGGCTGCAACAATCTCGCCTGTTTCTGGGTCTAACGATGCCCTATGCCCGAGTACCCAATTTCTTGACCTCCTGGGCCAACGAGATGTAGCTGGAGCGACCCCTTTAGCCTCCAAGTCAGCCTCATCTTTATCCCACTTAGGCATGACACTCCTGTAGCCACCTGTGCCCATATGATGGTGATATTTCTTTTTGGCTGCATTTAACTTATTCTTTTCTGACATTGCCTTAGCTGGTGTCGAGGTCTTGTATTCCACAAATGTGGCCCAGTTATCCTGCTGCAACTCTAGTGGGCCAGTGAATGGAGGAGTTTTTCTTTTCTTCAAGACATACTTGTGGTACAATCTTTTCTTCCATTCCTTGAATAGTTCGGCCATCTTCTTAAGAGCAAAGTGCTTGCCTTTTCTCGTCATTTGCTGTGTGAGCTCATCCGTCTCCAAGACCGGTAGGGTGAAATGTGTCATGAGAGAATTCCACATCGCATCTCTCGCTCTGTCATCTACAAAACTAGCCCCAACTGGATCCTTTTTTTTCCTGGCTTATTCCAATTTCGCGTGGTGATCGGGACGGTATCTCTAACAATCACTCCGCATTGACTTGTAAATGCATTCGCGGATTCTTTGGGCTCCAACGGTTGACCTAGCGGAGAGGCTAAGTCAATGCTGAAACGGACATCAGCGGGCAACTTGTGTGTCGGACCTCTTGTCCTTGTAGAAGATTGGCCAGAAGTGAAGGTCTAAGAGAAGAAACATTTATCAATACATATATACGAATCAATTAGTGCATCTATACTAGTGATCGATCGATAGAGGCTTTATATACCTCGACGGAGTTTGTTATTATTATGGTGTCTTCACCATGGTCTCCACCATGGTCAGCACCATCGTCTCCACTATCGTCTCCACCATCGTCTCCTCCAGCCAAATTAAGATACTCGGAGCCATCGTAATAAGAACCCCCAGTACCCTCATCTATCATGTTGATAAGCTCCTCTTTATTCTGTCTACCGTCCATAGCTTAACTAATACAGAAAAAGAATATTGCATTAAGTAAAATAATATTACAATTGCGACAATTCGGATACAGTACTTAGTGATCAAGATAAACTACAATAATATAAGATAAAGTACATTATTAATAATCTTGCTCATATCTCGCTCATAATATAAAGTACATTATTAATACATCTCGCTCATATCAAACTAGCAAACTCGGCTGTCGCGTTCTGTGCTACGGGAGCTCTACAGCCAGAGAAGAGGAACCATCACCGGAGAATAGCTCGGGTGAGATCCGTGAACCTGCCAGATATTGGAGAACCTAGTCTCCAAAAGATACATGTATCGTCATACGTGCTCGTCCTCCTCCCTGATACGATGACGTACCACCTCCTCGGGGGCCGGCTCCCTCTACACCGCTCCTGGACCTCGTGGACGGCACCAAAGAAGCTCCGGGTCGACGATGATACCCGGATTCCTACCAAGGTACGAGTCCCGACAGGTAGCACCTCTCAGTGCCAACCCGGCGGAGCCCAGGTTAGGACATCCCCGGAACCGACGGAGTCCAATAGGCTTGGACGAGGAGGACGCGACATAACTAAATAATAGCAATAAACAATCATAAAACATAAACACTAACTAAATCACTAAGTATTGCCCTAATAACACTAACCCTAAACCTAACACTAACTAAACTAAACCTAATTAACTAAGTATTCTAACTAACCCTAGATAATTACTAACCTATACAATTAACCTAATACTAATACTAACTAAATACTAACCTAATACTAATACTAACTAATATTAATACTAAATACTAACTAATACTAAATACTAATACTAACCTAACACTAATACTAACTACTAAATATTAATACTAATAATAATACTAAATAGTAACTAATACTAATATACTAACTAATACTAACCTATAATACTAATACTAAATAATACTAACTAGATACTAAATACTAACTAATACTAAATCCTAATACTAATCTATAATACTAATTAATACTATAACTAACCTAATTAATACTATTATACTAATTAATTCTATAATAACCAAAATTATAGTGGCGGGACGGCGATCACCTGAGGCGGCGCGGGGCGGAGACGGTGAGGGTGCGGGGCGGAGAAGGTGCGACGTGGCGGCTCGGGGCAGGGAGACGCAGCGGCTCGGCGCGGGGCTGGGCGGCGCGGAAACGGTGCGGCGGGGCGGCGCAGGGCGGAGACGGGGCAGCGGGGCGGCGCAGGGATCCTCTCTCCACGGGCACGGGCGGCGGCGTGGCGGACGGCGTACGTGGGCGCGATGAGCTCTGCGGGGAAGAAGATGGTGAATTGGCTCTCCGGGTTGTGGCACGACCCAGGGTGGAGGTGGGGGTATTTATACCCCCCTTTAGCTCCGGTTTGTATTACAACCCGGGGCTAAAAAGGGGGGGCCTTTAGCCCCCGTTTGTATTACAACCCGAAGCTAAAGGTTATTTTTGGCACCAAAAAGAAAAATGGTTTATAGTTTTCAGAAAATTATGTATTATATATTAAATTTTTTAGAAAAAGAAGATCTATAATTTAAATCTATTATCATACTTTATTATACAACTTAAATGAAATTATCTATTGTTTAACAAGTATTATATTTAGTACAAATGTTGGAAAAATATAGTTTATTATTTAAAAATAGAAAAATACATATAATATTGTTGGAAATTTGCCCTAGAGACAAATAGTAGTAAGGACTATTATCATATTTCATATAGTTTATGATTAAGTTTTATATCATGCTATAACTATATTGAGTGGAAACATTAATACACGTGTGATATACAAACAACTAGGGGTTCCCAGTAAAACTCTAGTCACTGGTTCATTGGTCAACAAATGATCATGTTTCCTGATCATGTGGCATTTATGCCAGTTGGAAATGAGGTCAATGAGATGATGAACCAATATCCAACCTAAACATCGTGACCCGATCATGTCACGAAGTTCAAGTTACGATGATTAGAAATGGATCCTCGTAGACTATTCCTTAGACCGTGAGGCTATATCAATCACTGTCTCGCGAGAGTGCTTAGACAACACCAAACACCATCTGGTAAAACGATGGTTATAAAGGTGTGTTCAGGTGCTCGGAGGAAACCGTAGAGGCAATATATATCAAGAGCAGGTTTTGTCCGTCCATGTGACGGGAAGATACTCAAGGGCCCACTCGGAGAAGTTATATCTAATAGCTGCGCAGCGTGTGATTTGATCACGGGAATATCACTTGTCGGAACGAGTCAAGTAGCGTTGTTCAGTAACGAGATTGAACACGACATGGTGATGCCATTGATCAGATCTCGAGCAATGCAAGTATCGAGTGACAGGGAATAAGACACGACTGTCCCGGTTCAAACGACAAAAGATCTTCGTGGAACGCACAGGGGTCACATGGCCATCCAGGTCCCTCTGTCGATCATTGGTGCGGGAGTGTCCCGACCATGTATGGAGTGTCCCTGAACCATGGGGTATCACGCTTAAGGGCTTGATGATGCTTAGAGAGTGTTTATAGGATCGATGGAACCGCCAAAGAAGAGTAGGGAGAAAACCGGAGTGGAGGTGGAAGTTGTTCCATGACCATGGAGATTGAATAATATGGGAATGAATGTTAAATGTTGATTTAATCATTTATTCATAATTATTTAATAAAGAGAAAAATCAATTAAATAGTCAAAGGCTTAATGGGCCAATTCCCGGAGGGGAGAGGGCCCATTAAGGAAAGGTAAGAGGAGGAAGGGGCCAAGGGGTGGCCGGCGGCCCTATTGGGCCAGTCCCCCACGTGGGGCCCATGAGGGGGTGGCCGGCGGCGCCTCCCCCCACCTCCTCCTCCTTCAGTCCCACCCCGAGACTTTGAGGGAGGGTGTACCCCCTCCTCTCCTATATATAGTGGGGTATTTGGCCAAGATAAATACACCAATAATCAATAAAGGTCTCCCCACTTTTGGGAGGACCTTTTCTATCTCCCCCTCTCTCTCGTGACCGTGGTCCCAAGTCTGGATTGCGCGAGCAAGAGACATCTTCACCGTGGAGCGCCGTCGCGCTACGGGATTCGGATTCGGGAGCTCTACTTCCACAACTGCTGCTGGATCGGGGAAGCGGGAGTCATCGTCAGGCATCGGACGTGTGTAACTCCCCGCGAGGTGTCGCACTTGAGGCACTCAAGTCGTTGGAGCCAGAGGAGCGCAAGGACTTCATCACGACCTTGAGGTCGGCTTCGTCTCATCTACATCAACCACGCTCTCCTGAGCGTTGACAACGCTTTTCGGTCTTCAAGGGTAAGTTCGCGAAAAGCCCCTCCCGTTACTGTATTACTAATAGATAGGTCCTAGTAGCTTCAGGGGTTCAGGGGCGTAGGGTAAAATTTTATTGTTTTCATACGCGGAACCCCTACAGTGGTATCAAAGCTAGATCTATGCGTAGTAATGATAGTACGGGTAGAACACACGAGATGTAGCATCTGGGCGTTGATCTTTTAGTTGTTACCCTCCCACGTGTACTTGTGTATACCGTAGTAATGCTTGATGAGCGGCCCCCAACCGACTTTACGCGTTCATTCGCGAGACTGGTCCACGCTTGACATACGGCTTGTACCGTATAAAGTGGCTTAGGGGGGGGGTGTCTGTCTCTCTCGCATTAGTTGGTATGCCATTTGCAACGGAGGGCCCCGAAAGGGGTGTAGTAGAGACAACTACTTGATCAACGTTGTGCTGAAAGTTCATAGGTAAGAACGGTTCTTGTGCGAAAGCCCATTCAGCCACGTAAAACATGCAAAGATAAAGCAGAGGCGTCTAACTTTGTTTTGCAGGGGGGTGTTGCTTTGTGATATGGTTGTGGCAAAGGTAAAGTTATTACCTTTTGTTGCATAGTAGTAGATAGTCACAGTATGGCAAACTACCACGCCGGAATGACACCGGTACCCTGGTGTCTACGGCGCCGGAACCCTGGCGCCGGAACCCGGTGACGGCGGATGGAGATCACGACGCAAATGACCATATCACATAGCATTTACATTCAATGTTATTGTTTGTATGTCTTATTGTGTGCTAGTATTAGATACTCAACGGTAGCCTAATAAGATGATCCCTGTTAAAATTACCAACGATTGTGTTCCCCCTTAGTGTGCACCATCAAGAAAGTTCTTCGATATGAGGCAGGCCGTGATGATCGGGTGTCAGACATATCTACGTTCACATATAGTGGGTGTAAGCCATGTTGCACATCGAATACACTAAGGTTGAGTTGGCAAGCCTAGCATGTACATACATGGCCTCGGAACGCGGATGGTCGAAAGATCGAGCACGAGTCGCATAAATGATGTGACCGACGTTTAGCATCCACCCTTGAACCCACATTGATGGCCGTGATGATCGGGGGAGATGTGGCTGATAGGGGTCGTGTTATCACTAGGAACCCTTTTGGGGATAGGTGTTTCTGAGTGGAGTTATTATTAACTCATTTAAATTATAAACTTGGTCTAAATTCCTTTTGCAATTATAAATGTAGAAAATGGTTCTTCCCGAGATTACCTTTCCTATCGACGATTGGTTGAAAGGAGAAAAACTCAAGTTAGATGGATCCAACTTTTCTGCATGGGTCATTCGCCTATTTGATCTCCTTGGGGAGAACAATGTAGCTGACTACATGACCTGCGAGATGTATTTGAAGCCACCCTATTCTCATGAGACCCAGGAGCAGCGGGATCTGCGTTATCGTCGTCGTGTGATGGCCACATTTATATCAGTGACCATGCGCCTCGGAATGGAGGATGGGCTATGGCCAATGGTGGGAAGTCTCAAGCCCCGAGTGGTCATGACACATCTGAGATCGCATTTCGTGGAACAAGTGCGCATGTGGGAGTATCAGCTGATGGGGGACTTCCTCTCCATAAAGATGGAGGAGGGCTCCTCACTGGATGATCACTTATTGCGCATCTACGATGCGTACATGAGTCTGGCATATTACCTGGACAACTGGTTCTCAAGCTTATTTGCGATGGGAGTTGTGCTACGGTCGCTTCCTGCAAGTTTCCAAACACAAATCAGGATCTGCATTATGAGAGGCGACACGGAAACACTGGATTTCCTCGAGTTCATATCACATTTCAGAAATGTGGTAGATGAACCCAACGTCGCTGGAGTCATCAACGACAAAGGTATATATTTGATATACAGCTTTATAAATGTTGTAATCTTGCAAACACATTTGCAGTGTTAAGTATATCTGATACTTGTTCTATTTTGCTGAAAATAGGTCCTTCTGCATGAGAGGTGCTTGCTGGAGAGGAGGTGACGTTGCGTGTTGATGGCAAGCATGATGATGATGGCCGACGACACTCTCCCTCGACATTTATCATTTAGTTTATGTTTTAGGATGATTATTGTAATCAAGAGATTGTGAACTTCTTTAGTATGTCTCACACTTCGTGAGACAGTTATTCATATGAGTTTGTAACAAACGGTTGTTCCACTTTTATGAATGATTTCTATTCGTGTTCATATCTTGTTTGATTATGTGTGAATTATCCTTTTTGCTTGAAACTAATTGATAATGCATGAACATTTGTAAAACATTAAAATGCCTTGTTTAAAATACCCAACTTAATGATATTTCATTAATGAATGAAACCATTGTTTGAATTCAAAGTTATAATGATAATATGTGGAAGTCATTCGATTTCTTATCACATATAAATCATGCCTAAGTTCGGAAAAATAACTTGAACACCGTGTATTACTTGAATACAAAGTGTTTGATGAATTGTTAAATAGAATACATATTCGATGCATTGTGTTTTAACGAAAATGGTAATTATCATTATATGATTGTTTAAATGTGTAAAGAAGTTTACTAAAGGAAACATGAATATGAAACTATTTGGTTTGATCAAAGTGTTTCATCAACAAAGGGTATAAATGTAAAAGAGAATTTATTATTATGATTTGATCAATAGTAATAAAATTCGAATTTATAAGAATGGCATAAAAGTAATTGTGAAATGCAAAGGGTTTTGAAACGTCAAAATGCAGAGCATCACAATGTGATATTAGATATCAAAGGGGTTAAATAGAAGACACCAAATAAATCGTTGTAGTGTAGATGTAGAGACCATTAGTTAGAAATAGTTAGCACTCAATTAGAAGGCAGTGAACCATTTGAATTCGTGAAAGTTTTGGGGTTATTCGATATAACCAAAACAATAGCGAATAAGTCCTTGTAGAGTATTCATTGGAAACTTTGAATACGAAATCCATAGCTGAAACCAAAAGGAAAGCAAAACTTGTATTGCTTGGATTTTGGTGCATTCTTGAGAGAGCTTACTTCTAGTGATGTTTCTCAATTATGAAGCAAATGGAAATTGGTGAAAAACACGATGATAATTCAAAACCCTGGATCATAGTGTTGAGAAGCGCAACGGAAAAATGTTCCTGAACGATTCTCTTCACAAAAGGAAAGAATCAATGATATTGATCATTGTGTTTTCCCCACTGGTGTTTTCACTACATAAAGTAGGATTCAAAATGTAAATCCATATCTAGTATGGAGACATTTGTGAATTATTTCTCATGATTCCTGGAATATGACATACCTACGAACTACTAAGGAAATAATGGTAAACTAAAATTATGAGAAATCCTAGAAGCAAAATTCCCTTGAGATTAGAAAGCAATTCATTGCTGAATCTCACAAGTAAAAGGGGTTACTTGGAATTTTCCCAAATGACTGCAAAGCCATAGTGGAAAAGGGGGTGAATGACAAAAGCACAATTTGTCAAGTGTTGAATAAATTCAAATGAATTTGATTCATGTGTGCTAAATGTCTAGTGGATTTAAAATTAGTAAAGTACTAGTATCTCATAGTAAATCTCCAAGTTTGATATTTGATCAAAGGATTTTGAAGTTATTCAAAATAGTAAGGAGATATGCAATTTGCATAAAATTGAGTGGGAGCTATGAAAGTCTTCCTGAAACAATATGTGATTGTCATATTTTAAGTGGGAGCAATATAAGTCTCAAATTCAAATATGTAGGAACATACTTTGAGTGGGAGCTTATAGGAGTGATTCTTAAGGGTGTTAAGAATAAAAGCGCAAGTACTTATGAATAATTATTTATAAGATGTAGAAGTTGATAATAAGTGTATTATGATATTGTGTAGTATTCCTTAAGAGATTCTGAAAAGGGTTTCAGAATAGAAGTTAATTAAGGAACTGGTCCTTAATGACTCAAATTAGGAATAGTATTAAGTTGAACATCAATGGTTGAAAGAAAGAAAAGGATGATCATCATCCACTATGTTAAGACATAGGTTCTATCTTAGTAAACCATGATGATAACTTAACATAACATATGATCCAATAAAGAACGTTTGAAAGTGATTAAATTCGAGTCACGAAACGTTGAGTTAAGTTTGTCCGCAGTGTCTAATAGAGAACTGTAGACATGTTTTCCAAATCCATAAAGGATGACATATCTTAGAACATAAAGAGTTATGTTATAAGGGAATATGTTGGAAACTTCCGTAATACCGATTAGAGTCAAGTAGGAAGCGAGGTGAACAAAACATCGAAAGTTGCACAGAGTGCACTGGTGTTTCGATGAATACATTTATAATAATAGATAAGGGTACCATCTAAAGTGTTGTATAATGTTATGGCGAGGCTAGTTCACTTTTAACGTAGAATGATGTGTCCCAGGGCACAATGCCCATGAGAAAGCCCTCGAGGTTGATCTAACATCACTGTAGGCTCATGGAATCAGGCCTCGTTCTGCTGCCATAGCGACGATGCATACACACAGATGCTATTATGTGATGATAAAGTATTAATGTCAATTAAGGTGATATTAATAAGTTGCAAAGGATTTGGGACTGTAAAGTACAAACCCAAGACTCAACCTCTTCCATGAGCAAGCATGTTTAGGGTACCAGAAATATGGTGCCAAAGATTGAGAACAAATGCAGCTAGTGTATTTGTACTCTAGTGCAAGTGGGAGACTGTTGGAAATATGCCCTAGAGACAAATAGTAGTAAGGACTATTACCATATTTCATATAGTTTATGATTAAGTTTTATATCATGCTATAACTGTATTAAGTGGAAACATCAATACACGTGTGATATACAAACAACCAGGGGTTCCCAGTGAAACTCTAGTCACTGGTTCATTGGTCAACAGATGATCATGTTTTCTGATCATGTGGCATTTATGCCAGTTGGAAATGAGGTCATCTCACTCTGAGAATGAGATGATGAACCAATACCCAACCTAAACATCGTGACCCGATCATGTCACGAAGTTCAAGTTACGATGATTAGAAATGGATCCTCGTAGACTATTCCTTAGACCGTGAGGCTATATCAATCACTGTCTCCCGAGAGTGCTTAGATAGCATCAAACGCCATCTGGTAAAACGATGGTTATAAAGGTGTGTTCAGGTGCTCGGAGGAAACTATAGAGGCAATATATGTCAAGAGCGGGATTTGTTCGTCCATGTGATGGGAAGATACTCAAGGGCCCACTCGAAGAAGTTATATCCAATAGCTGCGCAGCGTGTGATTTGATCACTAGGATATCACTTGTCGGAATGAGTCAATTAGCGTTGTTCAGTAACGAGATTGAACATGACATGGTGATGTCATTAATCAGATCTCGGGCAATGCAAGTATCGAGTGACAAAGGGAATAAGACACGGCTGTCCCGGTTCAAACGACAAAAGATCTTCGTGGAACGCACAGGGGTCACATGGCCATCCAGGTCCCTCTGTCGATCATTGGTGCGGGAGTGTCCCGACCATGTCTGGAGTGTTCCCGAACCATGGGGTATCACCCTGAAGGGCTTGATGATGCTTAGGGAGTGTTTATAGGATCGGTGGAATCATCGAAGAAGAGTAGGGAGAAAACCGGAAGGGTTTCAGTAAGTGTGGAGGATGTCCGGAGTGGAGGTGGAAGGTGTTCCATGACCACGGAGATTGAATAATATGTGAATGAATGTTAAATGTTGATTTAATCATTTATTCATAATTATTTAATAAAGATAAAAATCAATTAAATGGTCAAAGGCTTAATGGGCCAATTCCCGGAGGGGAGAGGGCCCATTAGGGAAAGGCAAGAGGAGGGAGGGGCCAAGGGGTGGCCGGCGGCCCTATTGGGCCATCCCCCCACGTGGGGCCCATGAGGGGGTGGTCGGCGGCGCCTCCCCCACCTCCTCCTCCTTTAGTCCCACCCCGGGACTTTGAGGGAGGGTGTATCCCCTCCCCCCTATATATAGTGGGGTATTTGGCCAAGATAAATACACCAATAATCAATAAAGGTCTCCCCACTTTTGGGAGGAACTCTAATTTATATTTTCTCTCTCTCCCTCTCTCTCGTGACCGTGGTCCTAAGTCGGGACTGCGCGAGCGAGAGATATCTTCACCGCGAAGTGCCATCGCGCTGCGGGATTCGGATCCGGGAGCTCTACTTCCGCAACTGCTGCTGGATCGGGGAAGCGGGAGTTATCGTCAGGCACCAGACGTGTGAACTCCCCGCGAGGTGTCGCACTTGAGGCACTCAAGTCATTGGAGCCAGAGGAGCGCAAGGACTTCATCACGACCTTGAGGTCGGCTTCGGCTTGTCTACATCAACCACGCTCTCCTGAGCGTTGACAACGCTTTTAGGTCTTCAAGGGTAAGTTCACAAAAATCCCCTCCCGTTACTGTATTACTAATAGATAGGTCCTGGCAGCTTCAGGTGTTTAGGGGCGTTGGGTAAAATTTTATTGTTTTCATACGCGGAACCCCTACAAATATACCAAAATATTCCCAAAAATAATATACTCATTAGAAGTATAATATTTAATACTAAAAGTAGGACTAAAACATATTTCCCGCCATTTCCCCCGCTTCCCGCCATGTTTTCCCGCCATTTCCCCTGCTTCCCGCCATGTTCTCCCACCATTTCCCTCTATATCTAGGCCTGCCGCCATGTCCATCCACACATCCACACCTTCTCTCTCACAACAATGGACACCACTTATTGGGCCTTTCTAACGCTCGAGGAGACCGAGGCGCTGTGCGCCTCCAGCTACCAATGCTCGCCGGGGTACCGGCTGCCCGCCGACTGGATGCTGAGCGCTGGAGGGGTTCCTGTTCCTCCTGTGCCTCAAGGTTCAGCCCGCCAGGAGGCCATCACGAACCACTTCTACCTCGAGCTCACGCCGGAGCAGTGGATGGATCCCCATTGGGATCCCGACAACCTCGACACCTGGAATGGCTTCTTCACAAACCGGCAGGAAAGGAAGCTCGCCAGGTACGAGGGTGATGGCCCGCCCCCAGTGAACCACAACGAGGCTAGTCGCCGCCTGTGGTGGGCGAACCGGACTATCGCCGGCGTGATGTGCTACATCGCCATGGGAGATCATCCTCGTCCGAGGTACCCGCACTTTCACCAGCCACATAGCCACAAGAATGGTGGTGGTGGTGAAGGCCTAGGGCATACTGAGGTCGTCATCTAGGAGCCCCCTCCCCCGCGCGTCGTGAATCCGAGGCCGAAGGATCCAGCCGCGTGCTACGAGGAATGACTGAGGATCCAGCCGCGTGCTACGAGCGACGATTCCGAAGACGACCCTGAAGCTGTGTACTATAGGGGTAGATATGATTATGACTAATTTTTACGTTTTAATATTAATAAATGTCTAGCCACAACAAGTTGCAATACTACCTATTGAGATCGAGATAGTTCATATCCATATACATATAACCAGATCATTAAAAATAAAGGTTTAATATCATTGTACATCACCAACATCCACACATCTCTATTGTTAGGGTTTTCTTCTAATCTGTAACCATGGAGCATCTTCCTTACTTAACGGGATGCTTGGGTCATCCTTCACAGCGAAGGGCGGAATTTCATGAAACTTATCATAATCTTCTGACATGTCTGTCTTATCCTCCACCCCACGATGTTTCTTTTTCCTGAAAGAACTATGTGGCGCTTTGGCCATCGTATGCTGTATTCTTTTGCTTATCTTTCCTTTTTCTCGGTTTGGTAGACATGTCCTTCACATAAAAAACCTGAGCCACATCATTGGCTAGGACAAATGGTTCATCTCTATACGCAAGGTTGTTGAGATCCAGTGTTGTCATTCCGTATTTCTTGTCTACCTCCCCTGCCTCCTGTTAGCTTGACCCATTTGCACCGAAACAAAGGGACCTTAAAAAAGGTCCATAGTCAAGTTCCCATATCTCCTCTATGTAACCATAATATGTATCCTTTTGCCCATTCTCGTCTATTGCATCAAATCGGACACCACTGTTTTGATTGGTGCTCTTTTTATCTTGGGCGATCGTGTAAAATGTATTCCCATTTATCTCGTACCCTTGGAAAGTCAATATAGTCGAAGATGGTGACCTGGCCAACAAGTACAACTGCTCTCCCACATTTATGTCATTCATGAGATGTGTCTGCAACCAACCGTCAAAAGTCCTCATGTGTTCATCTCTAATCCAGGAGCCAAGCTTCCCCGGGTTGTTGGAGTGTACAATATTATTGTGTTCCTCGATATACGGAGCCACCAAGGTGGAACTTTGCAGAATGTGTAGTGTGCTTTAGTGAGAGAATGTCCGTCCATAAATATCCTTGCTTTCTTTCCTAGCGTGCCTTTTCCACTAAGTCTACCCTCATGCCATGATTCAGGAACACTGATGGGCTTAAGGTCAGGAATAAAGTCAACACAAAACTCAATGACCTTCTCTGTTCCATATCCCTTTGAGATGCTTCCTTCTGGCCTAGCACGGTTATGAACATATTTCTTTAACACTCCCATGAACCTCTCAAAGGGGAACATATTGTGTAGTAATACATGACCGAGAATGTTAATCTCTTCGACTAGGTGAACTAGGAGGTGATATTAAAGAAGGATGGTGGGAACACCAACTCGAAGCTGACAAGACATTAGACCACATCTTTCTGTAACCTTGGTAGACTATCTAGACTGATTACCTTCTGAGAAATTGCATTGAGAAATGCACATAGCTTCACAATGGGTACTCGAACATTTTCCGGCAGGAGTCCCCTCAATGGAATCAGAAGCAGCTGGGTCATAAGCACGTGGCAGTCATGAGACTTTAGGTTTTGAAATTTTTTCTCTGCCATATTTATTATTCCCTTTATGTTCGACGAGAAACCAGACGGGACCTTGATACTGTAAAGGACTTCAAAAAATATTTCCTTCTCTTCTTTGGTAAGAGCGTAGCTTGCAGTACCTTCAAACAACTCTGGATGCATGCCGTCTTGGTCTTTTATTCGTTGTTGGTCTTGCCGTGCTTCAGGTGTATCTTTGCTCTTCCCATACACGCCCAAGAAGCCTAGCAATGTCACGCAAAGATTCTTCGTCGGGTGCATCACGTCAATTGCAGAGCGGACCTCTAGGACTTTCCAATAGGGTAGCTCCCAAAATATAGATTTCCTTTTCCACATGGGTGCGTGTCCGACATCGTCCTTCGGAACAGATTGTCTACCAGGACCATTTCCAAAGATTACTTTTAAATCCTTCACCATATCAAATACATCATCACCAGTACAGCGAACAGGCTTACACCGGCTGTCTGCCTCACCATTGAAATGTTTACCTTTCTTTCTTAGGGTGTTCGTGGGCGGAAGAAAACGACGATTCCCCGGGTACACATTCTTCTTACATTTATCCAAATATATACTTTCAGTCTCGTTTAAACAGTGTGTGCATGCATTGTATCCGTTGTTTGTCTGTCTTGAAATGTTACTAAGAGCAAGCCAATCATTGATTGTTATGAACAACAACGCTCGTAGGTCAAATTCCTGATGCTTGTTCTCATCCCACACATGTACACCTTGTCCGTGCCACAATTGTAGGCGTTCTTCAACTAATGGCCTTAGGTACACATCAATGTCGTTGCCGGGTTGCTTCGGGCCTTGGATGACCACTGGCATCATAATGATCTTCCGCTTCATGCACACCAAGGAGGAAGGTTATAGATACACAGAGTCACAGGCTAGGTGCTATGACTGCAGCTCTGCTCCCCAAAAGGATTCATGCCATATGTACTTAGACCAAACCATAAGTTCCACACATCACCTTCAAAGTCCGGAAACTCTCTCTCGAATTTTCTCCACTGCGTCCCATCAGTGGGGTGTCTCAACATCTCGTCTTTCTTACGGTCTTCCATGTGCCATCGCAACAACTTGGCATGCTCTTTGTTCCTGAACAAACGTTTCAACCATGGTATTATAGGAGGATACCACATCACCTTGGCAGGAACCCTCTTCATGCGGCACTCGCCCTCAACATCACTAGGGTCATCTCGTCTTATCTTATACAGCAATGCAGTGCATACTGGGCATGCATCCAAATTCGCGTACTCCTCGTCACGGTAGAGGATGCAGTCATTAATGCATGCATGTATCTTCCGCACCTCTAATCCTAGAGGGCAGACGACCTTCTTTGCTTCGTACGTACTGGCAGGAAGTTCGTTATCCTTTGGAAGCAACTTCTTCATTATTTTCAGCAACTTTTCAAATCCTTTTTCAGTCCCACCGTTCTCTGCCTTCCATTGCAGCAATTCCAGTGTGCTACCCAGTTTTTTGTGCCCATCTTCACAATTTGGGTATAACAATTTGTTGTGATCCTCTAACATCTTATTGAACTTCAACCTCTCCCTTTCAGTTACGCATTCTTCCTGAGAATCAGCAATGGCCCAACTAAGATCATCATCGGGCAGATCTGATGCCCATTCTTCATATTTTTCTTCATCAATGTCTTCCATTGTAGTACCATCGTACTCAGGGGACATAGTAGGGTAGTCGTTATCATTCTCTTCTTCTTCGTTGTCTTCCATCATAACCCCTCTTTCTCCGTGCTTGGTCCAACAATTATAGCCGGTCATGAAACCAGACCGAAACAGGTGGCTGTGAAGGACTCTTGAGGAAGAGTATTCCTTATGATTTCGACAGACACCACATGGACAAGACATAAAACCATTCCGCTTGTTTGCCTCGGCCACAAGGAGAAAAGAATGCACGCCTTTAATGAACTCGCTAGACAGTCGGTCAGCGTACATCCATTGCCAGCTCATCGGCATTATATAATTAATTAAGTACATCAAACATAATCATAATTAATTAGTACTAATCTAAAAAACAAAATTAAAGCCAGTAACCGGGACTGAAGATATGATGAACCTTTAGTCCCAGGTTGAGGCACCAACCGGGACTAAATGTGGATGTGGGGACAACATGTCGACACTATGTCCTCAGTGGGTAGCACTAAGCCAGTAAATTAAATGATGACACTATTTTGGGTGTGTGGCAGCATAATCATAATTAATTAGTAATAATCTAAAAAACAAAATTAAAGCCAGCAACCGGGACTAAAGATATGATGAACCTTTAGTCCCGGTTGGAGGCACCAACCGGGACTAAATGTGGATGTGGAGACAACATGTCGACACTATGTCCTCAGTGGGCGCACTAAGACAGTAAATTAAATGAAGACACTATTTTGGGTGGGTGGCAGCACTATGCCAGGGGTGAGTGTGTCGACATTATGTCATCAGTGCCCGACACTATGTTGTGCTGCTTAATCTATAAATAGGTATGCATTCTTGTGAAGAACTGCAAGATGGTGTGCGATACCAGGGACACCACTACGACGGAGCTTCTCGAAGATGTCTTAGGACCTCGTCCTCAGACATCTTAGAGGAGCTTGTCGTAGAGGCACTATCTAATATGTGAAATTAGTTAGCTCCACTAGCATACTGATCTAGCTAGAGAAGATATAAACTGAAATATGGTGTGCGAGAGCAGGGACACCACTACAACAGAGCTTCTCAAAGATGTCTTAGGATCCCGTCCTCAGACATCTTCGAGGAGCTCGCCATAGAGGCACTCCCTAATATGTGAATTGTTTTAGTTACCCGTCGTATTAATCTATAGCTAGAGAAGTTATTAACTCCAAGATGGTGCGAGAGGGACACCACTACGGCGGAGCTTCTCTCGAAGATGTCTTAGGATCCTATCCTCAGACATCTTCGAGGAGCTCGCCATAGAGGAGCTTCTCGAAGATGTAATGTGATGTCTTCTTATCAAGCTTTTATGAATTAAACCAATCTTTGTTACAATTTTTTCAGTTTGTTGAATGCAGGTAGACGAAGAAGGATATTTTGCCTAGCTAGTTAGAATGATGAACTCACGCATGTGTGTGCTTCTAAAATCAAATTTCGATACTATGTGCCAAAACAAGATATATATAGATAGAATCCACATATTGTGATATTTACCTTAGAGTTCCTTACATTAATACAAGATAGATAGAATCTAAACATCGATCTCATGCTATCATTGCAAAAATTACTGCCAAACTAAATCCACAAATCCATCTACAAGATAGAGTATGAAATGAGCTAATATAGCAATGAGATTTCAAAGGATGAAGTTTCTCACCTTTTAGAACCTTTGGATAGATGGAGCACCACAAAATATAGAGAAATCTTGAGAAAAAATTGGGCATGAACTCGAGCTTGAGCAAGAAAGAGAGAGAGGAGCCACCAGCTTGAATGGTGGCTCGGGCAGGGGAAGAAGATATAGCCAGACCTTTAGTCCCGGTTCGTGTCTAGAACCGGGACAAAAGGTCCACCTTTAGCCCCAGGTCGTATAACAAACCGGGACTAAAGGGTCTGATGCCTGACCCAGCCTGTCTAAAACCCTTTAGTCCCGGTTTGTTACATGACCCAGGACTAAAGGTCCCGTTCGAACCGGGGCTAGTGCCTGCCACCCCTTGGGGCCAGATCTAGCCGTTGGACCGGGGCATTAATCTCGGTTTGTAGAAAAACCGGGGTTAATACCCCTAGACCAAAGGTCTGTTTTCTACTAGTGATATTATTCTTTTATTAAAAAAAGGACACGTAAGAAGCTATCACAAAACGAGACTAAAGTGTCAGCTTCTGTTGACATCCCTTGAAATGGATCGTATGGGCACCTAGAGGGGGGGGGGGGGTGAATAGGTGCTACACCAATTTTTAATTCTTTTTCACTTTTAGGCTTAGCACAAAGGGTAAATTCTCTAGATAAACTATTAGGTGGAATTTCCCTATATGCAAACCTATCTATAAGCAAGTAAAGAGCGAGTGGAACAGGAACGAGTAAACCGAAGTGAAGCACGCGGAGACACAGGATTTGTTTGACCGCAGTTCCTTCCTTGTTAAGGGAAGTACGTCTGCGTTGGAGGGGTGGGCGGTACTAAGACCACCACGCCACAAAAGGCCTCACCCTGTTCTCCGATGGATCTCGCCACAACAGGCCTGATCCACCTTCCACTATAGGTACCCTTCGAGGCGGGCACCGGCACATTTACACAACTAGCGGGGCAACAACTCCACAACAACTTGGAGGCTCCCGAAATGACAACAAGCTGCCACAAGAACAAACTTATCAAATACAATAAAAGAGATCTAGGTATTAACAAGAATACTAGATCGCGGATTTCTCCAAGTGAATGGAGAGGAGTTGAAGCGCTTGATTCTTGATGATGATGATGAACTTCTCCTCCTTCAATTCCACCAAAGATCAAGACCTTCAGGTGGTTGAAGTGGGAGATCGATAATGAGAGCTCTTGCACAATGTCTGGTCAATTTCGAATGAATCAAGAGTTCTGAACATTGGGGAAGAAGGGGTATTTATACCCCCTTCAGAAACCAGCCGTTGAAACCTTTGGAGGCTGGATTATCTGGCCCAAGTGAGGGCCGGATTATCCGGTCTGGGGAAACACCGCCCTAGACTCGGAATTTCCGGCAGATAATCCGCCCCTCTCAGAGCGTCGTGCCGAGCTTGCCCTTGATCAACTTCTGGGGGCCGGATTATCCGGTCCAATGCGAAGGCCAGATTATCCGGCCTGGGGAAGAAAAACCGCCCAGTTCGGATTTTCCGGGAGAAAATCCGACCGGATACCGAGCGACGCGCCTTGGCTCCTTTTGCTCGAAAACTGGGGGCCGGATTATCCGGCCCATGCGACACCCGGATTATCTGGCCCGGGGAGGAAAAACCGCCCCAGTTCGGATTTTCCGGGAGAAAATCCGACCGGGTACCGAGCGACGCACCTTGGCTACCTTTGAGCGATGAGGTAGGCCGGATTATCCGGCCCTTGGTGGGGCGGATTATCCGGCCACCCTCAAAACTTCCTGCACACTTAGCACACATGAAAAGTCTCCATAGTATTGTTATCTAACACGCAAAACATAGGAAAACATGAAATGTTCTTTCAATCTCCCCCGTTTTGGTGTTAGATGACAATACCAGGATTTGCAGGAGAAAGACACAAGACAGACAAAGATAACTTATGAAAGAGACTCCCTCTCAATGTGTGCATAATAGAGTTTTGCATTGGAATACAAATGCTGTAACACCCTGTCCACTCCTGGGCCCGGGGGGTGTCACTCCTGGTAGCTTAATAGGATATCTAGACGGGCCCCACAGACCAACACTAGTCTTTTCTGCGCACTTTGTCCTCACTCGTGCGCACCCGGTACCCACTTCCCGGTTGGTCACCCATCCTAGAATTGCTCTAGGCCAAGCACGCTTAACCTTAGAGTTCTTTTCGAATGAGCTTCCGGAAAAGAAGTTGCAACTTGTTGGTATGAGTATTCTATCAATCCTATTAAGCCATGTGCCTGGTCTCACATACACCCACCCTTTAGAAGATCGATGCCCTCATCAATCAAGCACACCCCAGGAACGTTCCCTCTTGGCACGCGTCTGTGCGTCCAGTGCCGGCACATGTGCCATGCCGTGTCCACTCCGGGCCACACGCGCCATGCTCCACATGTCCCGCCACTAACCCGCACACACCCGTTTAACTGCGAGGTCGGCTCTAATACCACTCTATAACACCCCGTCCACTCCTGGGCCCGGGGGGTGTCACTCCTGGTAGCTTAATAGGATATCTAGACTGGCCCCATAGACCAACACTAGTCTTTTCTGCGCACTTTGTCCTCACTCGTGCGCACCCGGTACCCACTTCCCGGTCAGTCACCCATCCTAGAATTGCTCTAGGCCAAGCACACTTAACCTTAGAGTTCTTTTCGAATGAGCTTCCGGAAAAGAAGTTGCAACTTGTTGGTATGAGTATTCTATCAATCCTATTAAGCCATGTGCCTGGTCTCACAAATGCACACAAATAGGTGAATCTATTCCATAGACATATGAGCAAAAACACATACCACCGAAGTAGAGAATAGGCATCCTTGACATAAATCACAATTATTACCGGATAACCAATATGAGCGCGCCTTCTGTGATATACCTCCAGCAATAGGATATGAATAGATATATCCATAAGCATAATCCATGATATGAAGTCCATATGCACAGCATAATCGAGACAACCACAAAAAGTCTCAGACAACCACAAATCACGAATTTAAAGTTCAACGCTAAATGGGCATGAGCAAGAAATAACGAATAGAAAAGTGCAAGTGCTTATGCCCGACCCATGCAAATCCACGGACAACCTAATAGAACTAATTCTCCCCCTCTGGCATCGAGACACCAAAAAGGGAGAAGAGCGATGCTAGCGCCCCATGGGATCACTCATCACCCCCACAAGGTGTACAAGGGACTTGTGTGCAAGAGTAGATGGCTTAGGGGTAGGGAAGGCTTGGGATTAAGAGAGCCAAACTGAGATGGTACTAGACACTCAAACTTGCAAAATCCAAATCAAATAAAAGCCAAGAGTGAGTGTGATTCCCATAAGAACATGAGAGAGCAAATAACATCCAAAAAGATCCAATTCTCCTCAAGGGAGAGGGCGGTGGCTGAAGCCACCTTGTTGGAGTGTATGGCGTGACACCGCGAAGATATATCTTGGGTTCACGACCAATACTCATCAATAAGCTCACATATCACAAAATGATATTAAGAGAAATGATTTATCTTGCTTTTGGCATTATGGGGGGAGGGTTAGCCCAGTGAGTTAGAACCACACTCCCCCTATATCCATGCCCACACCTAGACCAAACAAGGATTGAGATGTACGAGTGAGTGCATGGGTAATCAAGACAAGCTCCCGGAATCAATGATATTTAGCTCATTCCTCAAATAGCAGAATCTTGCTTCATCAAGTGGCTTTGTAAAAATACCCGCCAGTTGGTTCTTTGTGCTCACAAAGGATAGATCAATATCGCCGCGAGCAACATGGTCTCTAATAAAATGATTCCGAATCTCAATATGCTTCGTCCTAGTGTGTTGAGCAGGATTGTATGCAATTTTGATTGCACTTTCATTATCACATAAAAGAGGCACTTTGTCACAATTGTCATCGTATTCCTTTAAAGTTTGCCTCATCCACAATAATTGAGTACAAGCGCTGGCAGCAGCAACATATTCAACTTCGGCGGTGGAGAGAGATATACAATTCTGCTTTTTGGAGGACCAACATACAAGAGATCTTCCCAAGAATTGACAAGCTCCAGAAGTGGATTTCTGATCATCCTTATCACCAGCCCAATCTGAGTCAGTATAACCACATAAAAAGAAATTGGAGCCCTTGGGATACCAGAGACCAAAGTTGGGGGAATGAACCAAATATCGAAAGATCCTCTTGACCGCCACTAAGTGGCTTTCTTTAGGAGCTGCTTGATACCTTGCACACACTCCCACACTCAACACAATATCGGGTCTAGATGCGCAGAGGTAAAGAAGAGAGCCGATCATGGACCAGTATACCTTTTGGTCCACATCTTTACCATGTGGGTTAAGTTCAAGATGACACTTTGTTTGCATCGGAGGGGCGACACCATTTAGATTCATCATCTTGAATCTCTTGAGCATGTCTTGCATGTACTTTGCTTGATTAATAAAGGTTCCTTCTCTAAGTTGCTTGATCTCGAATCCAAGAAAGAACCGTAATTCCCCCATCATAGACATCTCAAACCTATCAGTCATAAGCTTTGAAAATTCATTGTTAAAAGCTTTGTTAGTAGAACCAAAGATGATATCGTCTACATATAGTTGGCATACGAAGAGCTCCCCCTTAACCTTCTTAGTAAAAAGAGTGGGGTCGATTTGCCCAACTTCGAAGCCACGATCTAACAAAAGCTCTTTAAGGTGCTCATACCACACACGTGGGGCTTGTTTAAGGCCATAGAGTGCCTTATCGAGTTTGTAGACATGGTTCGCAAAGTTAGGATCCTCAAACCCCGGGGGTTGCTTTACGTATACCAACTCATGTAGAGGACCGTTAAGGAAGGCACTCTTGACGTCCATTTGCTGCAACTTAAAATTGTTATGAGCAGCATAAGCAAGTAGGATACGGATGGACTCAAGGTGAGCCACTGGAGCATAGGTCTCGCCGAAGTCGATGCCCTCAACTTGGGAGTAACCTTGTGCCACAAGTCTCGCCTTGTTCCTCATAACAATGCCATTCTCATCTTGCTTGTTCTTGAAATTCCACTTGGTGCCGATAACATTGCGGCACTCTTTGGGTTTCTCCACGAGTTTCCAGGCTTTGTTGCGCTCGAAATTATTCAATTCTTCATGCATAGCAATAACCCAGTTTGGGTCTTCAAGAGCTTCAAATACCTTCTTAGGTTCCACCATGGAGATATGAGCTTGATGCTCACCAAAACTGGCCAATTCTCTTCTTGTAGAAACCCTTCGTCGAAGATCACCAACAACCTTGTCGAGAGTGTGACCCCTCAACTCAAGGTTACGATCAGCCCGAGCCTTGCGACGAAGTTCAATAAGTTTGTTGTCTCTTGGAGGAGGAGATTCATCACTTGAGTCTTCATTGGAAGCATTTTCTCCGCCTTGATCAGTAACTGGAACAGTAGCAGGTGGTGGAGACGCATGCCCTTGAGGTGAATCCGTAGCCGTAACAGGAGGCTGCAGAACTGGAGAGTCAGGGCCGGATAATCTGGCCGATGGAGAGGCCGGATAATCCGGCCTGGGAGTACTTGCCACAGCTTCATCAGGAGGCCTGGGACTTGCTTGAACTGGTGAGGGGCCGGATAATCCGAGGATAGCCGGAAAATCTGGCCTGGAGCTTGCGTTGAAATCTTCACCAGCAGGAGCAACATGGTCAGCTGTAGCGGGGTGGCCGGATAATCTGGTGTCAACCGGAAAATCCGGCCTGGAGCTTTTTGGAACATCTTGACCTTCAGCAGTTGATGGAGATGGTGTAGAAGTTGCCCCCGTGGTTGGAGCATGTTGAGTATGTGTAGATGAGGGCTCTATATGAGTAGAGCATTGTCCTTCCCGGTCCACCACAAGGGGTTCCTCAATGGGGCGGAAGAATCCCACGCCCATTCTTCTTATGGCATCTTGGGGTATTTCAACATCTGCATCACAAACACTAACTTGCTCCGCACGGGAACCGTCATTTTCCTCGAACACCACACTACAAGATTCTACAACAGTTCTGGAGAGCTTATTGTAGACTCTATAAGTGTGGGATTCGGCACCATAACGAACAAAAATACCTTCTAAAGCCTTAGATTCAAACTTGGATAAACGAACTCCTTTAATAAGAAAGAAACACTTACACCCAAATACCCGAAAGTATGAGATGTTTGGCTTGTTACTGGTAAGTATTTCATACGGAGTCTTGTCCAAGATCTTGCAAAGGTATAAACGGTTGGATGAATGACAAGCAGTAGGGATTGCTTCAGCCCAGAAGTTATATGGAGATTTAAATTCGGCTAACATTGATCTTGCCATGTCCATTAGAATTCGATTCTTCCTCTCGGCTACACCATTTTGTTGAGGGGTGTACGCAGCGGAATATTGATGTCTTATCCCCTC
Organism: Avena eriantha; assembly: GCA_910589775.1. Lineage (NCBI taxonomy): Eukaryota > Viridiplantae > Streptophyta > Magnoliopsida > Poales > Poaceae > Avena > Avena eriantha. Next base: position 433,714,466 of record OU342743.1, on the reverse strand, counting down.
TTCACTTAGGAACTCATTTAAGGTGTAGTTCTTGAACTCCGAGCCGTTATCACTCCTTATAGCCAGAATGGGGACGTTGTGTTGATGTTGAACCTCGTTGGCGAAGTCGATGATAGTTTGTTGAGTTTCACTCTTCAACTTGAAGAAATAAACCCAAGTGTATCTTGAGTAATCATCAACAATCACTAGACAATACTTCTTCCCACCGAGGCTTGCATGAGATGGAGGTCCGAAGAGGTCCACATGAAGGAGCTCCAAAATCCTTTTCGAAGAGATAATGGTTTTCCTTCGATGAGGTGAATCATGCATTTTCCCTTCAGCACACGCCCTGCAAACACGATCTTTGGCAAAAGAGACATTTTCTTTTAGTCCAAGAATGTGGCCACCCTTGTGGAGACTTTGCAAAGTTCTCATATTGACGTGGGCTAGTCGGCGATGCCATAGCCAGCCCGCATCAGCCTTTTCGAAAAGACACATCGGGCCTGTAGTGGTTTTCCCCGAAAAGTCCACCACGTACAGGTCGTTTTCGACATATCCCACGAAAGCGACTTTTAGAGACTTGCTCCACAAGAGTACCACTAAATCAGCATCAATGTAAACTGCAAAGCCCATCTTACCAAGGGCACGAACTGAAAGTAAATTGTACCTGAGAGTCTCAACAAGCATGACGTCCACGAGAGAGATATCGTGAGCCACCACAACTTTGCCGAGACCCAATACCTCAGATTTTGACTTGTCACCATAGGAGATGGTTATGTGATCAAGGTTTGGCCGCATCTCCATGATGATCTCCTTGCTTCCAATCATATGACTCGTGCAACCGCTATCGAGTACCCATTTTGAACCACCGGAAGCATAGCCCTGCAAGAAAATTACTTATTGGTTTTAGGTACCCATTTTTCAATGGGTCCTCTCATGTTAGTAACAAGGGTCTTGGGAACCCAAATAGACCAAGGAATGTAACAATCATAAGGCCCTACATAACTAGCATAAACATCACCATAACAATCACAATATAGTTCAAAGTTAGGATTGTTGATCCCTACAAAACCATCATAATTAGTCTTGTCATTGGTAATGTTGCTAGTCTTCGATTGAGCAGTCTTGTTCTTGTTCTTCTTCTTGTTTTTCTTGCTCTTTATCTTGGGTATGTAACCAAGACCTTCTTTACTATTGTTTGTCCTTTGCCTACTCAGTATCTCATCAATAACCCCTTTACCTCTGTGTTGAGAACTTCTTGCAAGATCTTCTTTTCCAAATGATGAAGTGGAGGTACTTGGCACATCATACCGTTTCAATTGAGTTTGGAGCTGGTCATGAGACTCATTTAGAGTAGAATGATCACTCTTCAATGCCTTGTAAGCACTTTCAAGATTATCAAACTTCTCCAAAAGTCTAGCATGAACAACCCCAAAGTCAATCTTTTCTTTCTTTAGTTTCTTTACCTTGGCAAGAGCATGGTCACGTTCTTTAATGAGCTGAACTACAACTTCTTCTTGTGACTCCACAAGGGATTCAAGTCTTTCTTCCAAAGATACTCGAGCTTACTCTTCCTCTTCCAAGGCATTCTTCAAAGAAGCTATCTCCAAGGCATCTTCTCTTTCAATTCTGCCCTTTTCTTCAAGGATATCTTCGGCTTGAGCAAGTTGACTCATAAGAGCATCAAAATGGAGTTTGTGCTCACCTTGTAGGTTAGTGAAAAAAGTATCCAAGGCAATAACTTCTTCTTTCATTTGAAGACTGTCATGACCATCCATATCCAAAATTATGTTAGTCTTAGGAAATGAAGAGCTAGAAGTTGATACCTCGGATCATCTTGCCATTAGGCAAGTGGCATTGTTGTTGATGGCGCTCTCGTTTGGTGAGTCGAAGAGAGAGGAGGGAGTCGATGTGGTAGCTATAGCAGCCACTTCGCGGGAACTATCATCATCCTCTTCATCTTCAGTTGTGGAGGAGTATTCCTCTTAAGCTACCAGGACAATCTTGGGTTGCTTCTTGAAAGGGCCATTCTTCTTAATAAACGGCTTCTTCTTAGGAGCTTTAGATTTCTCTTTAAGAATGAGCCTGCCACCATTGTCTTCTCTATTTTGATAAGGACACTCGGCTACAAAGTGCATTCTATCTCCACAGTTGAAGCAAGTTCTCAATCTTGGGCCACTTTCTCTTCTTCCATTTGGCCCGTTCTTGCGCTCAAGGTCAGACTTGGCTTTGGCAGGGTCCTTCCAAAAGTTCCTTGCATAGAATGCCATGTACTCACCATGAGCACGTTTGACTTCATCAGGGTAGTCCATGGATACCCCCTCAAAAGCTCCTTCATCTTCCTCTTGCTCAACAACATTGGCTTTGAGAGCCACATTGACACCCTTTTGCATTCCAATGGCCCGAGCACAGGCATCTTCAGCATTTTTTGCCGCCACTTTGAATGACGCCATTTCTTGCATGACTTCGTTGGATGTCATTTGATGATAGTTGTGTCTACCTTGCAGGCTCTTCAAATCCGTTGGCTCGAAAGGCATTAAGGCACTCACATATTTTCTTTTTATCCAAGCATCATCAATGTGAGTGGCCCCATGCTTTCGAAATGTTGTTGCGATGCCCTTGAGTCTTCTATACATGTCCTCATTGTTTTCACCATCCAACATGTAGAATCCCTCAGCTTCATTACTAAGGGCATCATACCTGTTTCTTCTCATGCTTTCATTTCCAACGAAAAAGTCCGTAAGAGCATCCCACGCCTCTTTGGCTGTGTTGAGATGTTCAATGTGTGGCATGTCCTTGGGACCCACACCCAGCTGTATCATGTGGAGAGCGGTGGCATTCAACTGTCTATCCACAACTTCCCGTCTCGTTAGATTGGTTTGATCTCCAATATGAAGACCTTCAATAATCCTCCACAATTCAATAGAGGAGCTGCAAACATGAGATTTCATTAGGAATTGCCATTGGTTAAAAGAGGATGCAGTGAGCTTGGGTGGATCACCCCTATTGTTTATATGAGGATGAGGGATAGGTGGGTCGGGGGAATATACGTGGCGAACCTCACTATATTCCTCCTTACCACTTCCCATTTTGGAGGTGGAACCATTTAGTTTTTCACCTTCCACATTATCATCCTTGGATCCGGTGTTACCCTTTTCCTTAGATGATGGTGTGGGAGCCTCAGAGGAGGATGGAGATGGGGCTATGGATGATGTAAGGCGAGCAATCATTTGATTCATCTCCTCCATCTTGGCCTCAAAGGATTTCAACAAGGTTGTTTCCAACGACTTGAGATCATCCATTGTGACCTTATCCACAACCTCATTTCCATCATCCTTGGTACCCATACTACTCTTAGGCGGTTAAGCCCGAATTAAGATCCGGGGCTCTGATACCAATTGAAATGGATCGTATGGGCACCTAGAGGGGGGGGGGGTGAATAGGTGCTACACCAATTTTTAATTCCTTTTCACTTTTAGGCTTAGCACAAAGGGTAAATTCTCTAGATAAACTATTAGATGGAATTTCCCTATATGCAAACCTATCTACAAGCAAGTAAAGAGCGAGTGGAAGAGGAACGAGTAAACCGAAGTGAAGCACACGGAGACACATGATTTGTTTGACCGCAGTTCCTTCCTTGTTAAGGGAAGTACGTCTGTATTGGAGGGGTGGGCGGTACTAAGACCACCACGCCACAAAAGGCCTCACCCTGTTCTCCGATGGATCTCGCCACAATAGGCCTGATCCACCTTCCACTATAGGTACCCTTCGAGGCGGGCACCGGCGCCTTTACACAACTAGCGGGGCAACAACTCCACAACAACTTGGAGGCTCCCGAAATGACAACAAGCTGCCACAAGAACAAACTTATCAAATACAATAAAAGAGATCTAGGTATTAACAAGAATACTAGATTGCGGATTTCTCCAAGTGAATGGAGAGGAGTTGAAGCGCTTGATTCTTGATGATGATGATGAACTTCTCCTCCTTCAATTCCACCAAATATCAAGACCTTCGGGTGGTTGAAGTGGGAGATCGAGAATGAGAGCTCTTGCACAATGTCTGGTCAATTTCGAATGAATCAAGAGTTCTGAACGTTGGGGAAGAAGGGGTATATATACCCCCCCTTCAGAAACCAGCCGTTGCAACCTTTGGGGGCCGGATTATCCGGCCCAAGTGAGGGACGGATTATCCGGTCTGGGGAAACACCGCCCCAGACTCGGAATATCCGGCAGATAATCCGCCCCTCTCAGAGCGTCGCACCGAGCTTGCCCTTGATCAACTTCTGGGGGCCGGATTATCCGGTCCTATGCGAAGGCCGGATTATCCGGCCTGGGGAAGAAAAACCACCCCAGTTCGGATTTTCCGGGAGAAAATCCGACCGGATACCGAGCGACGCGCCTTGGCTCCTTTTGCTCGAAAACTAGGGGCCGGATTATCTGGCCCATGCGACACCCGGATTATCCGGCTTGGGGAGGAAAAACCGCCCCAGTTCAGATTTTCCGGGAGAATATCCGACCGGGTACCGAGCGACGCGCCTTGGCTACCTTTGAGCGATGAGGTAGGCCGGATTATCCGGCCCTTGGTGGGGTGGATTATCCGGCCCCCCTCAAAACTTCCTGCACACTTAGCACACATGAAAAGTCTCCATAGTATTGTTATCTAACACACAAAACATAGGAAAACATGAAATATTCTTTCATCCCTGTTATACACTGCACACATACAAAATGATAATAAATTAATACTAAACAAATTATTTATTTAAAGAGGAGCAACAACTAGAAAAATAATAAAGTCTGTTTGCACACGTATCAAGTACATTTGCAACCATTACATCTATAGCCTGCATTGAATCCATCTTAGTTTCATGCGTGTTGCATAATTAGTTTTCTTGGACGATGAAAGTCAAAATTTTCATTTAGCTGCACAATTTTTCATTTATTTTTGGTTAAACTTTTTAATATGTGTTGTGTTAGATTTGGATGACAATGACATCCCCTTTATGCAGTATATGTAAAATAAAAATAAAGTAGCACTAAACATAACTTTTGTTTACAATACAACAACAGATAGAAAAATAATAATAACATAGTGATAACTGCCAGTTTGAGAGGCACATGTATCAAGTCTGTTTCCATCCATTACATTCGATAATCATAAAAGCTCCTCAAAGTTTATCTGAGTGGCATCAAACGCCGAGGACTTCCTTAGTGTGGACGCCTAGGTTTCAAGTCATGGGAATTTATGACAACTGACATCGAGGTCATGTTATTAGTTGAATAACATGATAGACAAACATCCGACCATTATATCTTAATGAGATCTATTACAAAGTTCACCATTGATGATAAAACATAGAGAACCTCGCAACCTGATCCTTTGACTGTGAGGTAATGCAAATCACCATTCTGGAAGAAGCTTAGATGGTTATCAAGAATCATCTCGTAACAGGGTGATCAAAAAGGTGCCACTCAGGTTTTCCGAAGGGATGCGTAGAGGAGTACATATCAAGACCAGGATTTGTCTAGTCCATGTAACAGACGATACATGTGGCCATCTCGGTGACGTTGCATTAATGAAGCTTGCAAGCATGTGACTAGGTCACGGAATGCAACGACATGAGAACGAGAAAACAAGTTCATCGGTAACGAGATCAAACTAAGGTATGGAGATACCGAAGATCAAGTCTCGGATGAACTAGGTATCGAATGACAAAGGGAACAGGAAACGACTATCTCACGGTTCGAGCGATTATATTCGTGAAATGCACGGGGGTCACATGGCCATCCAGGTCCCTCTGTTGATCATTGATGTGAGAGTAGTCTCAATCATGTCCGGAGTGTTTCTGAACCGAAGGATGTCACGCTTAAGGGTAGGGACGCTTAGGGTAGATGAGGTATCGTAAGAGAAATAGAGAAAGAGAAACCGGAATAGTTCCGGGTAACATCCGATGGAGATCGGAAGGGGTCCGGAAGGTGTTCCGGAGTAAAGGAATAATATAATATGTGTGTTTGAATGTTAATTGAAGAATTAATATTAAATATATATTTTACGTTATTATTAAAGGCATCCTAATGCTAATGGGCCTCACCCAAAGGGAGGCCCAATAGGGCATGGCGCCTAGGGAGTGGGGGCCAGTCGGCCTAGGCTTGGTGGGCCACCCCAATGGGGCCTACCTAGGGCCGGCGGCTTCCCCTAGGTGGCCGGTGGGTGTGGGGTTTAGTCCCACACCGCCTGGCCCCTGGGTGGTGCGCCCCCCTCCCACTATATATAGGGGTCTCCCCTCCCCCTTTGGGATCATCCCATTCCCTCTCATTCTCTCTCTCTCTCATCCATTGAGGACTTCTCTGTAATATTGGGGAGGACCTCGTGGGTGAGTTCTCCACCTTCACACTGCCATCGTGTGATCTGCGATCTGGCATCTACTTTTTCCGGTGATCGGCTAAATCGGAGTCCGGTTGACGTCTCCTACACCGGACGTGTGACGAACTTTGGAGGCACCACACTTGGGGTGCTGCTCGTCTTCATCAATATATGCCTTCCTGCGTAAGGCGTGCCTCGGTCTTCAAAGGTATGAATACCGTATCCCTTCTCCGTTGCTTATGTCTACATAGTATAGATCCTGGTATTAGTGTTCGAGTAGATAGCCTTTTTTCTGCTATGGAACCATTCAACAGTCTTCCCACCGAAAGGTCGGTCCTGACGGCCCATGATGTTGCGCATGCTCCTGTCCAGTGCCTCAACCGCCTGCCGCTTCGTCATCGTGGCCTCGTCCCATAGTATGAGCGAATCCATCCTTAAGAGCTTGTCTGCCCCTTTGCTTGGTGAAGTTGCATGATGACCCTTCTTCAATGTTTACTGGGATCTTGAATCTAGAGTGTGCAGTTCTGCCTCCGGGCATGATGGAAGAGGCAACACTTGATGTTGTCGTGGCTACCACGATCTTTCTCTCACCTCTAACCCTAGCGAGCAATGCCCTGTACAGGAATGTCTTCCCAGTGCCTCCCTGGCCATCGACAAAGAATACACCCCCATCTCCGCCATCGAGTGCCGACATTATTTGTTCATATGCAGCCCTCTGCTCGAGGTTTAGTGAGTTAGCTACAGACTTGTCACCATCGTCAACCTTGATGGTGGTTTCCTTGATGACCTCCCTCGCCCCGCCTTCTATGTTTTCATAAGTTTCGTCGATTTCCGAAAGAGGGAACGACTTCATGTCTTTACCCATGGACTGTAGCATGCCCCTTATGTCAAGAAACACCTCCTGCTCTACTGCAATAGGGCACATGGCCCGCCGCCTAAAGTCGTCAGACATCGCATCAAGGTGCCAATCCCATAGGCCGCGCACGTCGCTAGGCTCGCAGAATACCAAGATCATTGTGAAGGGCCTCCTAAGCGAGACTGGCATGGCCCATTGCGCTGACTCACTAAGAAACTCGTTGAGCGTGTGATGACCCACAAGTATAGGGGATGTATCGAGTATTTTCGATAAGTAAGAGTGTCGAACCCAACGAGGAGCAGAAGGTGCTGGCGAGTGGCTAGGAGCAGGAATTCTCTGTAAATACTTAGCAAACGGATTTTTAGGGTTTTTTGATACTGCAGGTAAATAAAGTACGAGTAAATAAAAGACAATAAGAATAAATGTAGCAAGTGACCCAATCCTTTCTTTAGCAAAGGACAAGCCGGTTGTATTATTTAAGATGACCAAACATTCTCGAGGACACACGGGAATATCATCAAGTGCTTTCTCTTCATATAGTTGATTAATCTTCTTTAGTTTGCTAAGTGTTGTGTGGGTGAACCTATGCTAATGTACCGACCTTCCTAGGACTAATACATACTTGTGTTTATACCCCTTGCAAGCATCCGCAAGTACCAGAAAGTAATTAAGGTAGAAACCTAACCACAGCTTTGAACTCTAAGACCCTGACATCCCTTGTGCAATGGTTTCCTAACGGGGGTTCAGGTTTCTGCCACTCCGGCAACCCCTACGATTAGTAGCCAAATACACAATGCATTCCCCTAGGCCCATATGGGTGAAGTGTCATGTAGTTGACATTCACATGACACCACTAGAAGAAGTACACCACAACTTAAATATCAAACTATTAAATCTTTCTCAACACAATTCCACTACTAACAACATGACTTCTCCCATGTCCTCAAGAACAAAACGAACTTCTCACAAGACATCATATGGATCATGATTAGAGATGAAATAAGGATGTGTAACAATCTGAACATAAATGATAATTCAATGGTTCACTCAGTAGCATCAACTACAAAGAGGAATCAACACCGGGAAAGTTTCCCCTAAGAACTATGCAAGATTCAACCCAATTGTTACAGCGGTATGGGGATGGTGATATGGGTGCTGGTGTTGATGATGGTGGTGATGATGATGATCCCGATGAAGTCCGGCTTGATGGTGGTGTTGATGGCGACGATCTCCCCTCTTCGGGAAGGAATTCCCCCGACAGAATTCTGTCTGCCGGAGAGATCTTCCTGTCTCGGTGTTTTCCGCCCCGCAGAGGCGGTGGAATCTTTCTATGGTCGCTCCCTGAGTCTTAGGGTTTCGGGAGGATAATATACGCTAGAGGGGAGAGACTAGAGTGTTCCAGGGTGGCCACACCACCTGGTGGCGCGGCCTGGGGTGGCCCGCGCCAAGGGGTGGTGTGGGCCCCCTGTGGCCCATCTCCACTTCCCCTTCTGGCTTCCTTCGTCTTCTGGAAAAATAGGATTTTCCATGTATTTTCCCAGATTTTCTGATCTTCGCAAATTTTGCCTCCAAACAGCACCTTTTCCATCAGAATCCTGAATGCAGCGGTCCATGCTCCAAAAGTCATCAACCATGCAAAAATAGATGAAATAACATAAGTATCATCACTTAATATGAAATATATCAATGAATAACAGTAAATTATGATATAGAATAGTGATGCAAAATGGACGTATCAGCGTGATGTCAGCCTCGATGAGACTCCTTCTTTCAGCGGCCTCACGCTAGGTATCACATAGCACACCTCCACAGTTTTCAAGTCTTTGAAGGACATTGATCCAGTTACATGATTTAGAAGCACCCTTAGGAAGTATCGATCACCCTCGGCAGGATTGGCTGACACGATTCAGCCTACTTGGAAACAATTATTCTTCCTTTTCTTCCAGAAATCTTTTTGCCATGTGAAGCTTCCTGGAAAGTCCTTGTACAGAATATCTTGAGCCTAGGCGTGCTCCCGGTTAGCCACAAAATACTTAGTCAACATAGATTTCGATGCGTTATCATTAGCAACAATATCTTTCAGGTTATCTCCTGCCTTAAATGTGACTCTGTGCATGTTTGGTAGATGAAGTTGTAGCTTTAGAACCAACGGGTGGTTTTCACTAAGGGTGAATCCGAAAATCCTCCACATCGCTTTCGGGGAGTAACCCACCTCGCGTCAACGAACCTCTTGATCTCGTCTATGTTACCTTGGGCATCGGCCTGGTCAATGTTGAACGAAGTCTTATCGTGGCCCTTGTATATGTACTTGTATAGGTACTTGACGGCCTTTATGCTGGAGCACACCTCCACATTGATGTGGCAGTTGAACATCTGTAGGAGGTAAGGGTTGTACGGCACAACCCATCTATTGTCCAGCATCTATCTGCCGGCAGACCTTCGCTGAACGACCATCCTTCCGTCTCCTATAAACGGGGTATGAGTCCTTTCCTTGTACGGTGGTCTCATTGAACTCTCGGGGTACCTGCACTTGCACGACCCATCTTGCATGCGCACATTTTTGGGATTCAGGATACCGCATGGGCCGTGCATCATATGCTTCACAACCATGGTGTAGAGCTCTAGGTACTTATGCTTGTCCGGGAGCTCGGCAGATATGACACGATCATACAGCTCTGGCACAACAAGCTTATATCTTGAATCCATGATCAACAGGAAATGGGCATGCGGTAGGCCCCTCTTCTGGAACTCTACCACATAGACATACACCTTCACAACACCCAAGATATTTTTCTTGCTCAACATCTCTTTCATTGTCTCTAGATTGGCTCTGAACACTTGGGCCAAAAGATCAGGTCGGTCCTACGCGGTTTGGCCGGGAAACAGCTCATCCTGTATCTCCTGCCAATTTGGGTTGCATGTCATCGTTAGGAAGATGTCAGGCTTGCCATATGTCTGAACCAATGCCATGGTGTCCATATGCCTCTGCTTCATGTCTCCGTAGCCCCCCTTGAACGATGATGGGAGAACAGTCCTAGTGCCAATAGCGCCTGCCCGTGTCTCCCCGACCGTGATGCTATCGACAATGCCTTTATAAAAGTCGGCACGTATCTCTGTTTGGTGGTCTCGGACCCATTTTAATCTGCAACCCTTGATCTTTATGTACATGTCAACAACCCACTGCTGGAATAGGCGCCCTCCATGCAACATGGGATTGAATATTGCAGGATGTGTTTGTAATCTATAGCAATAGTAGTCCCTGATGGAGACACACAAATTGCCACCCCCTCTGCATGAGGGAACAAAAAATGAAGGTCAGTAAACATGAGAGAATGATTTTTTCATTAAAAGAATGCACAAGCATGTGAAATTGGCGAACCTCCATTGTCATCACGGTTCGCTCGTGGTAGTTGTGCAATGCGCCATGACACTTTCTTTTTGGGGATATTCAGATGCCAACCGAGCTCCCCTTGGGGATGAAGAGGGGATAAGAGAGTGGGCCATAGCACCCTCGTGTGGCTTGTATGATGTACTTCTCGTTGTTGTTCCCGTGGAGGGTAATGCTGCGTTTCCACCTATTCACCAGGTCGCTGCCCTCGACCCAGATGGCAGCCACCTCGGACAAGATAGGTAGATTGTGTGTCCGTTGGTCTAGTTTCTGGTCGGTGTTAAGTTCTATCTTGTAGTCCTGGAGGTTGTCCCTATGGGCTCCTAAACTCCTTAATTGCTGGGAGTAGGGGTTTCCTCTCATGAGGTTCATTAATTTCTGGACGACCTCCTGGTCAAGTTGCTTGGTGGATTCCTTGCGATGGGTCAGGTTCGGATCATCGTCATAGAAGTACAACTTCAGATGGTCCAAACGAGAGCCTGGACCAAAGGAATGCACATTGTGGTACAACGAGCCGCTCGCCTTGAATGTATAATCCCCGGACCTCATATTCGTGCAACTGTTGTCGAGGTTGACACCAAGTGTTGTGAAGGAGAAGTGGCCATTGAAGAATCGAATGCTCTCACAAAAATGTCGACAGTCCGCATCCATGCTCGACCATAACCTCATCATCTCTGGGATAAGTTCTTGTTCCATCAACTTGATGTATTCATTACGACAACAGAACCCAGGGGGCTCACGCTCAAATCTCTTGGCATTGCAGTGTTTGCAATTAGGGACCTACTCCAAGACGTGTGTTTGTGGGAGGTTCGAGTACATAAAGTCAAAAGGATCAATAGAGCCTGCACCGTACAAGTCAGCTGGCTCATCTAGTTCCACGTCATCAGCATCAGAACCTACATGCATAGGTTGTCACAAAGGATGTTACTATTCATTTCCCTAACATATATGCTGATGGAAAGGCTATTAGACATACCTCCACCGGCAAACATGCAATACTCATCATCCATGAGGTCATCGGGGACAGCATTCTCGTCCATGATACGGCTCATCAACGCACCCACATCACCTGTAACAAACACCCATGATATAAACAATGTTTCCCCGGGGATGGACATAATAGGTGGAGTAAAAGACGGGAGAATAACTATGAACACCCGGATTTTTAATCCTAGATGCCTATTATGTCATTCATCGCAATCCCAGGATTACCATTTTTGCGAGACATAACAGATTGGATATCACAGCACATCATCTATTACAAACCAGAAATAAGGTCTTACACAAATAATGATCTCATGATCCAGTCTTAATACAACAAGCAGCGAAATAAAAGATAAGCGTAGCGGTGGGGTCCATCTTCAGTGGCACAGGCAATGCTGACTAAGGCAAATAGTCCTAGTTATCATAGTCGTCCTGCTGGCCGTCATCTTGGTAGTCTCCTCCATAGTCTGGCCATATGAATAGCCAGTGACAAAAGCCATGAGTACTCTTTAAGTACTCACAAACTACCACTAACAAGTAGTATAGTTCTAGTGCAAAGTGCTAACTCTAAGTTTAACTATAAAGTTAAGTTTGAAACCTAAGCTGAGTTCAGAAACAAAGAAAGATAAAATAAAGTTCTAGAATCACCTAAGTTGGGAAGCTAGTGTCATAGTCACAACCCTGTTGTGGTCAAGTCAAGATTCATCATTCCTTTCATAAGTCATTTTGAAAACATGTGACAACGAAACAGTATGGCTACTCCAACTGTCCATAACCGCGGACACGGCTATTTGAATAGTTTGACACTCTGTAGAGGTGGTACACTTTCACCACAAGATTCGATACATCTGTCAGGGATAACCCTGAATCATCATACTTAGTATGCAGATAATCAAACATAACCTTTCCTTTACACACCCTAGTATAAGCACCTCTCCTATGAGCATGGCCTGCCAACCATGACCATCTGTCATCTTGGGCACTACATAGGTGGAAAACATTGAGAGGTAGCCTCAGCTCAAACCTCTCCCGCGAGGGAACTAATACTAATGCATATAAACTTCTAGCTAAGCCTTACCCAATTTAGGTATTGTGGTTGTACGGTAAATTTGGAATGGTATCGCATCCGAATCCAACCATCAGTTTTGTAAAAAGGGTTAAGGATCATGCCTCAACATTTTCATCATCATAAACCATTTGTGTTTCTCAACACATGTCAAAACATCTCAATAGAATGACTCATCATTCTAAGGTTTTTACAACTCATTTTCACCAAGTGTTCCCATATAAAGTGACTCAAGTTTTTTTATCTAGCTCTAAGCTACTAAGTTAAGAGTGTTCACTAAGGTGGAAAGATAGGATCAATCTCATGCCATAGAATGACATGTAAGGTTATCTAGATAGGTCAAGTTTTATACTTTTTATGCTACCTTCAAACAAGTAAAGGACTTGGTATAGTAGAGAAAGTAAAAGCTGGAAAATAAATTTGGAGTAGGTACTAGTCCAAGTGGTGTAACCAAAGCATGCCTAAAGCATCTTTGCTCAAATCATCTAGCTTAATTCTAGCTTGCTAAGCATTATAGTTGCAAGTGTTAGCTTGCTCAGTTTACTTGAAGTGCTAGGCTTGCCTTGGTTGGTGCAGTGGTTGAAGTTTTCTTCCTCCTCCTGATAGCACTCCTCCTCAAAAGCTTGGTCGGTACTATCGTCTATAAATACATACGGAGTACACAATCACTAAACAATACTTAACTAGTCTACTTAGCATACTAAGGCACACATTTAATGATCTATTATCATCACAAGCATCACAAGGTTTAATTAACTAGTTTTATTCTTTTTATTTAAGAAAAGTAATTTCTACTCATTGAAAATAACTAAGATTTAATATTCACCAGTTAAAATATGGGATCATATGGACACATGTCATCACCACATATTCTAACATATGGGAATGTGATTTAAGGGTTGGATCAAATTTTAATAAGTTTAAGTTTAATATTTAATGATTTATAGTGACTAGGAATGCATATGTAGCATTATTTTGGTACTAGTCCAAAGTCACTACATGCAAACCTTAATACTATTACATATTAACATAGGTATGGTTAAATGTGATTTTTGAGAGTTGGAATCAACTCAAAAGCTATCATGGTTGATTTTAAAAAAATGTTTGAGTGTGCAAATGCTTCTGTTTTGTTATTTTTTACTAGGAGAGATCTCTACCTCTAAATGAATTAAATCCAACGGGTTTGGATAGATCTTTTCAGTAGCTTTCTAACAAAATTGGAATCACTCCATTTGGATTTATAAATCTCTCTGAAATAATTTTCAAACTAGGGGACATAACTAAGTTCAAAACTAAATAGAAAAATCTAAGTTTGAATTAAATGGGTCGCGCGGGAAAGCTAATGGGCCGGCCCAGCGGCACTCCGTGGCACAGAGAACAGCTGACATGGGGGTCCACATGTCAGCGGCTCTTTAAACACGAAGCAGTACGGGGCAACATGGACCGTCAATTAAAAGTGAGATCTACGGCTGTGGCTTGTCGTCGATGACAGACAGGTCGCCGGCGAGGTGGAGCCCTAGAGGCTCGGTGGGGGTCTATGGCGGCTTACCAGGGCTCCGGCGAGGGTCGGCGAGGCAGGCAAACGTACTGGTCGAGGACGGCGGTTCTCCTGGTACCGGCGGCGCCCCGAGAGGTGGCCTTGATCAACGGCGCCCTTCTCCTTCCTCCGCGGCAGACTCCGGTGAAATTCCGGCGCTGCGGATGGCGGCTTGCTCTGGTGGGGCTCTGGGAGTGCTGTAAGAGGGAGGGGATGAGAGTGGTGTGAGGAAACGGTGCTGGTGAGGCCTCTATTTATAGGCTCGGCGAAGCGGCAGAGGAGCATGGGCGGTGCTCGCCAGTGACGACGACACAGCGAGCTAGAGGTGTGGGCGGTGGGCTAGGACGGTGGGCGGTGCCCTGGCGAGTGTCATGGCGGTTCGTGTGCAGTGGTTTGCGGTCGGGGGAGGTGAGTGGCGTGTCGCGCACTATGTGTCTGCCGACGGCGAGTTTCGCGGCGGTCGGCGACTACGGGGCATGGTCGGGGGAATGGGCATGTCCGTTAGCTTCCTAGGACGGTGGTGATCGTGTAGGCGGGCGGCTGGAGCGATGCGGAGTCTGGCTGAGCGGGGACCGGGTGCGCTTTGCGGGCGGCTTTGGCATGGCGGACAGGCTCCGGGCGCGGCGGTTCCTGGCTGCTCCTGGCGCTGTCCTCGGGCTGGGGCTGGCTGGGCGGTGGAGGTGGACCACAGGAGACCTCCTAGACATGGTGGGCGACGCTAGCGGCGGCTGTGGCACGCTGTCGCCGATGGGGGTTCCCAAATTGTGCTCGACCTTAATGGCCATGACCATTTGGTCGTGCCACAGTGGGTGGCCGGGCGAGAAAAGGGTAGGGGGTGCACTGGGTGGCTGTGGTTGCAAAATGGGAGACCAATTTGGTCCAAACACTGCTCAAAATAGTGTTTTTGGTTTTGTTTGAATTCTGCCCACAAGGTGTTTGTAGAAATGGCCGAAAGAACTCAAGTTTTGAATTTTTGGATGATTTTTGGTGGGTTTGCTAGGCACATGGTTAAACCTCTGTAGTTGCTTGGGTTTTGAAAATGGAGCTCATTTGAGTGGTTTTTGAATTAGTGGGATGTTCTTATATGAACTACATTCAATTTTCAAATGTCATTTAAAATTAGTGCTTGCAAGTTTTTGGTAGATCACAAAGTGGGCCTTGGTACACTACTACATGTACTAGCAAGGGGTGCAAAGATCCATATTTGTTTCTGTTAAGAATTGAGTCCTAGGAATAGCCAAAGTAGGCATGGTAGTTAAAATGGCACAAATGACCATTCCTTTCTTTTATTCATTTTGATTTGTTTTTCTTTGGGATTTGTTTGGGAATGATCTAGATGATGTTTATTTCACCTAAGAATCATTTTACAAGCAATGGATCACTTAATCATGGCAATTCAAAACAACTCCTATTTCAATGCACACATATGAATGCTTCAATATTTTTAATTGGAAAAGTTTTTGTTAACTCTAATTTTGATGATTGGGATCTTAATAACCTTTGATTAAAGTTTTGGGATGTTACAAACCTTCCCCCCTTAAAAAAATCTCGTCCTGAGATTTACGAAAGAAAACTAGGAACTAAAGAGATCTGGGAACTCTGTCCTAATGTAATCTTCTCACTCCCAAGTGGCTTCATCTTCGGTATGGTTGCTCCATTGAATCTTGAGAAATTTGATACTCCTGGTCCTGGTGGTTCTGTAGGCTTCCTCTAAGATACGGATGGGCACTTCACGATATGTCAGGTCCTTGTTGATCTCCACAGCTCTGTGATCGATGTTCTTGAAAACTTCAGTCTTCTCTGGCACTTCTAGGCATTTGCGAAGTAACGAGATATGGAACACATTGTGGATGGCTGACATCTCTTCTGGCAGTTCCAGTTGATACGATACTTCTCCTCTACGGTTTAGAATCTTGAAGGGCCCGATATATCTAGGGGATAGCTTTCCTTTCAGACTAAAGCGTTGGGCTCCTTTTAATGGCGAAACCTTGAGATATACAAAATCTCCGACATTGAAAGTCAGGTCTCTCCTTCTCTTGTTAGAATAAGTCTTCTGTCTAGACTGGGCGGTCTTGAGATGCTCACGAACTTTGTGCACCTTCTCTTCTACTTCTCGGAGAATGTCGGGTCCAAAGATCTGACTCTCTCCTACTTGAGACCAGTTCAAAGGGGTACGACACTTCCTTCTGTAAAGGAACTCAAATGGTGCCATCTGAAAACTAGCTTGATAACTGTTGTTATATGAGAATTCTATGAAAGGCAGGCAGTCTTCCCATTTTGATTCGTACTCTAACACACGAGCTCTTAACATATCTTCTAAGATTTGGTTGACCCCTTTCAGTCTGTCCATCAGTTTGCGGGTGATAAGCGGTGCTGAAATTCAACTTGGTTCCTAATCCTTCCTGGACTTTCTGCCAAAATCTCGAGGTAAACTGGGTTCCTCGATCTGATACTATGGTCTTGGGGGTTCCATGCAGACTAACAATTCTAGCAATATACAGCTCTGCTAGCTTCGAACTCTGGTAGGTTGTCTTGACAGGTGTGAAGTGGGCTACCTTGGATAGTCTATCAACTATGACCCAGATTGAGTCATTTCCCCTACTAGAAGTAGGTAAACCGGTGATAAAGTCCATTCCGACAGAATCCTATTTCCATTCCGGAATCTGCACTGGTTGCAACTGCCGGTCTCTGATGCTTTGCTTTGACTCTTTGATAGATGTCACACTTGGTGATGTAGCTTCCGATTTCTCTCTTCATCTTGTGCCACCAAAATTGCTCCTTCAAATCTTGATACATGTTTGTCCCTCCGGGGTGGATAGAATAAAGAGTTTCATGAGCTTCCTGCATGATAATCTTCTTCAGCTCCGAATCTACTGGCACACATATACGGCCCTTGTACCACAAAACTCCTTCTTCGTCTTCAGTGAATCCCGGTACCTTTCCTGTACCAATACGACGTTTGATTCCGTCGATACTTTCATTTCTCTTCTAGGCTTCCTTGATTTGGCCGATTAATGTGGGTTGAAGTTCAATGCTAGCTAAGAATCCTTTGCTAACAAGCTCAGTTCTGAAGTGCTCCAACTCCTCATACAAACTTGGCTGCTTCTCCTTGATCATGGTGTTTAGCCTACAAGGCAATCTGCTAACAACATCCGCTACCACATTGGCTTTGCCAGGGTGATAGTGAATGTCAAGGTCATAATCCTTGATTAACTCTATCCATCTCCTTTGCATCATATTCAGCTCCTTCTGAGTGAAAATATACTTCAAGCTTTTGTGATCTGAGTAAATCTCACATCGATTACCCATCAGATAATGACGCCATGTCTTCAATGCCAAAACTACAACTGCTAGTTCAAGATCATGGGTCGGATAGTTTTGCTCATGCTGCTTCAGTTGTCGAGACAGATAATCGATGACTTTGCCTTCTTGCATCAATACACATTCGAGACCAATCTTGGATGCATCACAATACAGATCAAACGGCTTCTTGATGTCTGGCATGATCAATATTGGGGCTGATATCAATCTCTCTTCAGCTCTTGGAAACTGGCTTCACATTTGTCAGTCCATTCAACTTCTTGTCCTTCTTTAGCAATTGGGTCATGGGTCTGGCGATGCTCGAAAATCCTTCGACGAACTTGTGGTAATATCCCGCTAATCCGAGAAATGCACGGACTTGGGTTTGAGTGGTTGGGGCTTCCCATTCTTTGACATCTTTGATCTTGGCGGGATCAACAGAGACTCCTCCGGCAGACACAATATGTCCTAGGAATCCTACTTCTTTCAGCCAAAACTCACACTTGCTGAACTTGGCATATAATCGATGCTCTCTCAGGGTTTCTAGGATGATTCTCAGATGTTGCTCATGCTCTTCTTCTGACTTGGAGTAGATAAGGATATCGTCGATAAACACAACGACAAACTTATCTAGGAAATTCATAAAGATCTTATTCATGAGATTCATGAAATAAGCAGGGGCATTGGTTAATCCAAAAGACATAACCGTATACTCGTATAAACCATAGCGAGTAGTAAAGGCGGTCTTCAGAATATCCGTTGCACGAATCTTAAGTTGGTGATAACCAGTCCTAAGATCAATCTTTGAGAATACCTGGGCTCTAGTCAACTGATCAAATAGATCCTCTATCTTTGGCAAAGGGTACTTGTTCTTGATGGTGACGTCATTCAGTTGTCTGTAATCTGTGAACAAACGGTTGCCTCCATCTTTCTTGTCGACGAATAACACTGGTGATCTCCATGGTGATGCGCTTGGTTGAATCAAGTCGGTTGCTAACATGGCATCCAACTGCTTCTTCAGTTCCACTAACTCCGAGGGGTTCATGCTATAGGGTCTCTGGGCTACGGGTCTGGTTCCGAGGATTAATTCAATAATGAATTCAATATCCCTATCCAGGGGCATACCTAGCAATTCATCTGGGAATACGTCGGGGTATTCATAGACTACTCGGACTTGGTCTATGGTGGGCAGGGCTAGACTCTTGTTGCACTTGAATTGACGAGGTAAGGTTTCAGAGATATGCTCTACTGTGACTCCAGAGCTACTGGTCATGGTGATGGCTTTCTTAGCACAGTCTATCAGTCCTTTATGCCTTGACATCCAGTCCATACTTAGTACTACTTCCAGTCCTTTGGTTCCAAGTACGATTATGTTGGCATAAAAATCTATCCCATGTATTCTGATAGGCACAGCTTTGCAAATTTTCCTAGCTTTTGTAGTTGAACCAGGGATTTGAACTATCATGACATGCTTCAGGTTGGTTGGGTGAATATTACTAGTGTATGCAAATTCTTTGGTGACAAATGAATGCGATGCTCCCAAATCAAACAATACCCTTACTAAAACTGAGTTGACAGAAAACATACCCAGCACTACGTCTAGCGCTTCTTGGGCTTCCTCGGTGTTCATGTGGAAGAGACGGCCGTTGCGGTTGTGAGGGTTCCCTGGGTCAAATCTTCTCCCTGGTTGAACATGACGCTGCTGTTGAGCTGGGGCATTCGCATTGGCAGTGGCGGCAGTCTTCTTGGTACACTCATTAGAATAGTGGCCCTTCACTCCACACTCGAAACAAGTTATCTGGGACTTGTCTTTTGCTGTGACAGGCACAACATTGCTGTCAGTTCTGGGTGCAGTGTTGTTGTTGTTGTTGTTGCTCTTGGGAGGGGCACGGTTGAAATTGTTGGTGTTACCGGAGTTGTGGTTGTTACCTCCGGACTTTACATTGCCTCTGCTACGGTTGGGGTAGCTTGGGCGAGACATTGGGGGTCGGTTGTTCCTTGGTGCATATCCTGGTGAGGGGTTGGGACGGTACTTCTGGTGACTGCTGAATCCATATTGCTGCATCATATGACGTTTGCGGTTGTCGTTTCTTGGTTAATCTTCCCTTCCATCTGAATGGCAGAGTCGACTAGCTCTTCGAGATCCTCAAAGCGGATGTTGACGAGGAGAGTCTGCATCTCGTCATGCAGTCCATTCAGGAATCTCTCCTTCTTCTTGGCCTCCGTGTTGATCTCATCAGGGGCGTACCTTGCAAGCGACAGGAATCTGTCACGGTACTCCACCACAGTCATTCTGCCTTGCTTCAAGTCGTGGAACTCATCCCTTAGTCTGGTGACTAGACCTTGCGGCACGTGGGTGCGGCTGAACTTGATTTTGAAGGCTTCCCATGTCATCACTTGACCATGGTTCATGTTACGGATACTAGTCCACCAAGCTCTTGCATCTCCTGCCAGGTAGTGGGTGGCGAAGAGAACTTTCTCATTGTCATCAACTCCTGCTACTTCTAAATTATTTTCCATTGTCTGTAACCAGTCGTTAGCATCTAGTGGGTTTTCAGCCTGGTTAAAGATTGGGGGATTGGTATTCTGAAAGTTTTTGAGTTTGGATCCATGGTGATCCTGATTTCTATGCCCTTGGTTGTTTTGGGCCATCTGAGCTATCTGCTGCAATGTTGCTAAGTTGGCCTGGTGCTCTGCCCTGCTTGCTTCATGGTCTACAACTAACATATGCATAATTTGCAGCATTGGGTCTTGCGATGAGCTGCTCCCTCCTAGGTTTCCACGAGTCATCTAAAGATTGAGGTAGATAAAGGGGTAAGAGGGAAAGTCTAAGGTTCATGGTTTTGGTTTCAAAGCTAAAACTTTGAGTTTGACTCAGGTTTGGCAACTAACTTCATTTCATTCACTCAAACAAGGCACACGATACAAACACACACACACCACAACAAGGAAAATAGATGGTTTTAAGAACCATTCTGTAAGCTAAGATATAGTGGAACCGATACATATCATGCTACGACAGTTCTCTAGTGCATCTACTCATCGTCGATGAAGTCGGAGTCCTCATCGTCAGTGTAGAAGTCCACGGCATCCTCCTCCAGAAAGTCATCATCATTGCTGAGGTAAGAATCCATGTCTCCCTAGATGTCTTCACCCTCCTCTTCTTCCTCCTTTGCTGCAAGCTGAGCTTCTTGCTCCTTGACAGTCTTCTCGAGGTCGGTCACCTTCTTGCAAAGACGGACGATGGTGCGATCCTTCTTCTCGCGCTGGAGGCGAAGAGACTAACGGTCCTTGACCAGCAGTGAGAAAGTCTGGGCCTTCTGGTTGGCAATGGCACGGTTGTGGTTGGAAAACTCCCTAGCATTGTCCAAATCCTTCTAGCGATCGTACAGCAGGAAGTCAAGGTTCTCCACTTGACGCTTCAGCTCCCGGTGACTTGGCATCTCCATTGGCATTCCCATGAAGTCACGTCTTGCATAGTACGCAAAACGGGTTCCTTGGATTTGGTTGACGCTAAGGGCACATAGACGTGCAAGAGCTTCATGCATTGCCCTGGCTAATCCATCTAGCCAGTTGTCCTCTCTCACGGAGAACTGGATTCTCTCGAACATTGGTGCCTCGATGCTTGCTCAAAGATCAGCGGTGACGAGCCACTGCAAATCTCCTCCTGGGGGTCCTGGAAGTTGAGCTCCAAGAAACTCCGGATGTGGGCGGCCCAGTAACTCTGATAGTGAATCTAGGTCCCTCTCGAAGATCAACTGACTTCTGTTTCCCAACTGGTAGAACTTGCTGTACTGAGTCTCCATTCACAAGAATTAAGGATGAGGAAGTTAGTGAAGTGATCAAGTGTGTCAAATTTTTATGTAGTAATGTAAGAATTTGAGGAACATGAATTTTTGAGAAAGAATGAATTCCCAAGGGTAAGTGAGGAAATAGTTTTTCATAAATACTCACTTTGGTTTTGAAATTAAGTTTTTGTTCGGACGTCCATTCTAACTAGGGTCTCCTATGGTCAGGATGGCTCTGATGCCAACTTGTCAACACCCAGATTTTTAATCCCAGATGCCTGTTATGTCATTCATCGCAATCCCAGGATTACCATTTTTGCGAGACATATTAGATTGGATATCACAGTACATCATCCATTACAAACCATAAATAAGGTCTTACACAAATAAGGATCTCATGATCTAGTCTTAATACAACAAGCAGCAGAATAAAAGATAAGCGTAGCGGTGGGGTCCATCTTTAGGGGCACAGGCAATACTGACGAAGGCAGATAGTCCTAGTTATCATAGCCGTCCAGCTGGCCATCATCTTGGTAGTCTCCTTCATAGTCTGGCCATAGGAATAGCCAGTGACAAAATCCATGAGTACTCTTTAAGTACTCGCAAACTACCACTAACAAGTAGTATAGTTCTAGTGAAAAGTGCTAACTCTAAGTTTAACTATAAAGTTAAGTTTGAAACCTAAGCTGAGTTCAGAAACAAAGGAAGATAAAATAAAGTTCTAGAATCACCTAAGGTTGGAAGCTAGTGTCATAGTCACAACCCTGTTGTGGTCAAGTCAAGATTCATCATTCCTTTCATAAGTCATTTTGAAAACATCTGACAATGAAACAGTATGGCCACTCCAACTGTCCATAACCGTGGACGCGGCTATTCGAATAGTTTGACACTCTGCATAGGTGGTACACTTTCACCACAAGATTCGATACATCTGTCAGGGATAACCCTGAATCATCATACTTAGTATGCAGATAATCAAACATAACCTTTCCTTTACACACCCTAGTATAAGCACCTCTCCTCTGAGCATGGCCTCCCAACCATGACCATCTGTCATCTTGTGCACTACATAGGTGGAAAACATTGAGAGGTAGCCTCAGCTCAAACCTCTCCTGCGAGGGAACTAATACTAATGCATATAAACTTCTAGCTAAGCCTTACCCAATTCAGCTATTGTGGTTGTACGGTAAATTTGGAATGGTATCGCATCCGAATCCAACCATCAGTTTTGTAAAAAGGGTTAAGGCTCATGCCTCAACATGTTCATCATCATAAACCATTTGTGTTTCTCAACGCATGTCAAAACATCTCAATAGAATGAGTCATCATTCTAAGGTTTTTACAACTCATTTTCACCAAGTGTTCCCATATAAAGTGACTCAAGTTTTTTTATCTAGCTCTAAGCTACTAAGTTAAGAGTGTTCACTAAGGTGGACAGATAGGATCAATCTCATGCCATAGAATGACATCTAAGGTTATCTAGATAGGTCAAGTTTTATACTTTTTATGCTACCTTCAAACAAGTAAAGGACTTGGTATAGTAGAGAAAGTAAAAGCTGGAAAATAAATTTGGAGTAGGTACTAGTCCAAGTGGTGTAACCAAAGCATGCCTAAAGCATCTTTGCTCAAATCATCTAGCTCAATTCTAGCTTGCTAAGCATTATAGTTGCAAGTGTTAGCTTGCTCAGTTTACTTGAAGTGCTAGGCTTGCCTTGGTTGGTGCAGTGGTTGAAGTTTTCTTCCTCCTCTTGATAGCACTCCTGCTCGAAAGCTTGGTCGGTACTATCGTCTATAAATACATACGGAGTACACAATCACCAAACAATACTTAACTAGTCTACTTAGCATACTAAGGCACACATTTAATGATCTATTATCATCACAAGCATCACAAGGTTTAATTAACTAGTTTTATTCTTTTTATTTAAGAAAAGTAATTTCTACTCATTGAAAATAACTAAGATTTAATATTCACCAGTTAAAATATGGGATCATATGGACACATGTCATCACCACATATTCTAACATATGGGAATGTGATTTAAGGGTTGGATCACATTTTAATAAGTTTAAGTTTAATAGTTAATGATTTAAAGTGACTAGGAATGCCTATGTAGCATTATTTTGGTACTAGTCCAAAGTCACTGCATGCAAACCTTAATATTATTACATATTCAGATAGGTATGGTTAAATGTGATTTTTGAGAGTTGGAATCAACTCAAAAGCTATCATGGTTGATTTTAGAAAAATGTTTGAGTGTGCAAATGCTTCTATTTTGTTATTTTTACAAGGAGAGATCTCTAACTCTAAATGAATTAAATCCAACGGGCTTGGATATATCTTTTCAGTAGCTTTCTAACAAAATTGGAATCACTCCATTTGGATTTGCAAATCTCTCTAAAATGATTTTCAAACTAGGGGACTGAACTAAGTTCAAAACTAAATAGAAAAATCTAAGTTTGAATTAAATGGGTCACGCGGGAAAGCTAATGGGCAGGCCCAGCGGCACTCCGCGGCGCAGAGAACAGCTGACAGGGGGTCCACATGTCAGCGGCTCTTTAAATGCGAAGCGGTACGGGGCAACGTGGACCGTGCGATTAAAAGTGAGATCTATGGATGTGGCTTGTTGTCGACGACAGACAGGTCACCGGCGAGGTGGAACCCTTGCGGCTCGGTGGGGGTCTCTGGCGGCTTACCAGGGCTCCGGTGAGGGTCGCCGCGGCGGGAAAACGAACTGGTCGAGGACGGCTGTTCTCCTGGTACTTGCGGCGCCCCGAGAGGTGGCCTTGATCAACGACGCCCTTCTCCTTCCTCCGCGGCAGACTCCGGCAAAATTCCGGCGCTGCGTACGGCGGCTTGCTCCGGTGGGGATCTGGGAGTGCTGTGAGAGGGAGGGGATGAGAGTGGTGTGAGGAAACGGTGCTGGGGAGGCCTCTATTTATAGGCTCGGCGAAGCGGCAGAGGAGCATGGGCGGTGCTCGCCGGTGACGACGACACAACGAGCTAGAGGTGTGGGCGGTGGGCTAGGATGGTGGGCGGTGCCCTGGCGAGTGTCACGGCGGTGCGTGTGCAGTGGTTTGCGGTCGGGGGAGGTGAGTGGCGCAACACGCACTATGTCTCTGTCGACGGCGAGTTTCGCGGTGGCCGGCGACTACGGGGCATGGTCGGGGGAATGGGTATGTCCATTAGCTTCCTAGGATGGTGGTGATCATGTAGGCGGGTGGCTGGAGCGAGGCGGAGTCTGGCTGAGCAGGGACCGGGCGCGCTCTGCGGGCGGCTTTGGCATGGCAGACAGGCTCCGTGCGCGGCGGTTCCTGGCTTCTCCTGGTGCTGTCCTCGGGCTGGGGCTGGCTGGGCGGTGGAGGTGGACCACAAGCGACCTCCTAGACACGGTGGGCGACGCTGGCGGTGGCTGTGGCTTGTTGTCGTCGGTGGGGGTGCCCAAATGGTGCTCGGCCTTAATGGCCATGACCATTTGGTGGTGGCACAGTGGGTGGCCGGGCTAGAAAAGGGTAGGGGGGTGCACTGGGTGGCTGTGGTTGCAAAATGGAGACCAATTTGGTCCAAACACTGCTCACAATAGTGTTTTTGGTTTTGTTTGAATTCTGCCCACAAGGTGTTTGTAGAAATGGCCGAAAGAACTCAAGTTTTGAATTTTTGGATGATTTTTGGTGGGGTTGCTAGGCACATGCTTAAACCTCTGTGGTTGCTTGTGTTTTGAAAATGGAGCTCATTTGAGTGGTTTTTGAATAAGTGGGATCTTCTCATATGAACTACATTCAATTTTCAAATGCCATTTAAAATTAGTGTTTGCAAGTTCTTGGTAGATCACAAAGTGGGCCTTGGTACACTACTACATGTACTAGCAAGGGGTGCAAAGATCGATATTTGTTTCTGTTAAGAATTGAGTCCTAGGAATAGCCAAAGTAGGCATGGTAGTTAAAATGGCACAAATGACCATTCCTTTCTTTTATTCCTTTTGATTTGTTTTTCTTTGGCATTTGTTTGGAAATGATCTAGATGATGTTTATTTCACCTAAGAATCATTTTACAAGCAATGGATCATTTAATCATAGCAATTCAAAACAACTTCTATTTCAATGCACACACATATGAATGCTTCAATATTTTTAATTGAAAAAGTTTTTGTTAACTCTAATTTTGATGATTTGGATCTTAATAACTTTGGATTAAAGTTTTGGGATGTTACAATCACCATCAGTTCCGATGGTGTATGCCGGCGTGCTCGTTGAAGCAGAGGCAGGCGGTGACCTAGATCCGTAGTCCGATGAGTGTCGGATCAATCTCGGGTTGGTCGTTGGCAAATAAGATGCATCTGGGCGTGTCATTGCAATGGACCCCACACATGGGGTGTTTCGCCTTGCCGCGATATTTGCATTGCGGTGAGCCCGTTGTGCCTGCCTCTCTTCTTGAGGTATTCTCTCCCTACGCGCTCTTTGATTTGTATTAATGGCTTGTGATTACTCATTTGTTAGATTGCGCCTACTTTCTCTTCGACGTGCATTCTCATGTTGACGCTCATCAGTTGTTGGCACTCGCCTATTTGAGCGTCTACATGCATTAATCTCTTGCCTCTCTTCAAGAGTTAAACTTTCTCGACGAGCTCTTTGACGATCACGTGATGCTTGTCGTCTTTGAGCTTGAATATCTGCAACGTTGAGACACATTTCAACATTCAGTTTGCAAGCCACTTTGTTTGAATTTTCTAATAATATGAATACATTCAGCTAGATTTCAATAATAATCTTTAATATTTAAAGTGGTTGAATACCATACCCCTTGAGTTATCCCCAGGCTCTAGAGTATCTACTATTGTGAGTGTAATTTGAGTGGATAGTCTTTGAGTTTGTACTGTTGCATCGACGATATATTGTTAGGAGTCAGATGGATCATAATAGTAAAGATGTTGAGCAAACTATGTCAAATGTTGTACCGTTTGAGCTTTCCCTGACAACTGGAGTTCCTCGTATTGTGAGCCAACTTTGACTTGGAAATGTCACACCCAGCGGTGTATGTTCATCATCATCCGATGAATCAAGCGTTTGAGCTCCCAAATGTTCAGGTATGAACAAACCTGTTTGTGGACGGGAAGAACCAATGGCGTGTGATCGGTTTGAATTTTCATGATCGACAAGCACTATCAACATGTGCACAGGAACTTATCAGTGACCAAGTTCAAAACCATTTAACATGTGCACTGATGTACATACCATTTTTTCCTTTATCGGATATTTGCCTGTGTGACATTTTACAAAATGTAAATAAGAACAGCAAGTCAGTCGATGCAATAGGCAATGCTCCTGGTAGTCACCCTTCGCTGCAACGAGATAAAGTAAGCATTGACTGGTTTTTAACATGTCCGAAACTGAGACAACCTTGATAAACATATTAAGATATAGATTTGGACACCGAGACAACCTTGAGAAACATATCAGTGTTGTTGATGCTTACATAGGATTTACTTAATTGAAAACATGCATATTTTGTAGCATATTTCATTTGATTTATAACTAAATGTGAACCTTCCAGAATTGAAGTAATAATAATCTGAGGTTATTCACGTACAACCTTTTTATGCACCTAGTGAAAAAAGAAATCCCAAATAACCTAATAGGTAAGCTCCTTGCAGCTAGCTATACACATAGGTCGTAGCAAATATATCTGACCTCGCACAAAATAAAAGGATTCATTTTAGTCTACAAGAAATGCCATTCTATTCATATGCTATTTAAAAAGTGGGTACTATCTGTGGCCTACCAACAAATAGTGAATTCTGATCCTTTGGATCGCTAATTGATAATTGGGAATCAAACTGATTCAGTTTAACTGAATATATGTTTTTGAGAGTAATAGGCATCAAGCAAACATAATAAAACTTTTAGTCATTAGAAAGTCTGAAATTGTGTATGTTAAGCTGCAACCTGTACATGTAAAGACCTTTTAGTGTTCATGGGGTTCATTGTGTTAGAAACGGTAAGCAAAATCGATTCCGGTACGGCGTCCCGTGTGTTCCGGACGTACGTATACGTCTACGTCTCCGAGTAGGTTTAGAACTCCACGTTGAGTAGGTTAGCTGATCGCTCGTTGCTACGTGTATAAAACTAGCCTAACGTGTAATCTTGTGATCTACCCGAGAGACAGAAGAAATACAAAGAAAGAATTTGAGGCTCGACACGAGCCTCTGGCACATCGTGCTTTTTCTGTGTTGATACGTACGTGAAGCTAGCTCAGCTAGGAAACGATCAAGGAGCATGTTTGCCTGCTTAGCTTGTACGTGAACCTCTCGGCGTCTTGTTCTTCCCGTGTTCGTCTTGTCAGTGTTGCCGTTCACGCTGCTCACACCGGAAAGTACTTGGTGTGGGGCTAATTTCTAACAATTGGTATCAGAGCCTCGTGAAGGATCTCCTCATAACGGGAGGTCACAACGACGATGGATGTGGGCGAGAATTCTGGTGCGGCTAAAGGATTTGCCGCGCAGGTGATGACGCAGTACCCGCGGTACAACCGCGCCAACTACACGATGTGGGCGACCCAGATAGAGTTGGCGCTGGAGTCCAACGATCTATGGGAGACTGTCGATCCCCGCGGCAACGAGTTCAAGAAGGACGCGTCGAAGTACCGCAAGGACCGGCATGCACTCACGGCCATCGGCTCGGTGATGCCAGCGGACATGATGCAGCACCTGATCTCGAAGAAATCTGCAAAGGAGGTGTGGAAGGCGCTCAAGACGCTAAATCTTGGACACGAGCGTGTCCGTGAGACAACCCTACAAACCTTGCAGAAGAAGTACGAGAATCTGGAGATGGGAGGAGACGAGACGCTGGACGCTTTTGCCTCGAGGGTAGCCACTTTGGTCAATGGGATTCGCGCGCCCGGCGAGAAGCTCGAAGAGATCTCAGTCGTTCGGCGTTTCCTTCGCGCGGCGCCGCCGCGTTACTTGTCCGTTGTGTCGGCGATCGAGCAGTGCGTTGATCTCAAGACTCTCACGACGGATGATCTGGTTGCACGATTGAAGGCTCATGACAAGCGGATGAAGATCACCTACGGTGATGCGGTACCGGAAGAGCACGTGATGCTTACCCGTGCCCAGTGGCGGGCGGTGGTCGCCAAAGAAAAGGGAGATCAATGATCCGGAAGCAGGAGTGATAAAGAAGCTTCTCGCCCAACGAAAAAGTATATCGCAGGGGAGGACGAGGACGACGCTCCGCCGCAGAGGAAGTTTGACATTAAGAAAGTAAGATGTCATAACTGCGGCGAGCTCGGTCACTTCAAGAAGGATTGCAAGAAACCGCTGAAGGAGAGGGCTCTCATCGCCCAAAAAGATGATGGACCGATGATGCTGATGCTCGAAGTAACTGAGCTGAAGGATGAGGATGATCCTCTATCACCGGCTACGGAGATTGTGGCGCAAGTGGATCATGATCTACCGTGTGTGGATCACGAGGAACGGAGTGCCCCGTTACCATGTGAAGCCACGTTTGAGGCAAGTGAAGCCTCGGGACTAGTTCATGGTGATCTATGCGTTGGAATTTCACCCGCAACTCCGTCCGGCAATAAGTTCTTCATGCTTGTGGTGGATGATCATAGTAAATACATGTGGATTGTGTTGCTGAAAAATAAGGATCAAGCTCAACAAGCATTAGAGAAGATCAAGAAAGCCGTAGAGTTTAAGGTGGAGGCGAAGATAAGAGCCCTACACATTGATCAAGGGGGTGAGCTGCATCAAACTGTGTTGACCATGGCATGGGGCATGATGAAGAGTAAAGGCTTGCCAGGAAAATTCTAGGGTGAGGCAGTCAATACGGCTTTGTATTTGCTGAACATGGAGCCAACTGAGAGTGGCGTTGGTATAACACCATACGAAGCATGGTACGGATGGAAACCCTCGGTTGATCATCTTCGCACTTTTTGGTGCGTGGCGCATGTCAAGACAGAGTCCGACCATAAGAGTAAATTGGCGGAGCAGAGGACTCCAATGATCATGACGGGCTATGAAAGCTCAAAGGAATACTGCTTGTGCAATCCTTATACCAATAAGGTGATTGTCAGGAGCGACGTAATCTTTGAGGAAGGGGAGTCATGGAATTGGGGCTCCAACGAACCGGGATATCCAACTTTTCACATCACGTGGGATCTTGAGTATGAAGAAAATATGGATCAACCAAGCTTATCCTTGTCGGCAAATTCGGGCCCAGAAGGTGCTGAAGGCCTAGGAGGTGCTTCAGGCGTGGACACCAGGCCAGAAACACAAGGGATTCTCCCAGAAGAAAAATAGTCTGAAGATAAGGCTAGTCCGTGACCAGAAGACACGGAGCTGGAAGGGTGTGCATGTGCAGTGATACCTGCACTTGTTGGCCCAGCAATTAGAGGTGGAGGGAGAGCTGAAGCGATCCCAGCAAACAGGCCAGCAAGGCCAGAAGGCGACGGTCCAAGAGTGTGGACTGGTGGCCAGACAGATGGAGGAGACCCAACAATAGGGGGTGCAGATCCATCAAGAGGCTTTTCACGTGTTATAGAGAAGCTAGAAGGAAACATGCCAGAAAGGGATTTAAAAGGAAAAGACAAATCTCTACAGGCAGGAAACCTGTGCCTTGCTACTCCGAACGAGCCAGAAGATGGTGTTGGTCAGGAGCAGGTAAAAGTCAGAATTGCTAGTCACGATCTAGCTTTGCTAGTCAACCAACGTGATCTAGCTCCTACATATTTGTTCTATTGCATCCAAGAATACCGGCAAGCAGAAGGTCAAATATGCGAAACATTGATGAGAAAGTACTTCATCGAACCAAGTATATTGTCTTAAGGCGCGGACAAAAAGGACTGTCGGCTTGAAGGCGTGGAGAAGGGCGCAGACAAAAAAGACTGTCGGCGTGAAGCCATGGAGAAGCCGACAAAAGGAAAGTCGGTGACATGGATGCTGAGGAAGGGCGGCGAAAGCAATGCCGTGAATGACGCTCGCGAGAAGCAGCTGGCGCATTTGGGATCCAGGTAGAGGTGAAGCACACGTCGTGCTTAGGGGGTGATTATTAGAAACGGTAAGCAGGATCGATTCCGGTACGGCGTCCCGTGTGTTCCGGACGTACGTATACGTCTACGTCTCCGAGTAGGTTTAGAACTCCACATTGAGTAGGTTAGCTGATCGCTCGTTGCTACGTGTACAAAACTAGCCTAACGTGTAATCTTGTGATCTACCCGAGAGACAGAAGAAATACAAAGAAAGAATTTGAGGCTCGAAATGAGCCTCTGGCACATCGTGTTTTTTCTGTGTTGATACGTACGTGAAGCTAGCTCAGCTAGGAAACGATCAAGGAGCCTGTTTGCCTGCTTAGCTTGTATCGATCGTGAACCTCTCGGCGTCTTGTTCTTCCCGTGTTCGTCTCGTCAGTGTTGCCGTTCATCGCTGCTCACACCGGAAAGTACTCGATGTGGGGCCAATTTCTAACACATTGCACATGAAGTATAACCGGTAAGCAGAACTCTTCTATCAGTATGAGCATGATTAGTTGGTTACTCGACTGTGCCGTTCATTCTACAGAGACAGTTTGGTTTTTTTCTTCCTTTGGATATTTTAAGGACTAATCTTGCTGATGAATATAGGTACCGAAGCAGCGAAATGGAACCTCGTGTATAAAGCTGATGAAGATGATAACCATGTCGAGGCGGCGTCTCCTAGATGAAGAAGACGACCAACGCAACATCGGTGCGTCTCCTTGCTTGATGAAGACTAGGACAGATAACCGTTCTCCCGATGAAGACGATGACCGGTATTGTCTTTTGTCAGCGTGATGAAGATGATCAGCAAAACCGACGACGACCAAGGCGAGACAGTGTCCGATGAAGACGATGGACGGTAGTGTCTTCTGTCAGCCTGATGAAGACGACGATAGGAGAATGAGTTCTTTTTGAAAAGCTACGGTAAGCGGGAGGGCAACGCCTAGTTGCTGATTTGTTTTCTTATTAGTTATCGAGAATAGCATGGTTGTTTGTTTTCTTGTTGAGTTGTACGTGAGAGAGAGGTAGAGTTTGTTGAGGAGGCCTGTTTTTAGGCGTGTGAAGTTGTTCGTGATACGCGTGTGATGTTGTACGTGTGAAGTCGATAGATTAGAATTTTAAAAAAACGTACGTGTCTATATATGTGTTAGCGATGAGAGAGAAAATATGATAGGTTGTTGGACAATGTACATATTCGGTGAGAGAGAGTTTGTTGGGATTCCATACATGCGCCACTTTCCTCTCATTTTACGACTCGTGACCTTTCACCTCGACCGACACGTCAGTGCGTAGAGTTTATCCCGTATGAACTTCCCGTAGTTGTAGAATTACTGTTCCACACGCAAAATAGGCCCACTTATCGCGCCCAGATTTGTTCCGTACGGGGAGGAAAGGCGCGCTGGTTTTTTTTCCCGTGAGGCGCTGGTTGTTAGTTGCGGGGTGGCATTTCTGCTGTAATTTTATGAAGTGTGACACCAGACATTCGTAGTTTTGAAAATAATAGTAAAGATACACACATGAGGAGGCTGTGACCCCCATGAAATCCTAAACTTGACTTGGTATCAGAGCCTCACACGCTCTCCACGCACGCCGCCGCCGCCGCGTCACCCTACTTCCGCCGGTGGCGGTGGCGCGTTTCTCTCCCTCTTGCCGTCATCGCCGTCGCTCTATTCTCAACCACCGCCGCCGCCGCACTGGAGATGACGTCCTCCGATCCGATCGGTCTGATCGTCTCTGCCCCGGGAGCATCGGTACCGGCCTCCTCCTACTTGACCGCCATCTCCGTGCGGCTCAGACGGGGGAACTTCATGCTGTGGAAGGGGATCGCTATCCCGATCCTCGCTGGTGCGAGCCTCCACGGCCACCTCGACGACACCACTGTAGCCCTGGCCAAAACCCTAACCCAGGGCACCGGTGATGCCGCGACCACCGTCGACAACCCCGAGTACCTCCGCTGGTGGACTCAGGATCAGAAGGTCAAGGGCCTCCTCCTCTCCGCGATGGATGACGACATCGCGTGTCAGCTTGTTGGCTGCATGATGGCGTAGGCCGTCTGGTCGGTCGTCATCGCCATGTTTGGCGCAGAGTCACGCCAATGTCCGCCACATTAGACGGCAGCTTCAGTCGCTGCAGAAGGAAGATTTGTCCGCGGCGGAGTACATGCATAAGATGAAGGGTCTTGCCGATGTCATGGCGACTAGCGGCGCCCCCATCACCGATGACGATCTCATCGACCACATCCTCACCGGGATCGGGTCAGCCTTTAACCCTATCGCTGCCTCTCTCGGTGTTACCAACGCCGTGATGACCTACTCCGACTTCTACTCGGTGGTCCTCTCTTATGAAGCTATGCAGGCTCAGCAGAGCGTGGCAGAGGGGTGGTCGTCTTCCGCGAACGCCGTGTCATGTTCCTACGGCAACGACAGTTGCGTGCAGTCCCAGGGACGCCGCCTAGGGTGGGGGCAGTCTGCTGCTGGCAACAGCCAGCCGGTGCTCAACCGCCAAGGCGACAACGGCCACAACCAAGGCGGCGGCTCCGACAACCGCAATACCGTCTATGCCGGCAACAGTCGCCAGGGCGGCAATGGTGGCAACGCCGGTACACCAGAGGTAACAGTGGTGGCCTCAATGGCGGAGGGAACGGAGGTGGCTGTAGCGACAAGTGCCCCAGATGCTAGATATGCAAGATCTGGGGCCATGAGGCCTACGCTTGTTACCGTCTCTTTAACCACGAATTCAACAACCACGCTAGCAATGTGGCATCCACCACCTCCTCCGACAACCAGCCCTGGGTCAGGGACACCGAGGCTACGGATCACTTCACCAGTGAGCTTGAGCATCTTCAGGTTCACGAGCGCTATGGAGGGAATGACCAGGTCGAGGTGGCAAATGGTGCAGGTTTGTCTATTTTGCACATTGGTCATTCGCGTTTACCCGGTTCATCTCTCCAATTTAAAAATTTCTTGCATGTGCCTTCCATCAGTAAACACCTTCTATCTGTTTATCACCTTCTTTGTGACAATGACGTGTTTGTTGAGTTTCACCGTCATGCTTTCTTTGTTAAGGACAAGGCAACCCAGCACATAATCCTTCACGGTAAAAGCCATGGAGGACTTTATCCAGTTTCATACCATCATGCATCATCATCATCCACTCATCATGCCTCCACTAGTGTCAAGGTGTCGTCCTCGCAGTGACATCATCGTCTAGGTCATCCAGCAAATAATGTAGTCAACTCTATTGTTAAGAGTCATGAGCTTTCTTGTACTAGTTCAGATACACCACCATTAGTGTGTGATGCCTGTTAGCGTGCTAAAATTCATCAACTATCTTATTCTATGTCAATTCGTGTTTCTACTATGCCTCTTGAATTAATTTATTCCGATGTTTGGGGTCCCGCTATTGCTTCTTCGAGAGGGTACAAGTACTACGTTAATTTTGGGGGTACAACTACACTCGTTTCTGCTGGATTTATTTGCTTAAACATAAGTCTGATGTCGAGCAGGTCTTTTACGCCATCCAAGCTCACGCGGAGCGTCTTTTGAACTATAAGATTAAGGCGGTTCAGTCCGACTGGGCTGGCGAGTATCAAAAACTTCACCGCTACTTCCAGCGCACGGTTATCTCCCACCATGTATCATGCCCACATACTTCCCAGCAGAACGGTATTGCCAAGCGCAAACACCGTCACTTGGTAGAGATTGGCCTCACTCTCCTTGCGCACTCCTTCCTTCCTATCCGGTTTTGGGACGAGGCGTTTCTCATGGCCTGATATCTCATAAATCGTATGCCCACGCCGGTTCTCAATAAGGAGACACTCTTGTTTCGTCTGTTTCATGTCCAGCCGACTTATTCCTCTATTAGGATTTTTTGGTGTGCTTGTTGGTCTAGTCTTCGCAAATATAATGCTCGCAAACTTGAGTTCCGCTTCAAGATGTGCGTCTTTCTCAGCCATAGTCCAAAGCTATAAGTGTCTTGATCGTGCCTCGAGAAGGATTTATATTTCTCGTGATGTTGTTTTCGACGAGAAAGTTTTTTCCTTCTCTAGCCCCGGTATTTCTGTTGATATTGCCAACCTTGAACATGCACTTTTGTTTCCTATTGATGAACCGGTTTTGGATGTACCTGTGCGTAAATACGACCTGTCCTATTTGTCTACTGACCCACCTGTGTCAAACAATGTTTATTCGATGCCCTCTCAGGTACCTCAGGCGGCACCTGGCGCTGCGACTCCAAGTGCGATCAACGTCGACACGATCGATGTGCATTGCTCGAGCTCGTCTCCCAATGTGCCCCCATTGCCCGCCTCCCCGCCTCCACGCATTGGGCCTTCCAAGCCCACGGGTTCGCCGCCTTCGCTCGCCTCCTCGCTGCCTGCTGGGCCGGGCCAGCCTAGCGCCTCATGCCAACCCGCGCCACCCTCCACTAGGGAACTCCCTGAGTCCCTAGTCATGACACCACTGGTTGAGCCGCCGCTTGACTCGTCGGAGGCTCCATCGCCCGCTCCTCTACACGGCATGATCACTCGCAACCGAGATCAGACACGACGCGAGAAGACTTATCATGATGGCACTGTTTGGTATAACCCTAGTCGCCGTGCGTTTTTTGCCGCCCCCACCTCTCATCGGGATGCTCTTCAGGAGCCGGCGTGACATGCGATGATGGCTGAGGAGTTTGCTACTCTGCGTGAGATGCACACCTGGAATTTGGTGCCTCGCCCTCCTGGAGTTAATGTCGTTGACAGCAAGTGGATCTTCAAGACCAAACACCATCCCAACGGTTCAATTTACAAGCATAAAGCTCAGTTGGTTGCCCGTGGCTTCAGTCAGCAGCATAGTATAGATTATGATGATACCTTCAGCCCGGTTGTCAAGCCAACCACTATTCGTTTGGTGCTCTCTCTTGCCGTGTCTCGCGGCTGGAGCCTTCGTCAGGTGGATGTCAGTAATGCGTTTCTGCATGGGTACTTGGATGGAGATGTCCATATGCAACAGCCTCCCGGTTTTGAGGATGCCCGCTTCCCCTTGCATGTCTGCAAGCTGCAGCGGTCCCTTTATGGCCTCAAGCAGTCTCCTCATGTCTGGTATGCTCGACTGAGTCAGCTTCTTCTTCAGCTTGGATTTGTTGCCTCCAAGGCGGATACTTCGTTGTTCATCTTCTCTCGCGGTGATGCACAGATTTACATGCTCGTATATGTTGATGACATTGTCATTGCTGGCTCTTCACCTACGGTGGTTGATCTTCTGGTACAGTCCTTGGCAGCTAGTTTTCCTATCAAGGATTTGGGCAAGCTGGAGTATTTTCTTGGATTGGAAGCGTCTTTCCATTTAGGGGGTATGACATTGACTCAGCGAAAGTATGCACTTGATCTTCTTCATCGAGTCAATATGGAGAATTGCAAGTCCACTTCCACTCCTCTTTTCACGTCAGAGCCACTGTCTCGTGAGTCGGGTGCTCTACTTGGTGCTGATGACTCTTTCCGGTACCGCAGTGTGGTTGGAGCACTTCAGTATTTGACGCTCACTCGCCCAGACATTTCCTTTGCTGTGAACAAGGTGTGCCAGTTTCTATCACAACCAACTGAGGTTCATTGAGAAGATGTTAAGCGCATTCTGAGATATGTCAAGGGTACGCTGGATACAGGACTGCAAATACGCAAGTCCTCCTCCACCGGTGTTAGTATATTCACAGATGCCGCCTGGACAGGCTGTGTTGACGACAAACGATTCACTGGCGGCTTTGCCATGTTTGTTGGGCCAAACCTTGTTTCTTGGAGCTCGAAGAAGCATCCTACCGTCTCGAGATCTAGTACCGAGGCTGAGTACAAGGCATTGGCTAATGGCGCCGCTGAAGCCATTTGGGTTGAGTTGGTTTTGAGGGAACTCGGCGTCACAGAGCAATCGCCTACCTATTTTGTGGTGTGATAGTTTAGGGGAAACTTATCTGATGGCGAATCCAGTATTTCACGCTCGTACCAAGCACATCGAGATTGATTTCCACTTTATGCAAGAACGAGTTGCTGCAGGTACACTGGATGTCAGATTTCTTTCGATAGATGATCAGTTGGCGGATGTTTTTACTAAGCCCGCTACTCGGTAGATGCTAGACCGGTTTAGAACCAATCCTCCGTCCTCGCCTTCTTCTTTCCCTTGCCCTTCGCCGCCAAGGCGCCCTCTTTGGCTTGTGTCTGGTCTGCGTCGACCTCGTCCAAGGCGTCCTCTTTGCCAAAATCCTGGGATTCGAGGCCATGTTCAGCGTCGGTCTAGGTTTGCTCTTCAGTGAAGACGCCGGCCGCTGCAGAACTGGAGAAGATCATGTGCTACATGTAGGAGTATGATACGTCCAAAACGTATCTACTTTTTCGAACACTTTTGCTATTGTTTCTTCTCTAATTTGTGTGATTTGGATACAACTAATGCGGACTAACGCTATTTTCACCAAAATTGCTTTGGTGTCTCGTTTTTATGCAGAAAACAAACTTTCAGGAAAAATCTCGGAAAATATCGCAAAACTCCTATTTTACCAGAGGACTCACGGAGCCAGAAGACGAGACGAAGAAGGGCCACGAGGGGCCCACACCACCTGGCCGCGCAGGCCAGGCCAGGCCACGCCAGATGGTGGTGTGGCTGCCTCGAACTCCGCCTCGACCTCTCCTTTCGCTTATATAAGCCCTCTGACCTAAACTAGATGGGGGGTTCGACGTTTTTACAGATAGAGTTCCGCTGCGCCGCCACCACCAGAAACCGCAATTCGGAACCAGAAGCTCCGTTCTGGCACCCTGCTGGGGCGGAGAATTGGAGGATATCATCTTCATCGCTTCTCCATCAACCATCCATGATTCCCCCATCCATGAGTGAGTAATCCCCCGCTGTAGGCTATGGGGATGGTAGGGATTGGATGAGATCGTTCATGTAATTGCATTAGATTGTTAGGGCATGGTGCCTAGTATCTATTGTTAGTGCTTTTTGACATTGTTGCAACTTGTTATTCTGAATGCTTATCACTAGGGCCCGAGTGCCATGATTTCAGATCTGAACATGTTATTGATTCATGAGGATATTATTGTTTATGATCTTACCTGCAAGTTGTATACACATATTGTTGTCCGGAACCAAAGGCCCCAAAGTGACAAGAATCGGGATAACCGGAGGGGATGGCTATGATATGAGGTCACATATGTTCAGGGAGTGTTAATGCTTTGCTCCGGTGCTCTATTAAAAGGAGCACCTTAATTGCTAGTAGATTCCCTTGAGGCCCTACTACAACGGGCTGGCAGGACAAGAGATGTTGTGCAAGTTCTCATTACGAGCACGTATGTATATGGAACACATGCCTATGATTATTTAGTACTTCGATGCTTTATCTTATTTATCTGCACATGCCTATGTCTTGATTGTTACATGATTATCTTGTCCATGCAACGCCCGTCCATCCATCCCTATGCTTACCGTGCTTTAATCCTACTATTTACTGCAATTGTTACTACTGTATTTACTTTTATTACTGCTATTACTACCACAAAACTATTGCTACTGATAAGCTAGTGCGAGCAAGATTGTTTTCAGGTGCAGCTGAATTGACAACTCAGTTGTTAAGGCTTATATATATTCTTTGGCTCCCCTTCTGTTGAATCAATAAATTGGGTTTTACTTCCCTCGAAGACTGTTGCGATCCCCTATACTTGTGGGTCATCAAGACTATTTTCTGGCACAGTTGCCGGGGAGCATAGCTCTATTTATCAAGTTCACTTGGGATCATTATTGTTCGTTGCTATCCATTCATCATGGGTAAAACTCGTGATGGAAAAGTTCCTATATTACCATCCACTACAAGGAGAGGTACAGTTCTGAACACCTCTGTTGCTCTTGATTCACCATCTGTGATGAGTAAGCTCCTTACACCACCACCACATACACATGCTACACATACTACTACTTCTGCTGAATCTGAAACTTCTGATACTTATGATGCTGCTTCTACTGTGCTTGATAAGAGTGGTTCATTAGGTCCTTTCCTAGATGCTACGACTGCTAGAACTGTAGCTAGAAATACTGAAACTCCTAATGAAGAAACTACTACACCTGTCAATTCACCTGAGTCTAGAGAGAGCTATGATATTGAAGACGGATATACAAAAATGACTGATGAATTTATTAAAGAATTCCAAAACACTCATGGTAGAAGTGATATTAAGAGCCTTCTTGAGAAACATACTATTAGACCTAAATTATCTCCTAATACTAAGTTTGCTACATCTCCCATAAACATTAAAGATAAGGATTATGATTTCTCTCTTGATTTATCTTACATAACCATTATTGAGAAAGAACCTTTTTGTGGGACTAAGAGTGAAAGTGATGTAGCACATATGACTGAGCTTTCTACCATGAGTGGCCTATTTTCTGATGATATTAAGATGCGCACCTTTTTGCTAAAATTTTCCCTTTTTCACTAAAAGGAGAAGCTAAAGCTTGGTTTAATAACTTACCTCCTGGATCTATTGATAGCCCTGATTGCTTGATTAGTACTTTCTTTCAAAAATATTTCCCTCCTAGTGCTTGGCATGCCATTTTGCAGGAACTTTTTGATTTTAAATAGGGAGAAAAGGAGATATTTCCTGAATCATGGGCAAGGTTTTGTGCTTTGATTCATGCATAGCCTATGTGTCCATTACCTAAAAATGAGCTTCTTGATTTGTATTATAATGGACTAACTGATGAATCTA
This sequence comes from Avena eriantha, assembly GCA_910589775.1. Classification (NCBI taxonomy): domain Eukaryota; kingdom Viridiplantae; phylum Streptophyta; class Magnoliopsida; order Poales; family Poaceae; genus Avena; species Avena eriantha. The sequence goes on along the minus strand of OU342743.1, from coordinate 433,675,467 downwards.
GGATATACCTGGATAGTTGTGCTGATTGTGTTTTCAGGAAGAGAACTCCCAAAGAAGCTGAGGAATTAATGGCTAAAATAAGCAAGAATTATGATGACTGGAATTCACCTGAGTCAACTACACCTGAGTTAACTGTGCCCGAGCCAACACCAACACCAAAGAAGAGGGGAGTGATTGAAATAAATGATGAGGTGTAACATCCCAAAATTTTCATCTGAAAACCATCATCATTGCACTCATATCATCATGGCATGTGTTGCATTGCATCTAGTTTGTCCTCCAAAAATTTGGTGAAGATTTGAGGCAATTTGGAACCCTTTTTCTAAATTCAAAACCTAGGAAAAGAAAAACTAAAAAGAAAAAGAAAAGGGAGAGAAAAAATACAGCAGCAGCAATTTCTAGCCTATTCGGCCCAATCCAGCCCAGCAGCCCACCCGGGCCACCCCTCTCCCTCCTTCCTTTTTTCACCGTCCCCCTGCACGCCCCCTCCCACTTACACCCTGGCCCCACCTCCACGTCAGCCTCCACCTCATCTTCTTCCACGCGAGACGAGCAGCTCGTTCCCCCCCTTCGGTTTCTGGCTCGATTAAACTCGAGTAAATTCGAGCGTTTGCGAGAATTAATCTCCACTCCGACCCCTCCTTCTTAATCCCCTCCCCCTCCACTTCATTTTCCTCTCGGACGCCACCCTAGAGAGCCCCCAGGCTCTCCAATTGGAAGCTCAAACCACCACACACATATGGTACTCCGGCGACAATTCCGGTGAGCCTCGACCGCGACAAGCCCTCCTCTCTGCTTTATCGTCTTCACTAGGTTCTGGTGCATCTTTTAACCCTGGCCACGTGCTTTTTCTTGCCCAAGGTCAACGACACGATCATCGCCGGCGTTTTCTTCTGCCGCCATGATCCGGCAACGATTCCGGTGAGACTAGGGTTCTCGCCGCCCTTTTTAGCCTCTACTAGACAGTACTAGACCGGGCGCACATCCCTAACCTCTCTCTTTGCCTGCTCGAGCCCCAGATCAACGTCACCGTCTCGGAGACGCGAGCTCCGCCGTCAGCAGAACTCCGGCGAGGAATCTGGAGCGAAGCAGAGCACCTCACCCTCCACCATGACCATCACTGACACCACCTCGACCGCGCCGACCTCTGGTAACAGTCCACGGACCCCCTACCCCTTTAGAATCATCAGCACACCGCCGTCCGACGCGCCGCAGCCGCGCGTAGAGGATCAGCGCCGCTAGTTCATGACTATGCGCTGAGCACCGTTCGATCAAGTTTTAGCGGCTAGGATTAGATCTCTAATCGAACAGGTACAGGCTGATCTGGTTCGTCTGTGGCCACTTAAAATCTAACGGCCCACAACGATCGATCCGAACGAATCGGTACGGACCAATAGGAAAGCGCCATGTCGGCTAGTGCATCTATTTAATTAGAAAAATAGACAGAATATATATTAAACTTAGAATTCAATAACTTTTGATCCACAAATCAGAAAAATGCAAATTTGGTGTCTATTGATTAAGAAAAATGAGACCTTTATTGTGGAGGCCTTGTTTCACACTTTTCCTTCTGAAAATTTGGAGTTATAGGCAGAACCTTTTTAGGAGTATTTTGCTCATAAAAATTACTCCATAAACTGTTATTAGGTATTTCTTATGCCTTTAGATAGAGTATTTTAACCTCCATACTATAGACTCTATATGTTTTAGAGTTTTGTTCATATCATTGCATTTTGCATGCATTCATATTTTTTTAATGCTATATTGATTGTATTATTGTTGGTTTATTATTTGTGTAGATTGTGAGTTTGTTGCTATGAGGATTGTACCTATTCCCCTAGCTACCAAGGCAGGTGATATTTCATCTTATGTCCTATTATTTTCACTATTGCACTAGTGTTATTCTTGTAGATCTTAGCATGGTAGGATTATTTATATGTTACTATGCTATGCTATCCTATATATTATATCTTGGTAGTATTTCCTAGTTGAAAGACATTATATGCTAGAGTGCTTAGCCATGCTATTAGAATTCGTGGGTGGAAATTCATATCAAGATAGTATGGAAGGATATTATTTTGTTTGACTAAGAAAACAACTAATGTTAATGAAACACCTGGGTGGAATGGGACTTGCTTGGATTATATTGAGTGGTTACTCAGGGGCCATGTCTATGGTCAGCTGGTGTATCGCACTTGTGGACGGCCACCCAGGAACAAAGAGATTGGAGACATTCTTGTCGCGAAGCTTCCAGTGCAGCCACATGGCATATAGGCTCTGCCTTGACTGACTAAGTTGCAAGAACTCAGCTAGACGGACAAAGGGTGGTAGATATGATAGGATGGAACGCGTCTGTGGTGGTCTAAGGGATTGCTTCTGAAAAGTCTCGTCTTGATGCATGTCGAGTCTTGTGGAGAAAGTGCACCACCTCCCGAGAGGGTAAAACTAAGTACTTAGCCGTGTCCCCGGTTATGGACAATTTCTGAGCGTCAAGACAGTGAAGCAGTTCAATAATCTCCTCATCCAAATTTCTCTAAGTTAAAAATTGTGGGTGAACAAGGGTAGAGGTTCAGTGATGTCTATCATTGGTACCTACGTGTTTTGAAAGAGAAAACCTACTCTTTAAAATCTATGAGATAAAACCTTGCTTTTAGCAAAGACAGCCAAAACCACACTTAGCCATATATTCATGTAGTTGTTAGATTCTACTAAGTATCTATGGTATCACTTGCCAATACAATTCCAAATGTATTGACCCTTGTGGCTGTAACTTATTATGTTGCAGAATACTCTGATGATGAGTAGGGTTGCGGGTCTACACTTGACATGTTTGCCTGTGGCGCATGAAGACAAAAGACTCTATTACTATACTATGTCTTGTGAACCTTGATTAATGTTAGCCTTGGGCTAAGTGAGTTGTAAGAACTATTATATTCCTGGACATGCGATGTAATATTGACCTTTGTTTCTGTGTACTTCATCTTAAACTGTGGGTGCTAGCATTTCGATCCAGGGACTAGCACTGCAATCACAGGGATCTTACCTTATTATGGTGAGATCTTAAAGATGGTATCAGAGCACTATGTTGCCTGTAGGTTCGTGACCCTAGGTTGGATTAGACTGAGGAAAACCCTTAGGAAAAATAACTCTATTTTAAATTTTACATTTGTCTTTTCATCTCGTAAAACTTTTCCTGATCATCCTTCCTCATCTATTTTTGTAGATGTCCACCATCAATGAATCTATCAAGAAGGGACCACTGATGACTATGACCCTTGAGTGTGAGCCGGAATTTCCCAAGGCACTCAAGAACCTCATGATCGGCCTGGGGATGGATGGTGAAGCCGTGTACAAGGGATTTCCTGTGATAGACGAAGGACAAGAGTATTGGTGGGTGCAACTCCATTTATATAAGAACAAGGAAGATGATCCAAAGAGTATGGGATTCTGCATGTTCACCAACTCTGAAATGCACACGTCATTCTTTGACTCTGCAAGGAATGCTGTGTGGAAAGCCATTGAGGAACTTGGGGAAATACTCAAGTATAGAATGCTCAATACTCATGAGGATCTCAAGGAGGAGAAACAACGTGTCCAAGAATCAAGGGCCACGGTAAAACGACTAAGTAAGGATATCACAGGTTTGGCTATGGAGTTATGCGAGCAAGACAAACAGATCGCTGCCAAGGACGCCCAACTTTCTACCTTGGTTAATAAGGAGTGAGATACTAGTTGGACCACCACCCTTGGCATATTATCACGTTAGTATTTTGATCATATCTACCTATGTGGTATGGCAAAAATAAGTTATGTTTGGAACCTTGATTGCTTGAGTTGAATAACGTATTGCTACTTGGTTTGAGGATGTTTTGTTGGTTGATTTTATTTTATCTTTGCATATATTGTGACTTGTGTTTTCTTTCTCTAGACTTGTGTTATTACTAATTTTTCACCATGCTATGCAAAATATGCCGAGTGTTGTCTACATCACGGTCGAGGATTTCAAGGGAACTCGCTTCGGGACTCGCATGTTCGAGCTCGTCCAGGTGCTCGCCCTTCCAATCCCTACCATTCAGGGACTTCAGCTGAGGAAATTTCAGAGGAAGGACTTATGGGGATTCAGAGTTACCCAGCTAGGACGCAAGATAGAGCCCCAAACTAAGCAGATCGCCTTCAAGGTTCTCCATGATGACTTGGGGAGGGGCCTCGACATCGCTATGCAGGAGCTGTTGGGACGCCTATGTGGACATCACTCTTCCGAGATCAAGAGCCACTACTTCCACTTCTTTGGGAGGCGCGACGAGGATGGAGAGCCTATTGTGTTGGACGAGGCCACTAAGGAGACTATCAAGCCCGTTCGTCACCACCTCCAGGACTTAGAGAGCCTTATCAGGAGCCTTGATACTGATAGGACTAATGTGATGCTTAGCAATGATGAACTACGAGTCCAACTTAAGGAGAAAGACAAGGCCTTCCAGGAACAGGAGAAGCAAATCAAGGAAATGGAGAAGAAGTTTGAAGACCAGGATAAGAAATTCAAGAACCAAGAGAAGAGGGTTCAGGAGAAGAATAAGAAGATTAGAGACTTGGAGGCCGAGTTAGAGCTTGAGTACATTGAGCTGGAGGCGGATCACGAGGTGATAGAGAGGCTGCGCACACAAAAGAGAGATTTACAGGCGAAGATCAATGCTTTGTCTACTAGCTTGGAGGAATACAAGGCAGGATTCGCCGCAGCAGGACTTGCACTAGTGGAGGAGGAAGTCGACATGGAGGAGTAGTGATATCTATCCATCTATCTATCGTTTTATTATCGAGTCGCATAGATCATACCGACTTGTGGGTGACTATGCTAGTATGTTTATCTTCGCAAACTCTATTATTGTCGTGTTGTTGAACCTTCTTGTGCTTGTTTGTTTGAATGTTGTTATTTTATTTGGGGTTATCTATCATTACTTACCCTTATTAAACCCACATATGCCTCCCCGCCATAACAACGAGGACAATAACGACAATGGCAATGGAATGTAGCAAATGATGGCTGTGCAGACACAGTTGATGCAAATGATGACTCAGTTCATGGCGAACCAGAATCAGAACAACAACAATAACAATAATAACAACCAGAACAATCCACCACCTCTGGATATGCTCACAAAGATTTCTAAGGCTGAGACCTGCTAAGTTCTCTGGTACTACTGATCCCATGGTAGAAAATGACTAGCTACGCTCTGTGAATAAGGACTTAGTCACAGTTGGATGCACTGACGCAGAGAAAGTCAGATTTGCAGCACACTTACTAGAAGGTCATGCAGCTACTCGGTGGGACAATTTCCAAGTTACTCACCCTATTGAAGAAGTGACTTGGGCAATGTTTGAAGATGGGTTTCGTACCACTCACATCTCTTCTGGAATAATGGGGTTAAAGAAAAAGGAATTTCACAACCTCAAACAACGCCACCGCAGTATTTCTGAGTACATCGAAGAGTTCAACAATCTGCCACGTTATGCACCAGATGATGTTGACACTGACACAAAGAGAAAGGAGAAGTTCCTTGATGGGTTGAATGATGAAATATCTATGCAACTATCTGTTGCTTATGTTCCAACCTATCAATCTCTGTGTGATAAAGCTACCATCCTAGAAAACAAGCTGAAGCAGGTGGAAGGTAGAAAGAGGAAGCACCATTTTGACAAGTTTGGATCAGGATCACCTCACAAGCGTTCTCATGGTGATGGAAGCAGGAGTTCAGGATTCCACAAGAATGGCAATCATAACAACCATCGTAACAATAACCACCACCACGATGGAAACAATCATCATGGACACAACAAAGGTGGGTACAAGAATAACCACAATAGTCATGGCCATGGGAATCAAAATGGTCAGAATCGCCATAATCAGCCAGCAAAGAAAGACATCAGTCAGGTTGAGTGTTTCAAGTGCAAGAAGACAGGGCACTATGCTAATGAATGCCCAGATAAGAAGACTAATGGGGCTAAGCCGAACCCATTTCAAAAGGGTCATGTGAATCACATCAATGTGGAGGAAATTCAAGAAGGATTTGGTGCCGTGATCGGTAAGTTCAAGATTAATTCCTTTCCTGCACTTATCCTTTTTGATACCGGCACATCACATTCATTTATTTCAAGAGCATTTGTAGTCAAAAACAAACTCTCCACTGAAACCATTGGATGTCCCATTAAGGTAAGCTCCCCGGGTGGAGAAATGATAGTAAATTCTGGGTGCCGACAGATAACCCTAGAGATTGGAAAGAACAAGTTTCTAGTTAATTTAATAATCCTAGAGTCCCAAGGATTAGATGTAATATTAGGGATGGACTGGTTGACACGTTATGAGGGAGTGATTGATTGTGCCAAACGAACTGTTATGCTCACCACCCCAGAAAAGAAAAGGACCAGGTTCAAGTCTAACTTTGAACCCAAGGGGAGCAAGGTTAATTCTCTTAAAGGGGTTAGCCTATACATTGTACCAATAGTGAAGGAGTACCCGGATGTGTTCCCAGAAGAATTACCTGGCATGCCACCAGATAGGGATGTGGAGTTTCTAATAGACTTACTACCAGGAACCGGACCTATAGCAAAGAGACCTTACAAAATGTCGGTGGACAAGTTAAAAGAACTCAAGAAACAGCTGGGAGAACAGTTGAAAAGGGATTCATACAACCAAGTTCTTCGTCTTGGGGAGCACCAGTTTTGTTTGTTGAGAAGAAGGACCGAAGTCAAAGACTATGCGTAGACTATCGATCACTTAATGAAGTGACCATAAAGAATAAATATCCCCTACCTAGAATAAATGATCTTTTTGATCAGCTAGAGGGAGCATGTGTGTTCTCAAAAATCGATCTTCGATTAGGATACTTCCAACTAAACATTAGAGAACATGATATACCAAATACTGCATTCACCACTAGATATGGGTTGTATGAATATACAATGATGCCGTTTGGATTGACTAATGCACCGGCCTATTTCATGAACATGATGAATCAGGTATTCATGGAATTTCTTGACAAGTTTTTAGTGGTATTCATCGACGACATATTGGTATATTCCAAGAGCAACGAAGAACATGAAGAACATCTACGCCTAATTCTAGAGGAACTCAGGGAACACAAACTATATGCTAGTAAATGTGAATTTTGGCTGAATGAAGTGGTTTTTCTTGGGCATATAGTATCTGGAAGTGGTATAGGTGTTGACCCAGCAAAAGTGGCAGCTGTAACAGAATGGGAACCTCCTAAAATAGTTAAAGAAATCCGTAGTTTCTTAGGCCTAGCAGGATACTATCGGAGGTTCATTGAAAATTTCTCAAAGATAGCAAAGCCTATGACTGATCTGCTAAAGAAAGAGAAGAAGTTTAACTGGACAGAAGCATGTGAAACTAGTTTTCAGGAGTTGAAGAAGAGATTAGTGTCAGCACCAGTGTTATGTTTGCCAGATCTTGAGAAAGACTTTCAAGTCTATTGTGATGCATCTCACCAAGGACTGGGAGGTGTACTAATGCAGGAAGGTAGAGTTGTAGCTTATGCATCAAGACAACTCAAAAATCATGAAGTGAACTATCCTACTCATGACCTAGAGTTGGCATCATATGTGCATGCCTTAAAAACATGGAGGCATTATCTTATGGGAAAGCGTTGTGAAATGTTCACCGATCACAAGAGTCTAAAATACATTTTTACACAGAAGGAACTCAACATGAGACAAAGAAGATGGCTAGAACTTATCAAGGACTACGACTTAAGTTTGCAATACCATCCTGGAAAGGCAAATGTTGTAGCCGATGCATTAAGCCGCAGGGTTCATGTAAATGGCCTCAATAAAGGAGAATTGCCGGAGGAATTATGTGCCCAATTTAGGGAGTTGAGATTAGAGATAGTGTCTGAAGGATACCTTGCATCCTTGGAAGTGCAGCACACACAGATGAACACAATCCAAGAAGTTCAAAAGATGGACAAGGAAATAGAAGAAATCAAAAGTAAAATTAGTGAAGGCAAGGCAAAAGGATTTCATGTAGATGAACAAGGAACCTTATGGTATGAAAAAACGTATTTGTATTCCGTAGGATCTTGAGCTTAAGAAGTTGATCTTACAAGAAGCTCACAACTCACCATATTCAGTTCATCCTAGCAACACCAAGATGTATATGGATGTTAAGGAAAGATTCTGGTGGAATAATTTAAAGAAGGATATAGCAGAGCACATTGCCTCGTGCGACGTGTGTAGTCGTGTAAAGGCAGAACATCAGAAACCGGCAGGATTATTACAACCACTGCCAATTCCTGATTAGAAATGGGATAAAATCGGTATGGATTTTATCACCGGACTGCCAAGGACTAAATCCGGATACGATTCTATATGGGTTATTGTTGATCGCTTGACAAAAGTGGCTCATTTCATACCGGTGAAGACCACTTATACAAGTGCCAAGCTAGCCAAGATATACATGAATAGAATTGTATGTTTACACGGGGTGCCTAAGAGTATCGTGTCAGATAGAGGAACTCAATTCACTTCGCACTTTGGGCGACAACTTCACGAGTCATTAGGAACTCGACTAGAATTCAGCACCGCATTTCATCCACAGACTGATGGGCAGACAGAAAGGACCAATCAGATATTGGAAGATATGTTAAGAGCTTGTGCATTAGACTATGGATCTAGTTGGGATGAAAGTCTACCATACGCGGAGTTTTCCTACAACAATAGCTATCAATCAAGCATAGAAATGGCTCCGTTTGAATTCCTTTATGGAAGGAAGTGTACTACACCATTGTCGTGGAATGGAGTGGGAGAAAGAAATTTGTTCGGACCGGACTTAATCAAGGAGGCCGAAGAGAAAGTCAAGATGGTGAGGGATAGGCTAAAGGTAGCCCAATTTCGACAAAAGAGTTATGCAGATCCAAAACATAGAGAGGTCACCTATGAGGTTGGTGATAGAGCTTATCTCAGGGTATCACCACTTCGCGGTGTGAAGAGATTTGGAATCAAAGGAAAATTAGCACCACGCTATGTAGGACCCTTCAAGATTTTGAGCTGCAAAGGAGAAGTGGCATATGGGATAGAATTACCAGAATCTCTATCAGCAGTTCATAATGTATTTCATGTCAGTCATCTGAAAAAGTGTCACCCAGAGATGGAAGAAACTTCATTGAAGGACACTATACCGTTAGAAGAAGTTCAGCTAGAGAATTATCTCACTTATGAAGAGAAACCTATTAAGATTCTGGAGACATCAGAAAGAATTACACGTACCAAGACAATCAAATTCTGCAAAGTGCAGTGGAACGATCACAATGAATCAGAAGCAATGTGGGAGCGAGAGGATGAACTTCAGAGAGATCACCCTCACCTATTTGCTAGCCAACCCAAATCTCGAGGGCGAGATTCATCTTAAGGGGGTTAGATTTGTAACATCCCAAAATTTTCATCTGAAAACCATCATCATTGCACTCATATCATCATGGCATGTGTTGCATTACATCTAGTTTGTCCTCCAAAAATTTGGTGAAGATTTGAGGCAATTTGGAACCCTTTTGCTAAATTCAAAACCTAGGAAAAGAAAAACTAAAAAGAAAAAGAAAAGGGAGAGAAAAAATACAGCAACAGCAGTTTCTGGCCTATTCGGCCCAATCCAGCCCAGCAGCCCACCCGGCCACCCCTCCCCCTCCTTCTTTTTCTCACCGTCCCCCTGCACGCCCCCTCCCACTTCCACCCTGGCTCCACCTCCACGTCAGCCTCCACCTCATCTTCTTCCACGCGAGACGAGCACCTCGTTCCCCTCCGCCTTCAGTTTCTGGCTCGATTAAACTCGAGTAAATTCGAGCGTTTGCGCGAATTAATCTCCAGTCCGACCCCTCCTTCTTAATCCCCTCTCCCTCCTCTTCATTTTCCTCACAGACGCCACTCCCAGAGAGCCCCCAGGCTCTCCAATTGGAAGCTCAAACCACCGCACACCGACGGTACTCCAGTGATGATTCCAGTGAGCCTCGACCGCGACGCGCCCTCCTCTCTGCTTTATCGTCTTCACTAGGTTCTGGCGCATCTTTTAACCCTGGCCACATGCTTTTTCGCCCCAGGTCAACGACATGATCATCGCCGGTGTTTTCTTCTGCCGCCACTGTCCGACGACGATTCCGGTGAGACTAGGGTTCCTACCGCCCCTTCTTAGCCTCTACTAGACATTACTGGACCGGGCGCACCTCCCTAATCTCTCTCTTTGCCTGCTCGAGCCGCAGATCAACGTCACCGTCTCGGAGACGCGAGCTCCGCCTTCGCCGTCGCCGTCGGAGGAATCTGGAGCGAAGCAGAGCACCTCACCCTCCACCGTGACCATCACCGACACCACCTCGACCGCACCGACCTCTAGTAACAGTCCACGGACCCCTTGCCCCTTTAGAATCGCCGGCACACCGCCGTCCGACGCGCCGCGGCCGCGCGTAGAGGATCAGCGCCGCCAGTTCGTAGCTGTGCGCTGAGCACCGTTCGATCAAGTTTTAGCGGCTAGGATTAGATCTCTAATCGAACAGGTACGGGCTGATCTGGTTCGTCTTTGGCCACTTAAAATATAACGGCCCGCAGCGAGCGATCCGACCGAATCGGTACGGACCAATAGGAAAGCGCCACGTCGGCTAGTGCATCTGTTTAATTAGAAAAATAGACAGAATATATATTAAACTTAGAAATTCAATAACTTTTGATCCACAAATCAGAAAAATGCAAATTTGGTGTCTATTGATTAAGAAAAATGAGACCTTTATTGTTGAGGCCTTGTTTCACACTTTTGCTTCTGAAAATTTGGATTTATAGGCAGAACCTTTTTAGGAGTATTTTGCTCATAAAAATTACTCCATAATCTATTATTAGGTATTTCTTATGCCTTTAGATAGAGTATTTTAACCTCCGTACTGTAGACTCTATAAGTTTTAGAGTTTTGTTCATATCATTGCATTTTGCATGCATTCATATTTTTGTAATGCTATATTGATTGTATTATTGTGTTTGGTTTATTCTTTGTGTAGATTGTGTGGATTGTGAAGTTTGTTGCTATGAGGATTGTACCTATTCCCCTAGCTACCAAGGCAAGTGATATTTCATCTTATGTCCTATTATTTTCACTATTGCACTAGTGTTATTCTTGTAGATCTTAGCATGGTAGGATTATTTATATGTTACTATGCTATGGTATCCTATATAATATATCTTGTTAGTATTTCCTAGTTGAAAGACATCATATGCTAGAGTGCTTAGCCATGCTATTAGAATTCGTGGGTGGAAATTCATATCAAGATAGTATGGAAGGATATTATTTTGTTTGACTAAGAAAATAACTAATGTTAATGAAACACCTAGGTGGAATGGGACTTGCTTGGATTATGTTGAGTGGTTACTCAGGGGCCATGTCTATGGTCAGCTGGTGTATCGCACTTGTGGACGGCCACCCAGGAACAAAGAGATTGGAGACATTCTTGTCACAAAGCTTCCAGTGCAGCCACATGGCATATGGGCTCTGCCTTGACCGACTAAGTTGCAAGAACTCAGCCAGACGGACAAAGGGTGGTAGATATGATAGGATGGAACGCGTTTGTTGTGGTCTGAGGGATTGCTTTTGAAAATTCTCATCTCGATGCATGTCGAGTCTTGTGGAGAAAGTGCACCACCTCTCGAGAGGGTAAAATGAAATACTTAGCCGTGTCCCCGGTTATGGACAATTTCTGAGTGTCAAGACAGTGAAGCAGTTCAATAATCTCTTCATCCAAATTTCTCTAAGTTAAAACTTGTGGGTGAACAAGGGTAGAGGTTCAGTGATGTCTATCATTGGCACCTTAGTGTTTTGAAAGAGAAAACATACTCTTCAAAATCTGTGAGATAAAACCTTGCTTTTAGCGAAGACAGCCAAAACCACACTTAGCCATATATTTATGTAGTTGTTGGATTATACTAAGTATCTATGGTATCACTTGCCAATACAATTCCAAATGTATTGACCCTTGTGGCTGTAACTTATTATGTTGCAGGATACTCTGATGATGAGTAGGGTTGCGGGTCTACACTCGACATGTTTTCCTGTGGCGCATGAAGACAAAAGACTCTATTACTATACTATGTCTTGTGAACCTTGATTAATGTTAGCCTTGGGCTAAGTGAGTTGTAAGAACTATTATATTCCTGGAAATGCGATGTAATATTGACCTTTGTTTCTGTGTACTTCATCTTAAACTGTGGGTGCTAGCACTTCGATCCAGGAACTAGCACTACAATCACAGGGATCTTACCTTATTATGGTGAGATCTTACATGAAGTGATGAAGGAAGCTAAGAAATGTCTTAACGAGAAGGGTATTAAATCTGAAGATGTGAAGAATTTACCTTCTATAGAAGAATTATGTAAGCCAATCTCCCACTCATCCACTATTGAGGTACACTCTCTCCAAATTTTTGATGAAGGTGATATTCCTTATTCTAAACCTTCTGATCAGTGCTTAGAAGAATTTGATATTTTTGTTGTTAAGCAAGATAATTTTAATAAGAGGGTGTTGAATCATTTAGTGGAAAACTCTAGAGCTATTATTGAATTGAGGGATATTGTGGAAAGAACTTCCAATGATGTTAAAATGCTTGTTAAACATTTCCAAATGGTTCAAACTCAAATTGATCAGCTTATTAAAGTACAAAAGATTTGCTAGTCAATGGTTCTAAAGAAAAGCATGCTTATGAAATTAGAACTAGAAGTGGTGTTGCCACTCAGTATCCTCTATATCCTGAGGGGCATCCTAAAAGAATTGAGCAGGATTCTCAACAAATTGAAAATAGTGGTACTTCTCCTAAGAGAAATAAAAAGAAACATAAAACTATTATAGAGTCTTATGAACCTGCTAAAGATCCTAATAGTATATCTATCTTTGATGCTAAAACTGAGAGTGGTAATGAGAAAAATGATGCTCCTGATAAAGAAGAAGTTGAAGAAGAACCTGAAAGGCACACTAAGAGTACTAAATACACTAAGGAAGATTTTGTTGCTAAGAAACATGGTAGTGAAAGAGAGCCTTGGGTCCAAAAACCAATGCCTTTTCCTGATAAGAAACACAAGTCAAAGGAAGAAGAACACTATAACAAGTTTTGTGAGTGGATGAAACCTTTATTTTTGCAAATTCCTTTAACTGATGCTATTAAATTGCCTCCTTATTCAAAGTATATGAAGTATATTGTTTCTAATAATAGGAAGATTCCTAATGAGGAAAATTCTACTTTACTTGCTAATTATTCCTTTAATGGTAAAGTTCCAAAGAAACTTGGAGACCCAGGGATTCCAACTATTCCATGTTCTATTAAAAATAATTATGTTAGAACTTCTTTGTGTGGTTTGGGAGCAGGAGTTAGTGTTATACCTTTTTCTCTCTACAAGAGACTTCAATTTAGAAATTAATACCAACTGATATATCTTTGCAAATGGCTGATAAATCTACTACTATTCCTATTGGTATATGTGAGGATGTACCTATTCAAGTGGCTCATAATTGCTTGATATTAACTGACTTTGTTGTGCTTGAAATGCCTGAAGATGATAATATGTCTATTATTCTTGGGAGACCTTTTCTTAATACTGCAAGTGCTGTCATTAATTGTAATCAAGGAAAGGTAACTTTTAATGTTAATGACAAGGAGCATACTGTTTATTTCCCCAAGAAGATTTATAAGACTTATGGCCTAAATTCAATTGAAAATATTGAGGGTATCCAAGTTGGAGAAATATATTGTCCCATACCACGAGAAAAATATGAAAGCAAAGTGGAAAGCAAAGTTTTGTTTCGTATAAAATTGTTTTGGTAACAAGACCTAATCAACCTTGTTAACAAAAGTATTTTAATGAACAAAACAATGCTTTCACCATGATTATCTTTGCTTACTTTTATTTTATCCTTTTTAATTTTTGTTTTCACTTAGTTTACTTTTCAATTTTGTTAGTTGCTTGCATATTAGAGTGTCTTAGAACTTCTGAGGTTTAGGTTTTGTTTTGTTTTGTTTTGTTTTGTTATTGCATCATTTCAATCCTATCTTTCTGCCAGAAAATCATTCATCAATACCTGAAATTTTCTCAAAAATAAAGTTTCTCGAAAAATTCCAGAAAATTCATTTTAAATTTTTACGTCAAAAGTGGGGCAGAAAAATACCTGGAGTGACCCGGGGGCCCACCAGATAGGCACACCACCTGATGACGCGGCGACACCAGGGGCGCGCTTGGCCATTGTGTGGGCCATCCCTGGCCCTCCACGTATTCTCTCACCTGCCACTTCTCTCTCTCTCTCCCGAGAAAACACCAGTTCATTACTCAAACCCGTTTTCTTGCTGTTCTTGCTCGCGATTTTCGATCTCCTTGCTCAGCCCAATTGCTGCTGAGATTTGGAGCATTTGTTCTTCAGTATGTGACTCCTCCGCTTGTCCAAGTAGATTTGTGATTAGTGGTTTATATCTTGAGTATTTTGCTACTGTAGGTGACAGGTTATGTGAGCTTTCATGCTAGTTCTATGCTTATAGATATTGTTTTGATGCATGTTTAGCCTTCCTGCAAGTCCTTATAAGTAGTTCCCCTCATTATGTAATCACCCTGCAATCATTTTTGTGGTGGATATTTAATTTTCAGAATACAGGAGATGAACAACCACACTTTTGGAGAAGTATTTGAGAGAGACACACCTAGGAGGGCAAGGCCTTCGAGATCAGCTTCTCAATTTAGGCCATCATATATTGAAGATCTTATTGCACCACGCTTAGGCAATGAAGGAGATGAGGGAGAAGCTCACCCATCTACCTTTCCTTGTTTTGCCTTTTTGCAAGCTGTAGGGATCCTCAATGATTTCTTACTCCTTGTTCAGAGGGTTGGTCTGACCACTTACATGGAAGACGAGAGTGAGCAATATGCCTCGCTAACCAAAACCTTTGTTGAAAGTTTCACTTTCACTAACACTCCTTATAGGTCAACTGTTTCATTCAAAATCTATAATATGCCTATTACCATGCCATTGGAAAGATTTTGCAGCATTATAGGCATTGGCATGACTAGGACAGTGAAGAAGATTCAAGGGCGACCCGATGACTTGCTGGAGGTCTACCAAAGTGTAACAAATGATGATGACCATATAGCTCAGTGCGGGAAGATAAGAAACATTCAACTCCCAGCTCTTAGATATTTTGCTTACTATCTTGCCACTAGCATTCTTAGTAGGGAGAACACTAGTAATATTTCTAATTATCATTTAGCCTTTCTTGCTTCTGCACTTAATAATGATACCAACTAGAATCTTGGTTCTCTCATTGCTCGCCGCCTAGCTGCTAGAGGATCCATCTATGGGGGCATTATTGCTGCACGCAAGATTGCTGCCTTGGAACTTTCTATTGATCCTAATGATACTATGCTAACCCTGCAAAGGCTTGATCTGGCCGCCATGAAAACACATCACTTTGTTACAACTAACTCTAGTACGGAAAGTTTAGTTTACAAGATGTTGTTTACTAATGGAGATGAGAGGGAAATTCCCTTGCCACAACCTACTTTGTTCAGCATTTGTAGGATGTCATGGTCACGCTCCAAGGAGGCGGTGGACGATCAGCTCCGCTTGCTTGGTTTCCATAGGCAACACCATGGGGATGTGACCTCTTTCGACTACTCTGCGCACTACGCCGAGGCGTCCCCGAGTTCGTATCAGCATGAAGGCACTTCCTCGCCATATTATGGAGGCGCTCCATCTTGGCCAGCTTGGGATTGATCTTCACTTAGGCTAAAAGCCTAAGCTTGGGGGAGGTACACCGACATCACACTCATCTACATATCATTTTCTGTCGGTACTTTGCATATTCATGTTTCACTTTACTTTTAGTTTTTGTTCTTGCTTTATTTCTGCCTTCTAAAACACAAAAAGACCAAAAATATTTTCATTTGCTTCTTTGTCTTTTAGCCTTGGTTTGCTTCATCCTTTTTATCTTTGTTTTGATTATTCGAAAAACCCAAAAAGATTTCGCTTTGCTCGCTCTTCCCTTCGGTTCTTGCCTTTAAAAATCGAAAACCCAAAAATATTTGTTGTTCTTCTCTGGTTTTGTAAAGCTTGTTGCAGGGTTCAGCGGTCCTCAGTGACTCCATGGAGTTTGGTTTTATCTTATTATTCAAGTCACACAAGTGAAAGTCAATGATGATTCATGACAACTCGAGGTGTGGTAAGAGGCTGGTATGAGCTCTGTTTGTTTTCATTTTTGTACATATACTCATCATTGTGAACATGCTTAGACTGTTTTATGTAAGGTGTATGTTATTTATTGGATACTTAGTGGTCCTTGCCTTCTTATGTTAAGTTCCTATCCATTATAGTTTGTAACATGTCATATAAGTGTTTGCTCACATTGTTCTATTCATAACTTGGTATGACATTGTGGTGTCCTCCTCTGAATGTTCTATTTGAATTGACTTGGAACATGCTCACACATGCATATGACTAAACAAAAAGTCAGTTAAGCCTCAATGATTTATTCTGCCTTAGAGTTCTTGTGTTACTTTTATGCCACTATTAATTTTGTTTTGTCGCAAGCATGATTATGACAGTTTTGCTCTCTCGATTCTCGCTCCCTTTCTATTGCTAGCCTTCACTTGTGCCGAGTATAAGCTTTACTCGTGCATCTAACTCCCTAAAATCAAAGTTGTCAAAAAGAGTCCACCATATCTACCTACTAGCATTATTGCTATTCCTTGCATATTTATTATGCTTTGTTTTCTTCCAATAAAAATGTTTGCGCTTTATGTGAAAATTAGTGATTAAAGCTCTCACGAACTTGATGGCACACTTTACTTTCTTGCACTTAATAAACTTGAACCATTGTGCCCATCTATGTTGCTTATATGCTAGCATTTTGTAAGTTGTGAATTAGCAGAACCATGTTACCATGGGGAACGCTTTCAACATTGCACTTTATTTAGTTAATATCATGTTCTTTTGCTAATGGATCCCAGCGGTGTGAAATGAAAGGGGAGCTTGTAAGGCTCATGGAGTTCGTATATGTGTTAGAGAAATACCTAGGCGACTGGTCTAAGCCATGCCTAATCATGGTGGAAACCTGCAGCATAACCATAGTGAGGAATCTGTGAAGCATCCTAAAAAAAGAAAAAAAGAAAAAAAAGAAAAAAGGGAAATCCCTATGCAAATAGCAAATAAAAGGATCGCTGAGATGCTCATTGTCAGCTTGCCTTTTCATTTTGATATGGGGAATCTTCTGTATCATTGGGAAAGGGGTACCCCATTGGCAGTTCTCTATGATACACATGTACTTACAATGACAAGAACTTACTTGTGACTAAAGTTGAGTAGCACGAGGAACAATACTCGTAAGCAATGGGCATGAGATTTTTAGCTTATAACTTGTCAAGCATATCCTCATATTTGTTCACTTTAACCTTAATCACTAAAGATGCTTATGATAGGGGCAATGAGAGCTCAAAGCTAATGAGTACCATACTTTCAACATTTGGAAGCCTTTCAAACTTTTCAAATCTTTTCTTTCACCTTTATATTGAGTCACCATTTATTCTTTGAGCACCTTCCCGAGAGCATAGCTGTCATTCTTAGTTTAATGTGCTTGTCCCAAAACACGGTTAATTATGACATAACTTTGACACATGTATCTTTGATATTTTTATTTCTAGTCTTCACTTAAACTTCAGAGGTGCCTTAGCATTTACGCTTTGCTCCAAAGAAAGGCAAGCGAGATACCACTTTTTATCATATCTTCTTATGAGCACTACAATCCTGCATATGCTTATGCGTCATGTTGCTTATTATTAATGGGTTGGAATCTCTTCATAGCTTGCATGACTACATGGTAAACTTATTTGCATACTATTTATTATGAATTGCCTAAGTATTTAATCATATGCTAGGAATATATACATCTTATGAAGCAAATGTGTTCGTGAAAGTTTCTTTTATCACACTCAGTTTTCAACTGAATTGCTTGAGGACAAGCAATAAGCTAAGCTTGGGGGGGGGGGGGGGAGTTGATACGTCCAAAACGTATCTACTTTCCCGAACACTTTTGCTATTGTTTCTTCTCTAATTTGTGTGATTTGGATACAACTAATGCGGACTAACGCTGTTTTCAGCAGAATTGCTTTGGTGTCTCGTTTTTGTGCAGGAAATCAACTTTCAGGAAAAATCCCGGAAAATATCGCAAAACTCCTATTTTACCAGAGGACACATGGAGCCAGAAGACGAGACGAAGAAGGGCCACGAGGGGCCCACACCACCTGGCCACGCGGGCCAGCCCAGGCCACGCCAGAGGGTAGTGTGGCCACCTCAGACTCCGCCTCGACCTCTCCTTTCGCCTATATAAGCCCTCTGACCTAAAACAGATGGGGGGTTCGACATTTTGCCAGATAGAGTTCTGCTACACCGCCACCACCAAAAACCGCGATTCAGAACCAGAAATTCTGTTCTAGCACCCTGCCGGGATGGGGAATTGGAGGAGATCATCTTCATCGCTTCTCCATCAACCATCCATGATTCCCCCATCCATGAGTGAGTAATCCCCCGCTGTAGGCTATGGGGATGGTAGGGATTGGATGAGATCGTTCATGTAATTTCATTAGATTGTTAGGGAATGGTGCCTAGTATCTATTGTTAGTGCTTTTTGACATTGTTGCAACTTGTTATTCTAAATGCTTGTCACTAGGGCCCGAGTGCCGTAATTTTAGATCTGAACATGTTATTAATTCATGAGGATATTATTGTTTATGATTTTACCTGCAAGTTGTATACACATATTGTTGTCCGGAACCAAATGCCCCGAAGTGACAAGAATCGGGATAACCGGAGAGGATGGCTATGATATGAGGATCACGTGTGTTCACGGAGTGTTAATGCTTTGCTCTGGTGCTCTATAAAAAGGAGCACCATAATTGCTAGTAGATTCCCTTGAGGCCCCGCTGCAACGGGATGGCAAGACAAAAGATGTTGTGCAAGTTCTCATTACGAGCATGTATGACTATATATGGAACACATGCCTATGATTATTTAGTACTTGGATGCTTTATTTTATTTATCTGCAAATGCCCTATGTCTTGATTGTTACATGAATTGTCTTGTCCATGCAACGCCCGTCCATCCATCCCTATGCCTACTGCGCTTTAATCCTACTGTTTACTGTAATTGTTACTACTGTCTTTACTTTTACTACTGCTATTACTACCACAAAACTATTGCTACTGATAAACTACCGCGAGGAAGATTGTTTCTAGGTGCAGCTAAATTGAAAACTCATTTGTTAAGGCTTATAAATATTCTTTGTCTCCCCTTGTGTCGAATCAATAAATTGGGTTTTACTTCCCTCGAAGACTGTTGCGATCCCCTATACTTGTGGGTCATCAGAGTCGCCTGCCATTCCGCCAAACATGGTGCGGGCGTCCTGTTCGACAAAGTTTGTTGGAAATATGCTCTAGAGACAAATAATAATATGGATTATTATCATATTTCATAAAGTTTATGGTTAAGTTTTTTATCATGCTATAACTGTCTTGAAAGGAAACGTCAATACACATGTGATATATAAACAACTAGGAGTTCCCGGTGAAGCTCTAGTCACAGGTTCATTGGTCAACAGATGATCAAGGTTTCCATATGGCATTTATGCAAGTTGATAATGGAGTCACCTCATTATGAGAATGAGATGATTAGCTATACCGAACCTAAGCATCGTGACCCGATCATGTCATGAAGTTCAAGTTACGATTATTAGAATAGACCTAGTGTCCTATTTCTTAGACCGTGAGGCCATATAAATCACTGTCACCCGAGAATGCTTAGATATCATCAAAATTCATTTGTGGTAGCAATGATCATAAATGTGTGTTTAGGTATTCATAGGAACATGTAGAGGCAATATGCGTCAAGAGCGGGATTTGTCCATCCGCGTGATGAAAAGATACTACAGGGCCCACTCGGAGAAGTTATATCCTATAGCTGCGTGGTGTGTGATTTGATCACAATGATATCACTTATCAAAATGATTCAAATAGCATTTGCCGGTAACGAGATTGAACGCAACATGGAGATGTCAATGATCAGATCTCGGGAAATGCAAGTATCGAGAGACAAAAGGAATATGACATGACGTTCATGGTTTAGCAATGAGAGATTCATGGAATGCACAAGGGTCATCATGGGCATCCAGGTCCCTGACGAGGGGTAACCTCGGCAATGCCCATGGTTATGGACTTTGGGTTTCGTGGACAAGAGAACGCTGAGGATTTTGTCGGATGTCAGGCAAACAAGGGAGTCGAAGTCGCCTGATTATTGATGAACAAAGCTATTATAGATCGCTTGGGAGTTTTTCCGGTACCTCCTTGTAGGCTTCTCCCATCCTATATATAATATGTCAGGTCTCAAAGTTGTATACATATAGGCTAGATATTTACGATTACAACACCAACACAACATCAGTTCATATTTCCTTATCTAATACAACTAAGGCTTTCATCGGATGCTTCTTGGGCCATCATCTTGAATCTTCGTGGGCCATGAGCCTTTATGCAGTCAGGGTAGCAAATCATAAGCACCCGAGTAATCATACCCATGTCAGTAGCCCCCGAGACTTTACCTAAATCATAGATTCTGGTTGAGTCTCAAAGATATTTTCAGTTTTTCATGTTCTGTGATTTTATGAATTGTTTTTATTTTTTAAATTTATAGGGATTTTGTACAACATGCCTGATGCATCCGACGGATCGGGAATCAGTTAATTGCTCCTAGGCAGAAACACTTTAGACCTACATCAAATTCAAGTCCCTAGGCCTGAACTCGGAATTATAACTGGCATAATTCAGTTTGAGACGTTGAGGTCTTATCGAATACTAAATTTTAGTTCTATTTTATCGGGTACCCAAAGCATCCATCGGGATTTTTTTAACGTATCGTTGATACAGATATTTGACTGTCAGAGCGCATTCTTGTGTGATTACCAGGCCACACAGGACGGATCCCGGGGTCTTACCTTCATGTCTTGGACATGGCATTTGGAGTTTTATCGCGTCAGGTGCGATTCGAGATTTTTGTATGATTTTTATCGACTACGTTGTTTGGCTACTGGAATTTCTGAAATTTATTAGATTTTTGTTTTAATGATTTTATAGAATCTCCCGACGGGTGTAACCTTTTGAGGATACACCAAAGTAAAACTCATAGGTTTGGGTTGAAACTACTTTGACTCGATATGCACAATTTAATATCTATCGGGTGCACGCTAGTGCTCCCGATGGGAGTAGCCCCCGAGGCTATGTTCGGATGCCTATATCTGGACTATCTGGACATAGGCTCATAATTGTTGTTAGTTTTATCAGAATAATGCTCGAGAAATAAAGATCCCCTGTTTTGTTGGTAACAAAGTATAAATAAAGACTCATAGTATGAAGAACTTATCTTTTATTTATATTCTGAAGCCGAAGATACATTGTTTGGCGTAAAAGTGTCGTAATTGTGCGACATTCCATGGATTGGAGTATTTGACTACTGTCTTCTTGTCTTGTAGCCAATATGCTCCTCCGGGAATAACTTCTATAACAATGTAAGGCCTTTCCCAAGGAGATTCCAATTTACGGTGACCATCTTGCTTGAGGCGAAGAACTAGGTCCCCTACAACGAAGGACCTAGGATGCAACCATCGACTGTGGTAGTTGTGCAAGGTTTGCTGATATATAGTAGCTCTTTGTAGGGCAATGTCACAGGTTTCATCAAGTGCATCAACATCGTCTTAAAGTGCTTGTCTTGATGCTTCTTCATCATATTCTGCGACTCGTGGAGATTCATGCGATAGTTCGACTAGAAGGACGGCTTCAACACCGTGGATGAGAAAGAAGGGTGTTTCTTGTGTCGAATTATTTGGAGTAGTACGCAACATCCACAAAACAGATGGTAACTCATCAACCCATTCTGTTTTTGCTCTGTCGAGTGGTGCTAGTAATCTTTTCTTGAGGATAGCTATTACTAGGCCATTGGCTTTTTCCACTTGCCCATTAGTTTGCGTGTGAGGTACTGAGGCGTAGCTTACTTTTATACCCATCTCCGCGCAGTATTCCTTGAACTCATTGGAAGTAAAATTAGTTCCATTATTAGTGATGATGCTATTGGGTACACCGAAGAGGAACACTATGGATTTGATAAAATTGATAGCCAAAGTTCCATGTTAGCTGGTGACAGGCAATGCTTCAATCCATTTAGTGAATTTGTCGACTGCTACTAGCAGAAAGTTGTGTCCTCCTAAAGATGATTTGTGAAGATTATGCACCATATCGAGTCCCCACTGAGAGAAAGGCCAAGCAAGAGGTATGGGATTTAACTCGGCAGCAGGTGCACCTAGTTTTGTTGCTAATCGCTGACATGCCTCACATGTTCTGACTATATCTCTTCCATCTTGTACTGCTATGAACCAATAGAGTCCTGCCCTGAACGCTTTGGCGGCAATTGCTCGGCTATGATGTCTACGCACTTCTATTCTTGTAGATAGTTGTTGGGCCTCCAAGTGTAGAGGTTTGTAGAACAGCAGCAAGTTTTCCCTTAAGTGGATCACCCAAGGTTTATCGAACTCAGGGAGGAAGTGGTCAAAGGTATCCCCTCTCAAGCAACCCTGCAATCAAGATACAAGAAGTCTCTTGTGTTCCTAATACACCCAATACACTTGTCAGGTGTATAGGTGCATTAGTTCGGCGAAGAGATAGTGAAATACTAGTGGTATGGATATAAGACAACGGTGCTAGAAAATAGCTTGATGGCATGAAAGAGACTAAAGGCAAACTGAAATAAAGATGGAAGTAAGCAAACATGTAACATATCTAGATGCAAACGGTGTTTCAATGCTTAGAAACAAGGCCTAGGGATCATATTTTCACTAGTGAACACTCTCATAAAAATATATTCTCTTTATGATACTACTCTTAACTACTGTCCAGTTGGACACTCTAATCGATGGTAGGGCTATAACAACACACCTCAAAGTAAGCCTTTCCCATCTAGATAACCCCACACTATCACCTTGAGCACTAGATGGTTCCAACAAACACCACAATTTCATAGATACCTCCAACTCCAAATATAACTCATAACAAGTATTTGTAATCTCTAGCCTAAGTGCCACCATGGTGTGCACGCTGTCACTTTCACACACATGGAGAGAGCAGAGATCTATTAAAGCACTTGAGTAGCAAGGTAGATCTATAAATCACAAGCTCATGATCACAATATGATCATGCATAGAGAGAGATGAACACATAGCTACCGGTAGAACCCTTAGCCTCGAGAGAGAACTACTCCCTCCTCATCATGGGAATCAACAATGGTGATGGAGATGGTGGTGGAGATCGATGGAGATGGCTCCGGGGGCACTTCCCCGTCTCGGCAGGGTGTCGGAATAGAGACTTTCTGTCCCCTGAATCTCCCCTTCGATGGCAGCGGCGCTGCGGAAATTTTTGTCGATTTCTGATTGACCATCTAGGGTTTTGGTATCGGGAGGCTTCTTATAGGCCAGAGGGCAAGGTCGATGGGTGGCCAGGGGGGCCACACCATGCCCTGGCACGGCCAGGGGGGACCCGCTCTATGGGGTGGTGTGGCCACCCTGTGTCCCCTCTCCGACTCTCCTTCTGGCTCCGTGAGTCTTCCAAGAAAATATTAACTTTTGCTTTTGTCTGGTCCAATTCCGAGAATATTGATTTTCTGACTTTCCTGGAACCAGAAATAGCAGAAAATAGGCAACTGGCACTGTGGCTCTTGTTAATATGTTAGTCCAAGAAATCATATGAAAAGTACTCCAAAGTGTGGACAAAACACAAGAAAGTAGATAAAACCAAGCATGGAACAACAAAAATTATAGATACATTTGCAATGTATCAGGCTACTAGCGTGATGGCCACACACTCCTTCATGTATATCTTTAAGTATAGTTTTCCCTTCGTCAGGTGTGACACATTGCTGTAGCACACCCCAAATACTTCTTTTATATAACTCTCCTTTGATGATTCTAAAGGCTTTTGATCTTCGAGTGATTCGTCGAGCTTCCGTCATGTCTTCAGGAGTTCTCCCCGAGTCATATATGCTATATATGGCTGCATCCTTGTAGGCTCCATTATCATGACCTCATCAACTTCTGGTTCTTCTTCGAGGATTTCCTTTGTACTTTCGCTATCTGGTGGAGCCCCTGAGTCCTTTCGCTGCTTAATCTTTTTCCCTGTCTTGGGCGCTATGACCTTAGTGACTCTCTTGTCCTTGATAGAGCGCTTACTTATTTCCTCCCAAAAAACCCTTGGTGGGACTGGTAGGTATAAGGACCCGATGTTTGGGAGATTGTTGGCTTCTTCATTGCTTGCTCTTCCTATGTGTGATACTTCTCATTTGTCAAACTGGGCTCCATAGTGCTATCCAGATCATGGTAGGCAATCATGTTGTCCCTGATAGAATCGCACCTGTTCATTACTTGCTGTGCTACAAGATTAGAATCACTGAATATTTTGAGGCGAGTTACACAGCAAGCTTTAGGGGATGTTTGTTTGGGCTTTTGGTGGCTTTCCACTGGAACAAGTGGTCAAAACAAACCAAACAACCTGTGGTGGCTGTGGGCTTCGCCGAAGTGCCAGTACGAAATAGGCAAGTTGGGGGAAGCACCTCCATGGGTGCTTTGCGTGGCTTCCCGCGGCTTCCCCCTAAGCAATCAAAGCGTTTTAGACTTTTGGACAGATTGTTTGAAGAAACTACAAGCAGACTGCCACCCGCCCAAACAAATATCTGCCCAGAAATCTTTCCTTGCCAAAAAAAAACGAAACGGTAAAGACCATCTCCCCACTCCTGCGATGAACCACTCCCGACCCGAGTTCTCCAGCGCCGCCGCACTCCTCTCTGCCAGATCTCCTCCCGTCGGCGAGCCTGTCCCTGCCGGCAGACCCTCTTCCTCTGCCGCCCCCCATCGCCCCTGGCGGTGCTCCTCCCTGCCCGAACTCCTCCCCGCTGTCCATCCCGCTCCCAACCCGAGTATTCTAGGGCTACCGCACTCCCCCACCTCTGCCAGACCTACACGCCACCGTGCTCCGCAGGGTCCAGGCACTATAGTGCATGCTCTGAGGACCTAGGTACACGGAGGCGGCGCCGTACTTAGCGCTGTTCCACACGGAGACAGGGTTGTGCGTGGTGCGGAAGTCGCTGACGTGGCCGCTAGAGCTAGGGCTGTGCAGAGAGACGGAGGCGTGGGAGTACGCGCAGCAGGATGGGCGGCTGGCGCTGCGGGACAACCAACTGATCTGCCTCCACACCGAGGTCACTAGACGGCCCGCGGGCCTCGCCTGCAGTAGCGCGACGATGACCGGTCCCGCTGGCGCCTCGTGTCAAACTCCAAGCTACACATCGCAACCAAACGCATCGTCTTCGTCTGAGAACGCGAGTGGGATGCTCTTCCTAGACGACGGCGCGGACGGTCCGAGCATGGTCACCAACCCGTGCCGGTGCCTAAGCGCCAATAGTAGCTACGACCCGGAGAGCCAGTGGTTCAAGCTCGTCACCAGCACCAGGACCGTCGCCCCCAGGAGCACGCTGCTCGCCCAGCTGCCCCTCAAGCTCCACATCACCAAGAATCGCTCGCGCTGATCACCACCAGCAGCCAGTAAAGCCCGAAAGAATTATATAGGGCATAGTTTGTATCTGCAAAGACGCAGGGATGAGAGATGCTGCTCTCGAATCGAAGTTTGCGTCCTTCTTCAGAGTTCAGATAGTAACTGAATGTTCGGCCGCTCACTGCTGTGTATTCATTTGGATGATCTTTTATAATTTTGGATCAATTATTTGGTCCGTTCACTACTGTGTATTCATCGAATTTTGTAGTGATAGATGTGGTTATACACTTTAATCGACTATTATACATGTTCTAGAAACATTGAGGGTATTCCAGACAATTTCTCAATACACAGCTAGACAGCCAGCCAAGTCGTCAAACAGTGAAACTCAGAATAGCTGCTTTCACTGTACATCAGCTTTCCCTGCACAGCAGCATAGCTAGCCACAACCAGCTAGCCACAACCCAAACAAACAGGCCCTTAGCCATACACATACCATGCAACATGGCCTCATACTCGGCTTCATTACTGGATGTGTTTGCGAAGCTCATCCGAATTATGTATCGCATTTTGTCGCCTTGTGGTGATACTAGTATGACTCTTGCCCTCACTCCTTTCATTCTTTTTGATCCATCAAAGTGCATTGTCCATGCGCTATGATGGTCTGGTGGGCCCGTGCATTGTAGTTCAGTCTATTCAGTGATAAAATTAGGCAGACCTTGTGATTTTAATTGCTTTGCGCTTCTCATACATGATGTCTCGAGGGGAAAGCTCAATGCCCCATAGAGAGATGCGTCCAGTTTCTTATGGATTGTTGAGGATATTGGATAGAGGTGCTTCGTTGACCACTATGATTGGGTGTTCCAAAAAATAGTGGCGCAACTTTCGTGTTGTCATAAACACTCCATATGCTAGTTTTTGATGATGCGGGTACCTTTGTTTGGATGGCGAGAGGACCTTTCTCAGGAAATAAACTAGCCTCTACACACTGTGGGTTTCCCTTGTTCGGGTCTTTCTACGACCAGAACCGTGCTGACCACCTGATTAGTGGCGGCGATGTAAAGAAGTAATGGCTCTTTTCCCGCGGAGACACGACGACAAGAGATGTCAAAAGTGTTCACTTGAGATCTTCAAAGGCACGCTGAGCTTCTTCCGGCCACTCAAATTTATATGATTTCCTCTTGAGGATGTAGAATGGTAGTGCCTTTTCTCCTAGACATGCAATACATCGGCTAAGTGCTGCGACTCGCCTAGCCAGCTGTTGTACACCTAGAAGATTCATTGGCTTTTTCATTGTTTGGATCACCTGTATTTTCTTGGGATTGGCTTTGATTCCTCTTGCTGAAACGAGGTATCCGAGGAGTTGCCGTGTAGGGACTCCAAAGGAACACTTCGTCGGGTTGAGTTTGATGCAAAACTTGTCGAGGTTCTCGAATGTTTCTTGGAGATCATTGATAAGAGAAGACCCCTGCTTTGTTGTAACTATGACGTTGTTGATATACACTTATCGTTTATGCCAATTTGGTTTCCTAGGAAATTCTACATCATCCGTTGATACGTTGCCCCGACATTTTTGAGGCCAAGGGGCATTGTTGTATAGCAGAATTATGCCATAGGCCGTGATAAATGTTGTTTTCTCCTGATCTTCCCCTTCATACAAATTTTATGGTATCCTGAATACGCATCTAAAAAGGAAATACGTTTGCACCCCGCGGTTGCATCGATTATTTGATCGATTCATGGCAGTGGGAAGTGATCCTTTGGACAATGCTTATTCAAAGCACTGAAGTCAATGCACATCCATAATTCTTTTGTATTTTATATGGGACACATACTGGATTCGCGACCCACTCTGGTTTTTGTAATTCTTTGATGAATTTGGTGTCAGTTAGCCGATGGAAGTCCTTTCCAATGGCCTTTCATTTTGGCTCTGCGAAGCGACTGTTTACTGGCTTCGCCTTTAGATCCAACTTTAATGCATGCTCAGCGAGTTCCTTGGGAATTCCCGGCATGTCAGAAGGTAACCATGTGAAAATCTCCCAATGCTCACGGAGGAACTCGATGAGCGCGATTTCCTATACGGGACCAAGATTGGAGGCCACAAATGTTGTCTTTTTCAGGTCGGTAGGGTGGATATATACTTCCTTTGTATCTTTTGTGGTATCAAAAGCCTGGTGGGGATTGACACGTGCTATTTCCAGAGGTTCTACGGTTGCCGATGTTTTTAGCTGCTCCAACTCTGTTGCCATCCTGCTGATTTAGAGATTTTGTTAAACTCCCGATCACAATTGTCGGATCGTGTGAAGCTGCCCTTGACTGTTATGACTCCCTTGGTGCTGGCATTTTCATATCTAGATATGCATAATGCGGGACTGCCATGAATCGTGCAAAACTTGGGCGACCTAGGATCACATGATACTGTGATGGCCAGTCTATGACTTTGGACTCGAGCTTTTATCGCCTAAATTTTCCTTGGATCCAAAAACAACGTCAAGAGATATTTTACCTAAGGGAAATTTGGCTTTACCTAGTACTATGCCGTGGAAGGATGTTTCTATTGGTGCTAGATTTACCAAATAGTAGTTCATTACTCTCAGTGTTTTGGCGTAAATAAAATTTATGCTGCTTCCTACATCCATGAAGACTTTGCTCATGTCGAATCCTCCCACTTGTTCTTCTACTATCAAGGCCGAATGGCCCGGTCGTGGTACTCAAAGTGGATGATCAGCTCTGCTGAATGTGATTTCCTGTTCTGACCAGTGGAGATACTCGAGTGTGGCTGGTGGCGCCATCTCGGCCATGTTAACTTGTCTTGTAATCAGCTTTTGGATTCTGTTGGCTGGGCGCCCTTTCTAAATCATTGACATTGCTCCCTTTGACCTAGGGTATTCACTACCTTGATTTGTTGTGTTTTGCAGCTGCCCTGCTGGCAGGTGTACTGGCGGTTGTGGTGGTGCGCGGATGGCTAATGTGCCAAGCATAGTGGTGTATCCTCGGCTAGCTGCTTGGGTTGCCTTTGCGTTGCATAGCTCTTGCATCTTCAAAAACATTCAGCAGTCTTCCATGAGATGGTTGGATTGTCTTTTGCCCGTTGAGTCGACGTAAAAGTGCATATTACAACGTCCTTCCAGCATTTGCATTGCGTACATAGGTGGGTCCCAGGCTCTTTGTTGATATCATTGTGTTGATTGGCTTCCTCCCACGTCTTCCCTGTTGCCGTGGTGCCCGCCATTATAATCATCATTTATATGATTATCCTCTCCCAAGAAACTAGCTACCACATAACTTGGTCGTGTGTCTGTCGTTGTTCCTCCATCTTCTGTCACTATTGCATTTGTCCCTATCTTCTTCGGGTGAACGTGTTCGTTTGTTATGTAGTACGTCCTCCCCATCAGCCGGGTGATTTTCTATGTCCATCAACTGTGAAATTGTTTTGGGTTTGACCCGTCATAGTTCTTCTATGAACTCTCGGCAGCGGAGGCCGTGATTGAAGGAATCAATTTCCCTTTCGTAAGATATGGCTTCGGTGAGTTCTTGATGATATTCCATCGCTGAATGAAAGCTCTTATTGATTCTCCAGGTTTCTGTTTGCACGCCCTCAATTGCTCCAGAGATGCGGGTCGTTTGAATGTGGAGTGAAAATGTCGGATCAATTTATCTTCAAGCTTGTTCCAGCTGCTGATGGAATCTTGGGGTAGTTGCTTGAGCCATGAACATGCAACACCGGTTAAGTGCAGCTGCAGGCTTTGCATTGCGGTGGTTGTGAAGCCGCCCTGTAACTTGACGGTGGCCAAATAATCTGCTAGCCGGGCTTTGGGTTCCTGGAGACCGTCGTACTAGACCGTCGTACTTCTGACGATCATGGAGGAGTTTGAAATCCTGTTGTACTAGAGTTTTGCGAACCCTCTGGGTAAAGCAAATGGCACAGCACAACTCATAGTCATCTTCACTGTCACTGTTGTAGTATCTTTGGCTGCGGTTCTCATCCCTTGATCCGTAATTCCTGTGTTGTGTGTTGTCGGTTCTTGCACTATTTTATGGTTCGGATCCTGAGAAGTGCACCCGATGTGGTGACCGAGATCTTCAGGTGTGCCCAACCTACCGAGGGCTGTTGCGATGGCGTGGGGATCTGTCAGGTTAGTGCGTGATTTCCTGTTCTTCTTGTGAAAGAGATGCTCCCACCATGCCGAGGTTCATTAAAGTGGAGCGATGAAGCATCGCACGGGGATCGTTGGGTGCGGGTTGAGTTGTAAGTAGGTAAGTTTGTGCGGCTATAATTGCGGCCTGGGCTATTTTTGCTTTGATGTGTCATGTTGAATCTACCGACATAAACGACAAATCGAGATCTCAAGTTAATTCGTTTCTTTCGGCTTCTGGGATATTCTGCAGCCGTGATGTTCCCTTCTCAGTGGTACTCCCCTAGTTATACTTCCTGATCCCCGGTTAGAACTTAGGTATACCCTCCATAGGCTAGATTCGTCGGCTAGCCTTTTCCTTTTGTCAAGTTGCCTTTGCATCCTTAGCAAGTCTCTCTTTTTGTGATGAAGAAGGTATTGGTATGCTAGTAAATCTTTGTGCATGGCATCGGCTATCATTGGAGCTGCACCCCACATTACTTCCCTTGCTTTTTGCTGTGCTTTGGTTGGTAGTCGGAGAGTTCGCCTCTCGCCTCCACGTGGTTCTCCTCCTCCCGGGATTATGCAGTTGTTCTTCGGGTCTCCTTCATTTCGTGGTTCCCTTCGTTGCTGTGATTTCCTGCATCGTCATCCGATAGAATATCATCGGGGTTAAGAATAGGGTTACCGTCAGAGTCACGCTGTGTCGAAGGGTCCCCGATGATCACACACACTTGGTGGCGTGTTATGTAGGGACTAGTGACATCATCGTCAGATCCGAAGGAGACAGTGTCTGGAGGATCAGTGAATTCCAGTAGTTTCTGTTCTTGGTAGAACTCGGCCATCCTAATTATGAAGTCGATATTTTCGCCACTTTCTTCAGGCTACGTGTTTATCGAGCTTGATCCTCGTGGCATAGTTGGCTGGTGGTCTGGCCCAAGGGAGATATTGTCGTAGAGACCATCAAGATCCCATAGATATGTTGTGTTTTCATTGCTTTCTTTGGCTTTCTCTGCTTGCAGCATGTCTTCCGCGGGTGATCTGACGGATGGTGTAGCTATCATCGTAGGCGTAGATTTTTTGACCGACGATCCTGATAGGATCGGAGCCGAGACATGCCGTTTTTTGGAATCCTCCACTTGAAAGTGGAAATTTCCAATGATGAGATCGGAGTAGCCATTGAAATCGTCGGGTACCAAAACAGGTGTGGGCGGGCATGGTGCTGTTTTTGTTGGATTGTTGCTTGATGATAAGGGGTCCGCAGAATCCATGACTCCAGCGTTCAAGTTTCCCACAGACGGCGCCAATTGATGAGGGGTAAAATCGGCAATGCCCATGGTTATGGACTTAAGGTTTCATGGAACTGAGAACGCTGGGGATTTCACTGGATGTCAGGAAAACAAGGGAGTCAAAGTCACCTGATTATTGATGAACATAGCTATTACAGATTGCTTGGGAGTTTTTCCGATACCTCCTCATAGGCTTCTCCCGTCATATATATAATAGGCCGGGTCTCAAAGCCGTATACAGACAGGCTACATATTTATGATTACAACACCAACACAATGTCGGTTCATATTTCCTTATCTAACACAACTAAAGGCTTTCATCGAATGCTTCTTGGGCCATCATCTTGAATCTTCATGGGTCGTGAGCCTTTATGCAGCCAGGGTAGCAAATCATAAGCACCCGAGTAATCATACCCATGTTAGCCCCGCTGATGATCATTGGTACGAGAGGGTCTCGACCATGTCTGGAGTGTTCCTGATCTATGGGGTATCACGGTTAATGGCTTGCTGATGCTCAGAGAGTGTTTTGGTCTCGGCAGAATTACCGAAGAAAAGAAAGAGAGAAAAATGGAAGAGTTCCGGTAAGTCCGGAGGATGTCTTGAGTGGAGGCGAAAGGAGTTCCATAGCCATAGGGATTGAATAATATGTGAGTAAATGTTAAATAATGATTTAATCATTTATTCATAATTATTTAATAAAAGAAAAATGAATTAAAAGGTCAAATACCTAATTGGGCCAAAATCCGGAGGGAAAAGGGCCCATGAGGGAAAAGACCAAAGGGAGGAGAGAGAGGGAGTGGCCGGCTGGGCCTTGGGAAGCCCGCGCAGGACACACAAGGGCCTTGGCCGGCTATCTAGCCCTTCCCCTCTTCCCTCTCCTTTGTTTAGTCCCACATGGCTAAGCTAATTAGCTATGGGGTGGGTTTTCCCCTATATATTGTGAGGCATTTTGACAAAAATAAATACACTATAATTAATAAAAGATTTCCTCTCTTTTGGGAGGCCTCTAGTTGATACTCTCTCTCTCTCACTCTCTCCCGTGGTCGTGGTCCCAAGTAAGGATCCCGCGAGCAGGAGTCTTCTTCAGTGCAGAGCACCGTCGCGTTACAGGATTCGGATCCAGAAGCTCTACTTCTGCAATTGCTGCTGGATAAAAGTTGCGGGAGTCATCGTCAGGCACCAGACATGTGTAACTCCCTCGGAGGTGCAACACTTGGGGCACTAGAATTTGTTGGAGCCACAGGAGCCGTCAGGACTTCAACACGACCCCGAGGTCAGCTTTGGTACGACTACATCAGCCATGCTCTCCCGAGCATTGACAATGCTTTTTGGTCTT
Source organism: Avena eriantha (assembly GCA_910589775.1). NCBI lineage: Eukaryota > Viridiplantae > Streptophyta > Magnoliopsida > Poales > Poaceae > Avena > Avena eriantha. The sequence goes on along the minus strand of OU342743.1, from coordinate 433,643,086 downwards.
CAAGGGTAAGTTCGTGAAAAGCCCCTCCCGTTAATACATTACTAATAGATAGGTCCTGTCATTAGGGTTCATGGCGTAGGACTTTTTTTGGTTTTCATGCGCGAACCCCTATAGTGGTATCAGGGCTAGATCTATGCGTAGTATTTCTAGTACGGGTAGAACACATGAGTTGTACTTTGGGGCCCCCAGATTAATCCTCCGAGAATCCCTCTTATGCATACACCACGATCCCATGATCAGTTTGTCGTGGCACATAACCGACAAGTATCAAAGTAAACATCCATATTTAAGCCGATACATGTCATACCTTATTTGGTGTTATGGTTATGTCATCCAACAACAATGGAACTTTATCAAGCATAGAGCCCGAGCCATGCCTTAGCCTACAAGCAGCTGACTGGGAGAACGTCCTAGCTCGCATAGTCATCAACATCACCTTATTCTCGATATCTGACCAAGTTAATAGCCAGGGACAATGCTAGTGAGTACTTTGAATGTACCCGCAAACCACCTTAAGAGAAATAATAATAACAAGAGAATATGCAATATAGCTGTGGTAATAGGAGGGCTCCAAGTGAGGTTCTTCTCTCAAATAGTTTCTCTTATAGATATAGCATCTACATATCTTTGTTGAAAACTTTTATAAACCTTTTTTGGAACATTTGAAAAGCTTGTAAACTAAGTGGATGGGGTTACCCATTTGTTTCATACCTCTGGTCATCCCATGACCAAACTCCTTTCCTTCCTTTCCGACCATCCCATGGTTAAAACATTTCCAAAGCCATTGCTTTTCCGAAATCCTTTTTGAAAAAAAAACCCAGCACCGCTCTACAACAACCTTCCCAACCGTCCATGGCCGCAGACATAGCTATTCGAACTGATTTACACTCTATAGAGGTTGTACATTTTACCCACACCATCTGGGTACCCTACCCTGATCTACACCGATTGTGGGTCGAGTACCCGATCAAGACTCTCTGGATGCCCACTCCAATATAAGCGCCTACCCTATGAGTGTTGTTCCCCTCAACACCGGGATGCCCTATATAGTTCCCAAGCCAACCGGAGCACTTTTTCCACTACACAAAGTGTGCGCTTTCAATGAGGGGCTCATAGTAATGTGTGGAGGCCCGTAGACCCTTAGTTTCTTCTCTGGATTGATGCTTCACATGGACCCTTACAGAAGAAGACCCACCCTCCAGGTATTTTTATCTCTCCCTGTAGTAGTTGCGAGGCACCTTATACCAGAATAAACAAACATCAAATCCAGCCCTGTCCCATTCTAGAGTAATGTGGTTGCACGGGTTAATTGTTCTGGCAAAACTACAAAGAATCGGGTGCGTTTTTGTAAACCTTTTTCCTCCATCTTTCCTTCAACATTTTGTAAAAAAAACTTTTTATTTTCTCAAACTTCTCCTGGTAGGTCAAACCTCACCAAGGTTTTGCCATAAACATTTTTGTAAAACTTTTTCATGGGTCTTCCCATCCTCTAGTTTTTCTTCGGCTAAAACGGGGTCTCCAAAGGGGTAGGGTATTATACACCAACTATCATACTAAGGACCAATATGTGTCATCAAGGGGGTTTTACTTAATAGTACAAGAGTGTAATGGTTTGGAGGAGCCAAGCCACTACCAGATACAAATCATCATAGTATCAAACAATGCAGTTTAATAAAAAGTAGGTAAAACATGCATAAGTAAAACAGTAGGATAAGGCTTATGAGCAAGAAGGTGGCTTGCCTTAGGATTAGCAATATGGCTATATGTCCCTGGACTTCTTCTTTAGATAACCAAGAATAACAATTCCAATAATAATAAGATCTCTTCTTTTCATCGTCAATACAATCGCAACTATCGCCGTCATCGAGTATACATGCAACAAGTGATTCTACAATCAACACAAGGCATACAAGTATCAATACATACATCAAGCAATGAATAATACAAGTTTACAATTCACCAGGTTTTGAGTAGTTGGGTTCTATGCAAGTGGAATTACTTGAAATGCCTATGTGGGTTTGTTTAATGATTTGGAGGCCAGAACTACTTAATTAAGGGGTTTTAATATAAGTTCCAAGTTCTGTAGGATACCATTGTATAAAAATGTTACATTCAGATAGGTAGTGATAATATGAAACCAACAAAAGTGGTTTCACTATTGTATCATTTTTCTTTGATTTATTATGCATTTTCTAGTCATAAAAGCTCTAGTTTTAGGACATAATTCACCAGAAAAGTTATGCGTGTCCAAAAATTATTTCCTTGGATGATTAAGTATTATTTGATGGACTGGTTTAGTGAGAGTTGAGATCACTTAGAAATATTTAACAGAATGCCCTCAGTAAATTCCGTAAGTCAGCTCTATAGTTATTTTGTCTTTTTCACCAGATTAAATATACAGAAGACTTTGATATAATTCCAAGGGTACATGGTAGGTACTTTGAATACCTTACTGTAGAAGTTTAATTTACTAATTTTGGAGTGGTAGAACTCCTGTAGTTATTTATCTACTGAAATAACACTAGGCAGAGATACTTAATTCACTAAAATTTGACAGAAGCTCAAACAATATTGAGCTTCTAGGGTTTGTTAGGTATGATGATATAGGAGTACTGAGAGTTGGAATTTGTCTAAAGCCCTTTTTGGTTAAGCCTAGGGAAATTCCTAAATGCAGATCTGTCCTGTTCTTGTCATTTTTCCTACATGCAAAGTAGGAAGCCTTTTGGGGTCAGGTCAAGGTTAAAAGGTAGTATACTAATATTCTACCGTAGAGAGTATGAATTACCCCATTTGGGTTTACCAAACTATCAAAAAGAAATAAGTAGTGAAAATGACACATTCTGGTATTATGTTTACTATAAAATAAATAAAGATTATTTTGTTACATCACTTGTTCTATATGCTTAAGAAAACCCTAAGTTTCCTGTTAAAATTTAGAGAGGATTATTTCTAGCCATTTTTCATTTTCATATTGATTTAAACTAGGGTGCCTAATTTCAGATCTGGAAAAAAGATTTATAAAACTGAAAAATAGTTAGAGGGCCACTGGGCCAGATCTACCTTGGAGTGGGATGCACAGCGCTACGCGGCCCATCCTGCTTCCGGATTGTGCGCCAGGGCACGTTCAAAAACTGGACGACGGGGCCTGCCGGTCAACATCAGGGCGAGACGAAGGGGTATGGAGGCGCCTTGGCCGTTCGATCTAGGGGAGATCGACAGTGGTTGCTCGTCATCTCCATCTAACAGCGCGGGGCGGCGACACGAACCCTAACTGCGGTGAGGAGGTCTCGGGGAGCTCACTAGGGGCATGGAGAAGCAACGGGAATGGCCCAGGTCAACGCGGTGCACTGCTGTGAGGCCAACGAGGGGCGGAAGGGCGGGGTTCTCCGTCAAAGAGCTTTGCGGGCATCAACGCTAGCGGGGCCTACTTTGGTGCTCGCAGGAGAACTTGCTGGGGTACTGCATGTCATCGGGGATGCGTCGGGGAGAACCAGAGAGGACGGAGAATGCCATGGGTGTTCACTGACGAGGTAGCAGGGGCTATGAGATGTCCAGCTGGCCGGAGGAGCTCGTTCAGGCATGCCACCGACAGCCAGGTTCTGGCGCTCCTGCAGCAAAAGAGCATAGGGGAGAGGTTGTTCAGCGAATGGGGGTCCTGGGGATGCATAGGGAGGGGGAAGGTGGGGACCTGTTGCGACGGTCTGCTCAACTTTTCGAGGAAGGCCGAGAGGAGATCTCTCCCTTCTCCATGGAGAGGGAGAGCAGAGGAGGAGGAGCCATGGCTCTAGGTGATTTCCAAGTAGGTGATGGAGTAAGAATGAGCCAAGGGGTGGGTTGTACTTTCCTATGGTCTACTTAACAAGGAGGAGAGGGTGTATGGTGGTCTAGGTCCATGTGAGCTTCAAGGGAGGGAGGTGGCCATCCATTGGGTATCATGGGTGGTGGAGAGGTGGTGGGGGTACTCTAGGGTCGTGCCTAGGGCAGAGAGACGGTGGGGGTGCTGCTGCTCACTCCTTTCTATGCTTTTGTTTTAAAGGCTATGTCTCTTTCCTTCCAAACCTAAGGGGGCAAGGTGCAGGGATTTCTGCAGCACTATGCTACAATGTAGCACAACTAGGGGAGTGGGGTTGCTGTGGAGTAGCAATGGACCAGTTTGGTGAAGGTTTGAATTGGTTTGGATCATAGTTTTAGATTTTGTCAAATCTTGGCCATAGTAGTAGTTATGAAGGAATTTCTCCAACATGATCTTGGCAATATGGGATAAAGGTGATGGTAGATAGGTATGGTCAGGGTGTACCTCCAGGAATTTTGTGGCATTTATTGGGTCATTTTAGATCATGTTTATCTCATTTATTCAAATAGTGGAGAAATGGTTTCTCGAAGCTCATTTTATATTTTTAGATGGTCCTAAATACCATATCTCATATTGGAGAATTTTCTTGGAATTTATTTGGAAGGAAAGGTATTTTTAAGGATTTATTTCTTGTTTCTGCCATTTAAGAAAAAGGGCAAAAAGAAATAATAAGGAATCAAAAAATATTTATTTTTGAGATGGGGAGGTAGGATATGATATATAGGCATCAAGCGTGTCTTTATTTGGCAATGTAGTTTGGAGAAAACAAACTTTCCTTTATAGGAGAGATTTTGAGAAATTTGTAGGAAAAGGAATATAAATAGTTTTAGGTTCCAAATAATTATGGAAATTATTTGGAAAATAGTTTTATTCAAGGTGGATGATTTCAACTTGAAGTATCTACCATTGGCAATCTTGAATTTGCAAAAAGAGACTTGGTTTTGGAAAAGAACAAGGATTAGAGGATCTAGGACATTGATATTTTTATGCCACCTAAACTTGGTTGGATTAGGGATCTCAGAGCTCACCTTGATGCAAGGGATAGACCAATTGATGTAGATCACCATGGTACAGAGGTTTGAGGTTGATCATTTTTGAGATCTTCAAGAATTGATTCCAAACTTTGAATAAAATAAGCCTACCAAAGCAGATTATCAAATAGCCTTCAAAACCTTGTGGGGTTTTTGAAGCACAATTATCCATTTTGAATAAGTGAAGTAGGTATTTCTAGACCTTTATTAGTACAACACAATCATGCAAAGATTTGGTCCAAATAAGCTACGATGAGGGTGTGAGCTTCTGACCAAGTAGGCTAGTTGATAAGATTTGCAGAAAAAGTTATTTTCTACCTATAAAACTATCAAGAACAAGTGGTTGAAAAGGTGATCTAGCCAAGGGAAAGAGTGGGACTTGGTAGTTCTTAGGATGATTTACAAGATGGTTCAAGTACATTTCTAAAAATGCACAAGGGTTGAGAAAGAGAGGTATGCAAAGAAGTGATGTTGAAACAGTTCCCAGACTTTGTCAAATTTGGCAGCATGAATTTGACTAGAGTACAAGAGGGGAAATTTCTGATTGGTTTCAAGGTACCAAAGCATCATCAAGTGTATTATGTTGAAGTGTATATTGAGTAAAAAGGATCCATGCTTGGATTTTGGTCTTCATTGACTTGGAAACTTCTAGAATGGATCACTTCAGAATTGATCTGGTTAAGGGTTTTAGATGATCACCTAGTGGCTAGAGATCAGATCCATCTTGTATTTTTTGCTTAGGGTTTGGTGATATTAGAGTATCTTGATCCTATAGGATGAGCTCCTAGAGTAGCTCACTTTAGTTCCTAATCAAACAAGTTAGACAATAGATCAAGGCAATTCATCATAATAGATCAAGGCAACTCATCTTACAAGCACGTAAACTGCTACTAGGGTTACCAGCAAGCTTGGCTTGAGGTAAAGATGGGCAATTTGAAAGTTTGGAGTTTGAATGAGGTGAGAGTCCTTAGTATCTCTACCAAGAGTGGAATTTAGAAGCTTAAAAGAAAGGTTTTGGAAAACCTAGAGGTAAGAGTAGTTGAAAGTTCTGTCTTGAAAATATAAGGAGATTATATTATATATCTCTCCATAGTTTGATCAATGGAAGCTATTAAAATAGTTTGGGGTGGCAAAGGCATCTTGGCTCAAGTTTTGAAATGCCAAAACATTTGAGAATATATAAAATGAGCCAAGACAGTTTTGGTTAAATAGCTTTGGTCAACTGAGGTTGAGGTAAGGGGTATCTCATTTGCTGCACACTCAATGCATAAGCATCAACAAACAAGAAAGGAAATGTTGTATCACTTAACAAGAAAACATTTTTGTTCCCCCTGATTTTTGCATTCTGGACAACTAATCAGGGTTGCTGAAATTGGGATGTTACAGACCTTCCCCCCTTAGAAGAATCTTGTCCCGAGATTCGGGAGGGTAAGGTTAGGGGTTTTTGTGTTGGAGTTAGTGCCATGTGTTTCTCGTGTACTAACTTGTCAGCTTTGTCTTTGAACAGGGTCACTACGACGGTGAGGTTGATATTCAATCGTCTTGGATGCACGAGTATTGAGCAGGCTTCAATCGGGATTGTGAGGGGTGATCTTCCATCCGTAAGGATTTACGATTTTTCTCTTCACGTATTATCATATCCTAGTTCATGATTTTGGGTGTAACTCCTGTGGTTGCTTCTGACAGATGGTTAGTCTATCCCCCTTAGGGTTAAACTAGGGTAGGCTGGGAATACGCCAGTCCTTCTTTCTTAGAGTCGTCGGATGATGCTTTTAAGACTGTTGCCAACCTTCTGTCTGGAGTTGAAGCCTTCAGATGTCTTCCACAAACTAGGTTTTATGAGAGTCATATACTACTCTTATTCGTACTTAGCATATTGAATAGTTTAAGTCGCCTGTCCTCTAAGCGGGTTAGAACTGAAGGGTTAGTGGGGAGACGATCCTTCCGGTGGGTCTTCAACTACGGTAGCCATAGAGGATCTTCATGGGATCTTCTTAGATATTGACTCCTGAGTCTCCTTTGAACCCTTGGGAGGATAATTTTGTCGTCTTCCGTAGTCTTGTCGACTTCCAAGTATTCTGGTTGTCTTGATTCAGGCTTCTTTGGTATTGGAAGATTGAGTAAACTTCTGACGGTTGTTGCCGGGATCTATCATCTGTCATTTTTTTGACTCTTGAGTTGTCGCTTGGAGATGGGTATTAGATTGGAGGTCTTCATCGAGTAACTTTTGGAAAGCGGTCTTCTGGATTTATGTGGAAAGACACATTCTTTCCACATTAGAGCTTTACTAAGGTCCATCGAGACTAATGTAGATCCTTTGTCTAGGAGTGCATGTGTGATACGAAAGATAGGATGTGTTTCCCCTGGGTCTTGAGTCGAGGTCTTTGAGTAACGCATGATTGAGAAAACCTTGTCTAGGGTGGTTTCCTAACAAAGTCTTAGGGAGTTGACTAGGGGTAGGTTAGTGGTTAGCGACACTTCTTGCTAATCTTCAGTCGAGGTAGGACGGCTAGCTTCAGGGAAAAATGTCTTCACCTGAACTATTAACGTTGCTTCTGTTCGATGGCGGGGTAGACTCGGAGTCTTCTCGCTTCCTTATCATCCGAATTTAGGGGTATTTCTGAACTTTGGGTGAGGAACTTCCCGTCAGTTGGGCAGAGGGGTCGACTAAGGATAGTTAGTCTCTTTGGGGCTATCGGAAACTCTAATATACCAAAATTTAGTGTAGTCAGGGCTTTACTTCTTTTCTTAGTTAGCATGTCTGTTGGTTTCTTGTTGAGCATGGGGATCCTTCGGTGGTAGACTTCCAGCTTCAACAAGACTATTTCTGTTGTTGGCAGATGAATGATGGCGCGCAGTGTCGATGACGAGTCTTGAGGAATGAGTTTGACGAAGTATTCCATCCTACCGAGGAGAAGTCTTCAACTTGTCCTAACCTGATGATGTCGAACTCTTAGTTCTTGCGATGATTTTCCTCTCATCACTCCTGAGGTTATTACTATTCTGGTTACCGACAATAGACATGTGTGCCTAAGGTACTAGGTGGGGTAATCGATTCTCAAGTCACATTTGACTAAGGTCAAAACAAGCCACAACACATGTACAAGGCAAACATAGCGAGGGGATCACAATGTCCTTTGCGGACAACACACATCAAGAAACACATGATGCACTCAGGTAAGCAAACACGGCCAACTAGGGGGAGCACGGAGTTAACTAATCACGAAATAGGGGAATCCTATCTTAGGACTACTAATCCTAGACATCACGTTATTGTGGTTTGGGTCACTATCTTACGAATGAAGCCTTCGCCATGTCATTGGACGCTTCTTGATATGAAGTACTTGATTTCTTCTAGGTATGGGGATTCTGCTTGTAGGGCGATCTTGTAGTCTTCTTGTGTTTGCTGGTACTTCCTTGTCGGCATCTCGTCATCACTGCCTTCACCTAGTTTTTTCGAGTCCTATTTGTTTGACATCCGTATGTTTGAATTTGGATGAGTTAATAGAAGAAACCATTTTCAAAATCATTTAAATTGGGAGAGGGTGAGAAGTAGAACCTTTCATAAAGCTTTTGGGAAAGTAGTTTTTCTAAAGCTGGTGTTTCCAAAATAGTTCTCCTATCTAACGACCATTCTAACTAAGGTTCTCCTACAGTCAGGATGGCTCTGATACCAAGTCTGTGGGGCCCCCGCATTAATCTTCCGCGAATCCCTGTTATGCATACACCACGATCCCATGGTCAGTCTATCGTGGCACATAACCGACACGTATCAAAGTAAACATACATATTTAAGGGGATACATGTCATACCTTATTTTTCGTTATGGCTATGTCATCCAACAACAGTGGAACTTTATCAAGCGTAGAGCCCGAGCCATGCCTTAGCCTACATGCAACTGACTGGGAGAACATCCTAGCTCGCATAGTCGTCAACATCACCTTCTTGTCGATATCTGACCAAGTTAATAGCTAGGGACAATGCCAGTGAGTACTTTGAATGTACTCGCAAATCACCTTAATAGAAATAATAATAACAAGGGAATATGCAATATATCTGTGATAATAGGAGGGCTCAAAGCGAGGTTCTTTTCTCAAATAGTTTCTCTTATATATATAGCATCTACATATCTTTGTTGAAAACTTTTATAAACCTTTTTGGGAACATTTGAAAAGCTTGTAAACTAAGTGGATGGGGTTACCCATTTGTTTCGTACATCTGGTCATCCCATGACCAAACTCCTTTCCCACCTTTCTGACCATCCCATGGTCAAAACATGTATCCTTTCCGACCATCCCATGGTCAAAACATTTCCAAAGCCATTGCTTTTCCGAAATCCTTTTTGAAAAAAAAACCCAGCACCGCTCTACAACAACCTTCCCAACCGTCCATGGCCGCAGACATAGCTATTCGAACTGATTTACACTCTATAGAGGTTGTACATTTTACCCACACCATCTGGGTACCCTACCCTGATCTACACCGATTGTGGGTCGAGTACCCGATCAAGACTCTCTGGATGCCCACTCCAATATAAGCGCCTACCCTATGAGTGTTGTTCCCCTCATCACGGGGACGCCCTATATAGTCCCCAAGCCAACCGGAGTGCTTTTTCCACTGCACAAAGTGTGCGCTTTCAATGAGCGGCTCATAGTAATGCGTGGAGGCCTATAGACCCTTAGTTTCTTCTCTGGATCGATACTTCAAATGGACCCTTACAGGAGAAGACCCACCCTCTAGGGATTTTTATCTCCCCCTGTAGTAGTTGCGAGGTAGCTTATACTAGAATAAACAAACATCAAATCCAGACCTATCCCATTCCAGAGTAATGCGGTTGTACGAGTTAATTGTTCTAGCAAAACTACAAAGAACCGGGTGCGTTTTTGTAAACCTTTTTCCTCCATCTTTACTTCAGCATTTTGTAAAACAATAACCTTTTATTTTCTCAAACTTCTCCTGGGAGGTCAAACCTCACCAAAGTTTTGCCATAAACATTTTTGTAAAACATTTTCGTGGGTCTTCCCATCCTCTAGTTTTTCTTCGGCTAAAACAAGGTCTCCAAAGGGGTAGGGTGTTATACACCAACTATCATACTAGGGACCAATAGGTGTCATCAAGGGGTTTGTACTTAATAGTACGAAAGGGTAATCGTTTGAAGGAGCCAAGCCACTACCAGATACAGATCATCATAGTATAAAACAATGCAGTTTCATAAAAAGTAGGTAAAACATGCATAAGTAAAACAGTAGGACAAGGCTTATGAGCAAGAAAGTGGCTTGCCTTAGGATCAGCAATATGGCTATATGTCCCTGGGCTTCTTCTTTAGATAACCAAGAATACCAATTCCAATAATAATAAGATCTCTTCTTCTCGTTGTCAATACAATCACAACTATCGCCGTCATCGAGTGTACATGCAACAAGCAATGCCACAATCAAAACAAGGCATACAAGTATCAATACATATAGCAAGCAATGAACAGTACAAGTTTACAATTCAGCAGGTTTTGAGTAGTTGGGTGCTATGCAAGTGGAACTACATGAAATGCCTTTGTGGGTTTCTTTAATGATTTGGAGGCCATAACTACTTAATTAAGGGGTTTTAGTATAACGTCCAAGTTCTGTAGGATACCATTGTATAACAATGTTACCTTCAGATAGGTAGTGATAATATGAAACCAACAAAAGTGGTTTCACTATTTTATCATTTTCCTTTGATTTATTATGCATTTTCTAGTGATAAAAGCTCTAGTTTTAGGAAATAATTTACCAGAAAAGTTCGGTGTGTCCACAAATTATTTCCTTGGATGGTCAAGTAGGGTTTGATGGACTGGTTTAGTGAGAGTTGAAATCACTTAGTAATATTTACCGCAATACCCTCAGTAAATTCGCCAACTCAGCTCTGTAGTTATTTTGTCTTTTTCACCAGATTAAATCTACCTTTCTATATAAATTGGGTTTACTAATTTTGGAGTGGTAGAACTCCTTTAGTGATTTATCTACGAAAATAACACTAGACAGAGATACTTAATTCACTAAAATTTAACAGAAGCTCAAACAATATTGGGCTTCTAGGGTTTGTTAGGTATGATGGTATAGGAGTACTGAGAGTTAGAATTTGGTTAAAGCCCTTTTTGGTTAGTCCTAGGTAAATTCCTAAAGGCAGATTTGTCTAGTTTTTGTCATTTTCGCGACATGCAAAATAGAAAGCTTTTTGGGGTGAGGTCAAGGTTAAAAGGTAGGTCTACTACAAATCTACCATGGAGAGTTGGAATTACCCATTTGGGTTTACCAAACTATCAGAAATAAATAAATAGTGAAAAGGACACATTCTGGTATTATTTTTACTATAAAATAAATAAAGATTAGTTTGTTACAGCACTTGTTCTGCATGCTTAAGAAAACCCTAAGTTTCCTGTAAAAATTTAGAGAGGATTATTTCTAGCAATTTTCATTTTAATATTGATTTAAACTAGGGTGCCTAATTTCAGATCTGGAAAAAGGATTTATAAAAAGGAAAAATAATTAGAGGGTCACTAGGCCGGATCTACCTTGCAGTGGGCTGCACATCGATGCGCGACCCATCCCGCTTCCGGATCGCGCGCCAGGGCGCGTTAAAAAACTGGACACCGGGGCCTGATAGCTTTGATCCGGATTACGGATGTAGTATAACTTCTTTTTCCCTAGTAGACCTAGGTTATCGAATCCTCGGGAAGTAAATGCTTAGTGAAGTTACTTTAATGGACCTTTGGGAGTTTTAGAATTCCTTTTGTGTTTTTACCGGACCAATAGCTTGCATCTTTTTATTGTTGTCGAAGATGGAGAGATAGGGCCTAGGGCATTCGATTTCACCTGTAGCTGTGCAAAACATCTGATGGAAATAAAAGATAGAAATAAAGTATGCATGTACTTGTTAGAGCAAGATAAATTATATGTGGGCAGTGCATCCATAATTGCTATTGCCTCCGCGACCACTTATAGCAATAACCTACTGGTCTCATCCATAGAAGAAAGAGAACTAATGATATGCATAGTGATGTCACCATTAATCCCAAGAAAATCCCTCACATACAGCCGTACTACCCCTTCTGTCACTGGGTTTCCCAACATGCAGATCATTCATCACGCATACTCCCTATACCTAGCTCAACCCTCAGGGTCTTGGGTACCTAGCAAGTCCTTGGATTGAGGCAAGAGAGGATACAATAATCATCATGTCATACAAACTAATACACTTTTTGCGAGGTCTGGCTTCTTTTCTCATCGCCCGAGGCTTCTTTATATAGGGGTCCTTTCATGAAAGTTGTTCTTTTTGACCTTCCAGTGGCGGCGCCAACTATATGACCGGAGCTATACGGTCGAAATTTTTGCTCCGACCATTTAGTTAGTCGTTAAAGTGTCTGCCTCTGTTGTACGGCTCCTGGTTTCTTCTGGTTGTTGGAAATCTCGTATCTTTGACTTTAATGTAGTGATTCCCTCCTTTAAACGACAGTATCTGCACAGGAAAAATAAAAAAGAAAGGATTGCATACCCCTTTGAATATTAGCATTAGTGGTAGGGTTTAGAGAGATATTTCATCAAGAATATGATTAATATCTAGTTTAAATGTGTACGTAGATGGCTATATTTCAGAGCCATGAAGGCCCGCCAGTTAGCTTCAGGGCAAGACCAAGGGGTATGGAGGCGCCTTAGCCATTCGATCAAGGGGAGATCGATGGTGGTTGCTCGTCGTCTCGATCTAACAGCGCGGGGTGGCGGCGCGAACCCTAACTACGGCGATGGGAATGGCCCAATTTGACGCGGTGCACCGCCGTGAGGCCAACGAGGGGCGGAAGGGCGGGGTTCTCCGTTAGAGAGCTTCATGGGCATCAGCGCCGGTGGGGCCCACTTCGATGCTCGCTGGAGAACTTGCTGAGGGAGATATGCCCTAGAGGCAAATAATAAATAGGTTTGTTATTGTAATATCTCAATTAGTTTATAATAGTTTCATATTGTCCTATAACTATGCGAAGTAGAAACATTGGTACATGTGTGGTATAAAACAACCAAGTCCCTAGTAGCCTCTATTCATACTAGTTCGTTGGTCCTGAGGATGATCTGGGTTTCAAGATCATGGGCATTGATGCCGACTGACAATGTGATCATATCATTGGAGAATGATGTGATTGGACATTCCGCGAAGGATTGCAACACGATCAAGTCATATAGTTCATTGTTGCAACAGCTATACCTAGACTCCTCGCCTTAGACCGTGAGCTCATATTACTCACTGTTTCCCGAGGCTGCTTAGACTGCATCAAGCGCCACTTGGTAATACAATGGTTATAAAGGTGTACGTTGGGTATTCCGAAGGAACAGTAGATGACATGTGACTGCAAGAACGAGATTTGTTCACCCACATGACGGGTAAAGATACATACGGCCATCTTGGTGAGATTACATCTATAAATGTTGCAACATGTGACTCGGTCACGGGGATGTAATATCACGGTAACAAGAAAACAGAACTTGTTGTAAACAAGATTGAACAAGGTATGTGATACCAATGATCGGACCTCGGACAAGTTGTATCGAGAAACAAATGGAAGAGGATGCTACATTTAGCGGTTCAAACGACACTGTCATCACGAATGCTTAGGGGTCACATGGACATCCCTGGTCCCTCTGTTGATCATTGATAGAGATCATGTCTAGAGCATTCTCGAGCCGCCAGAGGATACACTTAAGGTACGATGAGAGCAATCATTCGTAAGAACGGAATCAAAGTAGAGAAAGAGAAAGCCGGAATTGTTCCGCGGAGAGATCCAAAGTTGTTCGGAGAAAGAATAAAGGAAAAGACCCGGAAAAGTGTTTTTGGATAAATGGGAATTTAAATGTATATTTATTATATGTTAATTGTGAATTAATATATTCTAAATAATATCTTGATTAAGATTTATAAAGGCAACTTTTATATTAGGCCAAATCCCGGAGGGAAATAGCCTAGAATAAAAGCTGCAGAAAAAGAAATGGAAAAAGAAAAAGGAAAAAGGCAGCCACTGCCTCTGTGGGCCAGACGGCCCACTAAGGGCAGGCGCCGATGGACTGCTGGCCGCGCGGGCGACGGATAACCGCGTGCCGCGTGGGGTCGCTAGTGGGCCGCAGTTGCACAGCCGGCCCACCCTGGGCTGCCTCTCACCTCGCCTCGCCGAGCTGGGCTGTCAGGGCATCCGGCCCACCCGGGCTGGCTGCTGGCCGCTGGGCTGCGGGTGAGCGCCGGCCCACCCGGGTGCTGGCAGCAACAACTGCTGTGCTGGGATGCCGGGGGGCAGGTCGGCCCACCCGGCCGGCTGAGCCCCAGGCTGCTGGCTGCCGCCTCCCTCTTGCCATTTGGGCTGCTCAGATTCGGCCCATTCGGCTTGGACGAAAATCCTGGTATTTTTCTTTTGCCTATTAGTCCCACATGGCTAACCTAATGGGGAGGGCACACCCCCTCTGCCTATATAAAGGGGTGCCCATGGGTGGGATTAAACACACAACTTGAGAAGTCCTTTGGTTGACTTTCTCCCTCCCTCTCTCTATACCTTGTGACCATGGTCCCAAGTCTGGGCTGTGCGATCAAGGAACACCTATAGCACACCGTTGCACTGCAGGGATTCCTAGCTAGATATCAACTTCCACACTGCCGGTGGGATCGGGGAGCTGGAGGTCTCGTCGTGCGCCGAATGTGTACGAAGACACGAGGCAGAATACTTGGGGCGCTTAAATGTCGTGAGCCGGAGCTGCTGCACGATGAAGATGAAGAAGGAGCAAGGGGTGACCTGCGAGGAGCTTCGCGACCTTGAGGTCAGCTACGAGTACGACTACTTCAACCACGTTCTCCGTAGAACATTAACTGCGTACGGTCTACAAGGGTATGTATTCTCTACGCATTAGCCGTTACCGCATTACTACATAGATAGATCCTAGGCAGTTTTTGGGGTTTCCAGTATGCACAAGTATTGTGCAGGCACTGATCCCTTAGTTGTTACCCTCCAACGTGTACTTGTTTGTATCGCGGTATTGTTTGACGAAGCGGCCCGGACCGACCTTACGCGTATTCGTACGCGAGACTAGTTCCACGCTCAACATACGGCTTGTACCGTATAAGTGGCTAGCGGGTGTCTGTCTCTCATTCAATAGTTGATATAGCATTTACAACGGAGGGCCCCGAACGGGGTATAATAGTAGTAGTTATGAAGGAATTTCTCCAACCTAATCTTGGCAAGATGGGATAAAGGTGCTGGTAGATAGGCATGGGTAGGGTGTACCTCCAGGAATTTTGTGGCATTTATTGGGTCATTTTAGATCATATTTATATCATTTATTCAAATAGTGCAAAAATGGTTTCTAGAAGCTCATTTGATATTTTCTACTTTGGACAAGGTTAGTTTTTGATGTGATATGGTGCTAAATACCATATCTCATATTGGAGAATTTTCTTGGAATTTATTGTTGGGAATATGCCCTAGAGTTAATCATGTATGATGTTATTTCCAATGTATTCATAAAGTTATTGTCCATGTATGAACTACTAATATGTATCATTGAATATGTGATTCGATTGTGGGACTATATATTCATGTTGTTTATACTAATTTTCCTTGGGCGTTGAGGTTGTGCTGGACACACAACTTAGACTAATGTGAAAGTCGGCTGATGACTCGGTTCCACTTGTCATGTGCATAGAGATGCTATTCCGACTTACATGGATTCGGCTAAAGAGTTTAGCGAGTCGGACTGACCCATATTGAGATACAACGAATAAGTCCCATTTGTATATCTCAATAACTGTAATCCTTAGACCTGAGGTTATTGCACAATCTGTGTTGAGGATCACCGACATAGGTTCTGTCAAACGTTGTTCCGTCACTTGGCAGTTATAAAGGCCAAGTTCGGGTCGACTGAGAATCAAGCTGCGTGATGTGAATAACCAAGATGGGATTTTGCCCCTCCGTCTAGAGAGATATTCTCTGGGCCCTCTCGGAAGATATGTTTGGAAAGCATGGCCATGCGTGACTCAGTTAAATGTTAACCGAGACAATCGACTAAGAGTTAGTCGGATGAATCACTTATCTCGGATCGAGAAAGAGAGTCGAACTATTTAAGGGATGACGATTAATATTTGCCTATAGTTCGATAAGGTTTATCGTGAGGCAAAAGGGACTTAGACGAAAGTCGCATTGGAAGGTATGTCGTCATGACTCTTTGGTACTTGGGAGTCGGCACGTTCTACTAGGAGCCGCTACCAACTGATCGGTCACGAGTGAGACTCGGATCGTGTCTGGGTCACTATGAGCCTGTCGGGTCACACACTTAAGAGCGGGAGAAAGTTTGGGTTAGACCCAAACATGAAATCTATTTGGGTTGGACCCAAATAGAGACATGGACTTAGTCAGTGAGTTGGACTCATAGTGACTAATATAGGCCTTTTAGTGAATGGGCCACCAGTGAGTCGAGCCCACTTTCACTCCCTATATAAGCTGGGGCGCAGGTGCTTAGAGCACACGGTTAGGTCACTCCATGTGTTGGAAACCCTAGCTCTAGTCCAGTCCTGTCGCCGCCGTACCGGACCTAGCAGTCCACCGCCGGCACTCCTCCTCGTACATGTGGATACTGGCGGAGGTGCTGTACGTTCAGTACTCTAATGATCATGTATCGGAAAGGATCGTGAGGACTGCGCTGCATCAAGCGACGTACTTCATCGATTCCGCAACTGCGCGTCTAGTGGTAATCCTCATGGGCTTCTACCTGAGCTAGATCTTGGGATACTGCGTAGGGAAAAAATTTGTTTGTCTCTACGTGTGCCAACAGTGGTATCAGAGCGTTAGCTTCTGGTTTTAGGGTCGAGATCATGCATATATGATATGCGGTTGGCATTAGATTAGATCTAATTGCAGTTTTGGTGGTTGATCTATGAGATAGATCGGTTTTGTACGAAGTTGATTGGATCAACTGTACTCGGGAAATGGATGATCAAGTTTCCGTGATCTAACTACTAAGGTCGTGGAACGACATACCCCTACCGGTCGGATTCTGCCATAGGGGTAGACTGTGACACGTAAATCTGGATGCGGTGATCGAAGATCAAAGCATTTGGTCGAATCCGAGTCCGGATCAGATTTGGATAAAATTGTTTTATCCAATGAAGAAATCCATGTCCGGAATACAGATGAGATCTACATTTTCGGAAAGATTTGGACCGCTGGCTTCGCCCTGTCATAGTGCCTTAGATGTCGTTGCGAGTTTCACAACACCGGTAGATATTGTATCTATGCATAACTTGTTTTTGCAGGATGATGTCGTGAATGGTATGGCTTATGTCCACGTGATGTGTGTAATCCATACGTGATCTGCGTATCACGGTTTTTGTCAGCCGGCTAGAGCCTAGGTGCTGTCATCTTATTGTATAACGACTTGCGTGTCAGATTCTCTATGTAATTTACTTTATTGGATAGTGTAGCTATTTGGAGAATCCGGATGGCATGCAAGTCGAGATACAAGTCGGCTACATGGTGTAAGGCGGCACGTGACAAGAGTTGACACGAGTCGAATTAGAAGCTTTGTGGAGATGGAGATCTCCATGAAGAGAGCCATACCATTTCACATTATAATTGCTTTATTCTGTGTTATTGTTATGTCTCTGTTTTTACCTCTATTAGATAGTTGGTAGAAAGTAATCCCTCAAAGAAGGTCTAGTCGGTTTCCCTGCCAGTGCTACACCATCACAAGTTGGACATTTTTGGTAGTGGGCTCATAATATTGAGGTGCTATCAATTCTTTTCGACTAGGTGGGTTCAACTCGGACTCTTACAGCAGAAGCACTCAATAATCTAGAAGGGTCTATCACAATGGTTGTGGGACTCGGGGAATAGTCGGATGGGTGCCGGGGCATGTGATTCCACCCATCCAACAGGAGTCGTATGAGATGTGATTGACAAGGAGTTGTCTACCTAGATCACTTGACGGCTAGTGGTGATGCTAAAGCTCACTAGTCGACTTGCTTATTTAGGATCCTGAATCACTAAGTAACCATCGGAGGGGTGTTGGTTCTAGTGGGAGCATAAGTGTTAAAGTGTTTAATATGCTTGCTCTTTTATGGATACATGTCTTAAGTGTTTTTGCATATTTTTCTATTGTAGATCAATGGCACATAGCGGTCTCCCTCAGATTTCCAGTTTTCCTTTGAGAACCATCTTAGAGAAAGATAAA
Source organism: Avena eriantha (assembly GCA_910589775.1). Classification (NCBI taxonomy): domain Eukaryota; kingdom Viridiplantae; phylum Streptophyta; class Magnoliopsida; order Poales; family Poaceae; genus Avena; species Avena eriantha. Next base: position 433,624,973 of record OU342743.1, on the reverse strand, counting down.
CTAAATGGAACTAACTTCACCAACTACTATCGTAATTTGAGAATTGTTCTCAAGCAAGAAAAAGGGACCATGTCCTAGACAACCCACTTCCAGATGAGCTGAATGAGAATGCGACTGTTGCAGCCACCAATGCCTACTGTCGGATTTGTGATGAATCCACGAAGATTAGCTGTCTTGTGCTTGCTCACGTGGAACCGGACTTGCAGCAGAATTTTGAGAATGTTGAGGCCTACGATATGATCAAAAACCTCAAAAGTATGTTCCAGGCTCAGGAAAATACTGATAGGTATCAAGTCTCTCAGGCCTTGTTGAGTTTCAAGGTTAAGGATGGCGATCCACTGAGTCCACATTTGATCAAGATGGTTGGTTACGTGCAGTCTCTGGAAAGGCTGGGCTACCCGATTAGTGAAGAGTTCGCTGTGGACATAATTCTGAACTCTCTTCCTAGTGCATATGGTTAGTCCATATCGAACTACCACATGCATGGTATGGATAAGAAGCTCACTGAATTACATGGGATGCTCAAGCAGGCTGAGGCGGATCTCAAGAAAGGCGCCAGTCAAGGGTTGATGGTCCAGAATAAGGCTAAGTTCAAGAAGAGTTCTTGGACTAAGAAGAAGAAGGCAAAGTTGGGAGGTAAGGCTGAGGACCCGGTCGAAAGCGCTTCCTCAGGGACTAAGCCATCTCCTGCAGCCGGATCCACTTGCTTCTACTGCAAGGCGGATGGCCACTGGAAGAGGAATTGCGGCAAGTATCTGACTGACAAAGCCAAGAGTGGAGGTGTGACTTCCGTCTCAGGTATGCTTGTTTGCAATGTTATAGACATCTATCTCACAGATGCACCTAATAGTTCTTAGGTATATGATACCGGATCAGTTATTCACATCTGCAACTCATTGCAGGGACTGGTAAGAACTAGGAGCGTGGCGAGAGGCGAGGTTGACATTCGAGTCGGCAACAAAGCGAGAGTCGTTGCGTTGGAAGTCGGCACGATGCAACTTCATTTACCTTCTGGATTCTTAATGGAGCTGTATAATTGTTATTATGTTCCAGTGCTTAGTCGAAACATTATTTCTGCCTCATGTTTGATGAGACAAGGCTATGAGTCGAATATTAAGAATAATGGTGGTTCTTTATATTTGAATGATATGTTTCATGGCTTTGCACCCGTCCAGGACATGTTATTTATTTTGAATCTTGATGGTGAATCTGTCTATAACATAAATGTGAAAAGGTTGAAACCAAATGATCTGAATATGACTTACTTTTGGCATTGTCGGCTTGGTCATATAAGTTTGAAACACATGAAGAAGCTCCATGATGATGGACTCCTAACTTCGTTCGATTTGAAGTCGTTCGAGAAATGTGAATCCTGCCTACTCGGCAAGATGACCAAGACACCTTTTGCAAAGAGTTGTGAAAGGGCGTCCGACTTATTGGGACTAGTACATAGTGATGTATGTGGCCCGATGAGCACGATAGCCCAAGGTGGTTATGAATATTTCATGAGATTTATTGATGATTTGAGTCGGTATGGATATATCTACTTGATGAAACATAAGTCGGAAGACTTTGAAAAGTTCAAGGAATTCCAGAATGAGGTACATAATCAAATCGGCAAGAAAATAAAGTTTCTTCACTCGGACCGAGGAGGCGAGTACATGAGCCATGAGTTTGATGACCATTTGAAGAGTTGTGGAATAGTTCCCCATCTCACTCTGCCGGGAACGCCGCAGAGAGACGGTGTGTCGAAAAGGCGGAATTAGGCCTTGTTAGACATGGTATGATCAATGATGAGTCGGACAGATCTGCCTTTATCATTTTGGGGTTATTGTCTAGAAACTTCAGCATTCACACTAAACAGAGTGCCATCAAAGTCGGTAGAGAAGACACCGCATGAAATGTGGACTAGCAAGAAGTTGAGTTTCTCTTTTCTTAAGATTTGGGGTTGTGAAGCTTTTGTCAAGTGACTTTAGTCGGACAAGCTTACAGCCAAGTCGGATAAGTGTATTTTCGTGGGGTATCCGAGGGAAACCTTGGGTTACTACTCCTACAACCGAGAAGAGGGCAAAGTGTTTGTCGCTTAGAACGGTGTCTTCCTTGAGAAAGAGTTTCTCACTCGGGGAGTCAGTGGGAGCACAGTGCAACTCGAGAAATTCGAGAGGTACCGACCAGTAGCGAGTCGGCAAAAGCCTTGGAGGTTGCCCCGGTCATGGTACCTGAGCCAGCAACTGCACGGACACTGCGAAGATTGGCCACATTGCGAAGTGTTCGTGATGTGTTACTGTTGGACAGTGATGAGCCGGTAACTTATTCGGAAGCGATGGTGGGTTCTGTTCTGAGTCATGGCTTGGAGCCATGAGATCCGAGTTAAAGTCCATGGATGAAAATCAAGTTTGGAACTTGGTTGATCTGCCAGACGGTGCAAGACCCGTCGAGTGCAAATGGGACTTTAAGAAGAAAACTGATATGGATGGAAATGTTTCTATCTATAAAGCACGACTTGTCGCGAAAGGGTTCCGACAAGTTCAAGGAGTTGACTACGATGAGACTTTCTCTCCCGTGGCGATGCTTATGTCAGTTCGGATCATGTTAGCTATAGCAGGCTATTTCGACTATGAGATATGGCAGATGGACGTCAAGACGGCTTTCCTTAATGGAAATTTAACCGAGGATGTGTATATGATACGACCCGAGGATTTTGTAGATCCGGCTAATGCTGACAAGGTATACAAACTTCGGAAATCCATTTATGGGTTGAAGGAAGCATCTCGGAGTTGGAATATTCGCTTTGATGAAGTAGTCAAATCGTTTGGCTTCATCAAGAGTGATCATGATTCTTGTTTATACAAGAAGTTTAGTGGGAGCAAAGTAAACTTTCTGATCTTATATGTGGATGAGATATTACTGATTGGAAATGATGTCCAAATGTTACAAGAAACCAAGGAATCATTGGAAAAGAGTTTTTCAATGAAAGACTTGGGTGAGGCGAGTTACATACTAGGAATCTGGATCTATAGAGATAGATCAAGGGGGCTCATTGGATTGAGTCAGAGTACATATTTGGACAAAATGCTGAAGAAGTTCAACATGGAATCGTCTAAGAAGGGGTTCTTACCAATGTCCCATGGCATAAAACTTAGCAAGACTCAGTGCCCTTCGACAACTAATGAGCGAAGTCAGATGAGTGTGGTTCCGTATGCTTCTGCAGTCAGATCCATCATGTACTCTATGATTTGTACCAGGCCAGATGTTTCCTATGCTCTAAGTGTTGTGCAGATACCAGGCTAACCCTAGAGAGATCCACTGGGTAGCGGCTAAAAATATCCTTAAGTACTTGAGAAGGACTAAGGATATGTTCCTGGTTTATGGAGGTGAGGATGAACTCAGTGTAAGGGGTTACATGGATGCGAGTTATCTCACCGACTCGGATGATTCTCGTTCGCAATCCGAATATGTGTTTGTGATAAACGGATGGGCTGTGAGATGGAAGAGTTCCAGGCAAGAGACGGTGTCTGTGTGTACGACAGAGGCTGAGTATATTGCTGCCTCGGAGGCGGCAAAGGAATCCGTTTGGATGAGGAATTTCCTCATGGATCTTGGTGTGGTTTAGGGCTCGTCCAATCTGTTAGACGTGTATTGTGACAACAATGGTGCTATCGCACAAGCCATGGAACCTAGACAACACCAGAAGAACAAACATATACGCATGCAGTACCACCTTATTCGCCAGTTCATGGATCAAAGTGATATCAAGTTCTGCAAGGTACACACGGATCCAAACATTGCGGATCTGTTGACAAAGCCACTTCCACAGTTGAAGCATGAGGCGCACCTGAGAGCTATAGGCATTAGATGCCTAGACATGTGATGTCGGATGATTGGCTCTAGTGGAAGTGGGAGACTGTTGGGAATATGCCCTAGAGGCAATCATGTATGATGTTATTTCCAATGTATTCATAAAGTTATTGTCCATGTATGAACTACTGATATGTATCATTGAATATGTGATTCAATTGTGGAACTATATATTCATGTTGTTTATACTAATTGTCCTTGGTCGTTGAGGTTGTGCTCGACACACAACTTAGACTAATGTGAAAGTCGGCTAATGACTTGGTTCCACTTGTCATGGGCAATGAGATGCTATTCCAACTTACACGGATTCAGCTATAGAGTTTAGCGAGTCGGACTGATCCATATTGAGATACAACGAATAAGTCGTCATTTGTATATCTCAATCAATGTAATCCTTAGACCTGAGGTTATTGCACAATCCTAGTTGAGGATCACCGACTTAGGTTCTGTCAAACACTGTTCCGTCACTAGGAAGTTATAAATGCGGAATTCGGGTCGACTGAGAATCAAGCTGCGTGATGTGAATAACCAAGATGGGATTTTGCCCCTCCGTCTAGAGAGATATTCTCTGGGCCCTCTCGGAAGATATGATTCGGAAAGCATGGCCATGCGTGAGTCGGTTAAATGTTAACCGAGGCAATCGACTAAGAGTTAGTCGGATGAATCACTTATCTCGAATCGAGAAAGAGAGTCGAACTATTTAAGGGATGACGATTATTCGCCTATAGTTCGACAAGGTATATCGTGAGGCAAAAGGGACTCAGATGAAAGTCACATTGGAAGGTATGTCGTCATGATTCTTTGGTACTTGGGAGTCGACACGTTCTGCTAGGAGCCGCTACCAACTGATCGGTCACGAGTGAGACTCGGATCGTGTCGGGGTTACCATGAGCCTGTCGGGTCACACACTTAAGAGCGGGAGCAAGTTTGGGTTAGACCCAAATAGAAAATCTATTTGGGTTGGACCCAAATAGAGACATGGACTTAGTCAGTGAGTTGGACTCATAGTGACTAATATAGGCCTTTTAGTGAATGGGCCACCAGTGAGTCGAGCCCACTTTCACTCTCTATATAAGCTGGGGCGCAGGTGCTTAGAGCACACGGTTAGGTCACTCCATGTGTTGGAAACCCTAGCTCTAGTCCAGTCCTATCGCCGCCATACCGGACCTAGCAGTCCACCGCCGGCGCTCCTCCTCGTACGTGTGGATACTAGCGGAGGTGTTGTACGTTCAGCACTTCGACGATCGTGGATCGGAATGGATCATGAGGACTGCACTGCATCAAGGGACGTGCTTCATCGATTCCGCAACTACGCATCTAGTGGTAATCCTCGTGGCCTTCTACCTGAGCTGGATCGTGAGATCACCGCGTAGGGAAATTTTTTGTTTATCTCTGCATGTCCCAACATTTATTTGGAAGGCAAGTTATTTTTAAGGATTTATTTCTTGTTTCTGCCATTTACGAAAACGGGCAAAAAGAAATAACAAGGAATCTCAAAAATATTTATTTTTGAGATGGGAGGTAGGATATGATATATAGGCATCAAGCATGTCTTTATTTGGCAATGTAGTTTGGAGAAAATCAAACTTGCCTTTATAGGAGATATTTTGAGAAATTTGCAGGAAAAGGAATTTAAATAGTTTTAGGTTCCAAATAATTATGGAAATTATTTGGCAAATATTTTATTCAAGGTGGGTGATGTCAACTTGAAGTATCTATCATTGGCAATCTTGAATTTGCAAAATGAGACTTGGTTTTGGAAAAGAACAAGGATTAGAGGATCTAGGGCATTGATATTTTTATGCCACCTAAACTTGGTTGGATTACGGAGCTCAGAGCTCATCTTGATGCAAGGGATAGATGGAGGGATAGAAAAAGTGATGTATATCACCATGGTACAGAGGTTTGAGGTTGATCATGTTTGAGCTCTTCAAGAATTGATTCCAAACTTTGAATAAAGTAAGTCTGCCAAAGCAGATTATCAAATAGCCTTCAAAACCTTGTGGGGTTTTCAAAGCACAAGGCTCCATTTAGAACAAGTGAAGTAGGTATTGCTAGACCTTTATGAGTACAACACAATCATGCAAATAGTTGGTCCAAAGAAGGTATGATGAGGGTGTGAGCTTCTGACCAAGTAGGCTAGTTGGTAAGATTTGCAGAAAAAATTATTTTCTACCTATAAAACTATCAAGAACAAGTGGTTGAAAAGGTGATATAGCCAAGGGAAATAGTGGGCCCTGGTAATCCTTAGGATGTTTTACAAGATGGTTCAAGTATATTTCCTAAAATGCACAGCGGTTGAGAAAGAGAGGTATTCAAAGAAGTGATGTTGAAACAGTTCCCAGACTTAGTCAAATTTGGCAGCAGGAATTTGACTAGAGTACAAGAGGGGAAGTTTCTGATTGGTTGCAAGGTACCAAAGCATCATCAAGTGGATGATGTTCAAGTGTAGATTGAGTAAAAAGGATCCATGCTTAGATTTTGGTCTTCATTGACTTGGAAACTTCTAGAATGGATCACTTCTGAATTGATCTGGTTAAGGATTTTAGATGATCACCTAGTGGCTAGAGATCAGATCCATCTTGTATTTTTGCTGAGGGTTTGGTGATATTAGAGTATCTTGATCCTAGAAGATGAGCTCCTAGAGTAGCTCACTTTAGTTCCTAATCAAACAAGTTAGAGAGTAAATCAAGGCAATTCATCATAACAGATCAAGGCAACTCATCTTACAAGCACATAAATTGCTACTAGGGTTACCAGCAAGCTTGTCTTGAGGTAAGGATGGGCAATTTGAAAGTTTGGAGTTTGAATGAGGTGAGAATCCTTAGTATCTCTACCAATAGTGGAATTTAGAAGCTTAAAATAAAGGTTTTGGAAAACCTAGAGGTAAGAGTAGTTGAAAGTTCTGTCTTGAAAATATAAGGAGATTATATTATATATCTCTCCATAGTTTGATCAGTAGAAGCTAATAAAATCGTTTGGGGGTGGCAAAGGCATCTTGGCTCAAGTTTTGAAATGCCAGAACATTTGAGAATATATAAAATGAGCCAAGATAGTTTTGGTTAAATAGCTTTGGTCAACTGAGGTTGATGTAAGGAGTATCTCATTTGCTGCACACTCAATGCATAAGCATCAACAAACAGGCAAGCAAACATTTCATCACTTAAAAAGAAAAAGTTTTTGTCCCGCTGCTTTTTGCATTCTGGACAATTAATCAAGGTTACTGAAATTGGGATGTTGCATGTAGCGTGTGGGCATTGATCTTTAGTTGTTACCCTCCCACGTGTACTTGTGTATACCAAAGTAATGCTTGATGAAGCGGCCCCAACCGACTTTACGCGTTCATTCGCGAGACTGGTCCACGCTTGACATACGGCTTGTACCATATAAAGTGGCTTTGGGGGGTGTCTGTATCTTTTGCATTTGTTGGTATGCCATTTGCAAAGGAGGGCCCCGAAAGGGGTGTAGTATAGACAACTACTTGAGCAACGTTGTGGTGGAAGTTCGCAGGTATGAACGGTTCTTCTGCAAAAGCCCTAACAACCACGTAAAACATGCAAAGATAAAGTAGAGGCGTCTAACTTTGTTTTACAAGGGGCATTGTGATGTGATATGGTAGTAGTCAAGGTAAAGTAGATTACTTTTGCTAAGTAGTAGTAACGGTCATGGAGATGATGGACTACCACACCGGAGGCACCGGTACCCTAGTGCCTATGGCACCGGAACCCTGACGCCGAATCCGGAAGCGCGGGGTGGAGATCACAGCGTGAAGGACCATATCACATCACACTTACATTCAATATTTATTGTTTGTGAATCTTATTGTGTGCTAGTATTATATACTCGACGGTAGCCTAATAAGATGATCCCTAATCAAAACACCAATGAAAGTGTTCTCCCTTAGTGTGCACCACCAAGAAATTTCTCTGTTATGAGGCAGACCGTGGCGATCGGGTGTCAGACATATCTGTGTTCGCATACGGTGGGTTTAAGCCATGTTGTAGAATGAATACATTAAGGTTGACTTGGTGAGCTTAGCATCTGTATACATGGCCTCGGAACACGGATGGTCGAAAGATCGAGCCCGAGTGTTGGGGGATGACCCTAGGTAGGGTAAAGCTGAGGTAAAAGGATGAGGTCCACCGGGGCAAAGACATGTCAAAGAATGAGCTGGCCGAATCATAGAAGGGTCCGCTAGCTTACGGTCGGGTTACCTTGAGCCAGAAAGCACTAGCAAGACTCGGCCGACATACACGGTATTTCGGCATGAGGAAAGAACTATTTTCCCTTTATAGGTACCAACTTTTTTGGGTTAACTATACCTAGGCCGAGTCAGGAGATGGCTTATGCGAGAATGAAGGAATCATCCCCAAGGTCAGCGCTTTTCTCTCTCTAATGGGATTTCCTGTAGAGACAAGCGCTAGAGACAAATGACAGAGAGACAGGAGCAGAGCAAAGGCTCACGAGCGTGATGATGTCTGACCACCAACGGGCAGACAACATGGACTCTGGGAAATTGCCACACAGAGGCTGGGGACATACAAAAGAGGAGCACCGCTTTGCTATTTCAGGAGGAGCATCTCTAGATAATATACCAGGCCACGTATGCCCTAGATGTAACCTGGGCACCCCTTTATAACATGAGCCTCCAAGGGAGGGGTCGTTCTTTTTGGCTAAGGGAACAACCCTAGAGAGAGTAGAGAGCAGGAGCACTTCATCTCCTACCTCTCGACGATACAGCTAAAGGAGCATCTGCATTAGCCCATTGATCGTAATATAAGATCTATAAGTTGTTCATTGTGTGTTGTGTTGTTCTATCTCTCGTCTATAGATTCACTACACTATCCCTCCTCGGATATGACTAGTGCACATTGGCCCCATCTTTAGCCAACCCATGGCTTCTGCCGTGGCACCACCACAACAGTTGGCGCCCATCGTGGGTCTAGTAGCAGTGCTAGCTAGAGTCAAGATCCGTAGGGGAAACTTCATCGACACTGGGGAGCACATCGTCTCCGTCCTAGTGCAGCGGTTCGACATGCTGGAATAAGTCAGTGACAATGCCCACAACATGGGCAACGGGCTCTTCCCCAACTTTGGCGCCCACAAGATATACATCAGCGTCGATGAGTCTTGCATGCATCCACAACACATCGTCGAGGGAGGAGAAACTCCTCTCAACGTGGCTCGCGGTCTGCGTATCACTCGCTATTGGGGATATACTTTTCGGGAATACCCACTATGACTCAGTGACCAGGGTGGCCCACTTCGGGTTAGAGCTTTGCTCCACGAGCGGCCGAGTTAGTGAGAGAAGACGGAGGTCCATCCGGCTATGGAAAGGCCCAGAAGACTTATTGACTTAGGCCTGTTTAGTTACTTATAGTCCAAGATGTACTCTGTAATGGACTCTTAGTTGTAGCCGGTTTGGTCTCTCCTATAAACCCTAGGCCAGGTATCTATATAAGACGTTCTAGGGGCCAGCCTTTAGGACAACCCAATATTCCAGCTCTGCCATATTACTGGATTGACAACAGGTGTAGGATCCGTCCAAAGCCGGCGGATTCGAACCTGGGTAAAGCTTGTGCGCTCACTATCCTAGAAACCGTCGCCTCACACCTCCTTTCTCCACACGCCTTGAGGACCCCCTCTCGGCGTACATTTCTTCAATCTGATGACAGTTGGTGCCCACCATGTGGCAGGTGAGTTTTAGATCTTCGTTCCGGGCGGAATCTGCACAAATCGGAATTGGGAAGACAATCGCTGTCTGTCGGGTCCTCTACACCAGCGACGTCCCTCTTGTCCTTCTCGACGAGACTTGGATTCTGGCTAGGGAACTTGTGACGACCTACACCATCATGTCTTTTGGCGAGATCGACGTTTACCTCGGTTTTGCTAAACCCGCCCATCTCACCGTAGTAGCGATGAGAGAGGCGGAAGAACTTTCTAGATCTACATTGTCTGTGGAAGCGATAGAGTTCCGGGTCTCAGAAAACCCTAATCCAACCTAGCCCGCACCTGAAGCGGAGATAGTGGATAAGATCGAGTCTGAAGAAAATCTCCCCATGGATGCTAAACCTGAAGCGGATCTTCTTGAAGAGGCCGAATCTCAGGACGCTCTCCCCAAAGAGGTCAAAGCTCAAGAAGATCAATGAAGCAGCAGCTCTGGATCCGGTTCTACTGATGCCGGAGCGGGACAATCATTCTTGAGGCATACGTTGAGGCGTATGATGTTGCATGACACCAGCATGGAACAAATCCTTGAGACCATCAAATGTTTCGAGGAAGCTAATGAAGAGAGCCGCAACTACCTCGAGGCACACGCATCACACTTCGTCATATACATTGGATCTGGATCCGGCTCTGCGGATGCTGGAGATGACAATGACTCGGTGCTGGAGGAAATTGGAACAAACGTCGACTTACCGGCATCTTGATTCCATGACATTGACAAATATTCGAAAGTTCTACGCGGAATATAAAGAAGATTCCAACTCCAAGGCTGCAGAAGAAGGAGAAGCTATGGATGAAGGATCCAAAGAAAACTCTCCCAAACCACATGATGACATGGATCTTGGAGATAATCCCGACGTCCAGATGTCCGAGTGCACTGATAGAAGCCTAACTCTAGGACACGGACACAAATCCATCTTTGCTACCGATGCAACCAAGAAGGCAACAAAGAAGAAGACTCTGGCTAAGGACCTCCCGACTGATGAGGTAATAGCCGAAGAATATGAGGAGGACTCAGATGGATCTTTGATCCTAGATGAGCCTAAGGATTCTCCATTCGACGGACACGTGGTTACCCTTGGTTCCCGTAAACTCCTTGGAGAAGCAATTACCACACCTATCCCGATAGCCGCAGGACTTACACCTACGGAATTGGAAGACAAGGCCGAAGCCCTAGAAGTGCACCATCAAGTACTCCTTGAGGAAACCACAAATATCCTTAAGGAGAAGAAGCGCATTGCAGCTACATGGCAGCCTAGCACCCGGCAACATCAAAAGACACATAATGACCCTGAATTGGCCAACAAAAATCCGGATGTCTGCAAAACCCTTTTCGAAGGAGATACAACCATACGGAAGCCTCAGATCGACAGCAAGGGTAACCGGGTGTATAACACGCCTATGGAAAATGTTGCTGCGGCTCGGGATCTCTTGGCAAACAATCCAAGTGTAGACCAGGTTCGGCTAAGTGTGAAACTACTCACCAAAGGTCTGGAGCTGCAAAAGGTCACCATGTCTGGTAGCAGAAAACTAGTCTCCAAGTCAAAACAATGTCACATGGATATGGGTCGACACGAAGACGTAAGGCCCCAAAGCAAGCCGGAACAACGCTACCATTCTGCTCCTCGGGAGGACAACTACTCATGAACCAGATCTTTAGGACATCGACATACAACTGCATGAAGCTAGAGTAACATTTCTCCAGCGGTAGAGAGAGACGCCGTTGTAGAAATGGTCCAACCTCCCCAAAGACAGTCGAATAATCGCAGGGAAGACGAAGAAGCTCAACATCGGGAGCAGGACCGGCAAAGGATGCCCCTCCTAGACACACTAGCCGTCCGACTGAGCCACGTCACAATGACGGCAATGACGGACGAAGAAACGATGGACATTGTGCTGGAACAAGCTGACATGGTGGACGTCATCATGAAACCCTAGCCAGGGGTAAAAATCCACCACCACCTTCTCTGCCAAGCAGTCACCAGAGCGATGCTCATGGAGGGAGCCAAGGGGGACGTCGTGGTGGAGGTTGTGGCATAAAGAGCATGAGTCTGGCTCATGGGCATATAGTCGCAGTGAACAACCAAGAAAATGTGCCCTATTACCAAGTGATGCTAGGCACATGGTCAATTCAAACATTGACGTGTGACACTACGAGTCAGACAATATCTATGTGGGTCCAAAATGCTTTGGACCACGCATATGACAAACAAACTTTTTGGAAGGGTTTTCCATCTCACGGCACATCCAACCCTATGACGGCGTGGCTCGGCCAAACACCTAGCTACAGGACTTCTTCTAGGCCTGCTGCATCGCCAAAGGAGGAAACAGCTTGGTCGCGACCCGGTATCTCCCGCTTATGCTAAGGAAGACGGATCGATCATGGCTTAATGAACACCCAGAACACACCATCCACAACTGACATAGGTATGGTTACTCGGATGCTTGTGATTTGCTGCCCTATGCTGGGTAAAAGGCTTACAGCCCATGAAGATTTTAGATGATAGCCCAAGGAAGCAACCAACAATGGAAAGAGTCTCTGAACCGACAATGTGTTGGTATTGTAATCACGTGTATGTAAAACCTATCTGCATACAGCTTTGAGACCTGGCCTATTATATATAGGACGGGAGAAGCCCAAGCGAGGGTACCGAAATCTACAAGACAACTTGTAATAGTGAAATTTCCCAATATTCAAGTGACTTTGACTCCATTGTTTTCCTAACATCCGACGAAATCCCAAGCGTTCTCTTTTCTGCGAAACCCTAAGTCCTCCACCATGGACATTGCGGAGGTCAACCCTCGTCAATTGGCACCGTCTGTGGGAAACCTGAACACTGGAATCATGGATTCGGCGGACCTCTCCATCAAGCATCAACCCGACAAAACCAGATCCACGCCCGCCCACCCCTATATTGGTACCCGCCGATTTCAACGGCGGATCCGATCTAATCATCGAAAGCTTCCGCTTCCAAGTAGAGGACCCGCAAGAATCGCACCCTTCGGCCCTGATCACATCAGAACCGTCAGTGGAAAAAACTGCGCCTACGTAGGTACCAATATCTTCCGTCGGATCCTCCATGAACATCACAGCACAAATTGAAGAAGGCGAAGAAAGCGAGAAAATTGAGATGGATCTGGGGGACCTTGATGGTCTTTAGGACAATCTCTCCTTCGGATCAGATCCACAGCTAACCCCATCAAGCGAAGCATGCTTGACAAATTCGGAACCAGAAGAAAGCAGCAAAATCATTAACTTTGGAATTTGGATGGTAGAAATCTACCTAGAACAAACATTTATGGACCTCACTGGCTCACCCGACAGTGTCTCCCTCGGTACAGACGATGATGCCACCAGCCCATATATCACTCAGCACCAAGTATGCGTGATCATCAGAGACGCCTCGACCCAGCAAGACTCCAACGGTAACCCAATTTTTAATCCTGATGATATTATTTCAAGCCATAATGCAGGAAGTCACGGCAACGAAGGAAGCCGAGGAAACGGGGGAGACCCAATAGTCAACCGTGTAAACCGAGAAGAAGAACAACCACGCAGAGGAGAGAGGCAAACTCTCAGCTTACCAGCCAGTGCATGGGAGAAGGCAAGGGCAGAAATTTTGGGTGCGGTTCCAATGACAATTGATGCCACTCACAAAGATCTATTGGCATACCAATATCTGCTTCATCGCAAAAAGAGAGAACTACTCAGGATGCAAAGGCATCGATGAAAGGAAAAGGTTAGCCGACGAATCTAGCCTTCGATGAGCGCATCTAAGCTCCACTCGAGGATCAAGGAGCGTAACAGGAGAAGCACCGCCAAGGAGAGGAACATCTCGATTGGAGAATATCCCTGAAATGGAGAGGAGCGGACGAATCCGAGACCTTGATCTATCATTCATGTCCATAGACCAAGATGGAAATATCAAGGCAAAACCAGCCCATGCAACCATTATGGCCACATAAACATATCTAATTACAACATAGCCCGCACCCGACGATCCTCGCACGGCCCTTCACTGCTCCGCCCCGATGAATCTCGGCATGGAAGGAGAATCTCTCGCGCAAGAAGATAAAGGAACCACGCGGAAACCCGACAGATCTCCGCGCTGTCATAGCAGCTCTCAGCAAGGAGGTCATACCCGATGATCACGATCGCCACATCGGGTCCATTTTCAGAATTAGAACCGCGAAACGACGCAAGAAATGATATTACACATGGAAGGATCGACCGATCTAGAGAAGAACGTAGCACCCAAAGATACCATGATGGTGAAAGCGAGGAAGAGCAAGAACTATGAGGAGCTAGTTGCTTTACCCGACGGTTTGCAAGACTCCGGTACCAAAAGATTTTAAATTACCACAAGATCATCAAAAGTATGATGGCCTCCAAGAACCTGAAGCCTGGCTGCCGGATTGTCTGGCAACCATCAGGTTATAGGGCAGATCCAAAGCTACTGCAATGCAAAGCATGTAGCTACACCTAACCAACGCGACACGTTCTTGGCTAAAACAACTATCCGATGATTCTATCAGCAGTTGGAACGATCTCGAGGACAAATTTATCAGGAACTTCCAGTCCACATTCAAGTGACCCGTGTCTCTAGAGCAGTTGTGGGCCTGCAAGCAAAAGCTAGGAGAATCAATACGGGCTTTTTTCCAATGTTGGAACATCATAAAAAATTCGGCTGAAGAAATATCTCACGAAAGAGCAATCGACACCTTCAATGATGGACTTCATCGACAAGAGTTTATTGAAGAATTAGGATGAACCAGGCCAAAGATAATTTCACAGTTGATGGACATAGCCAATCGTTGGGTTGATGGAGAGGACGTAGTACACAACAAAAGAGCCCGTTCACCCGAAGACGACAGGAACAGGCGCAATAATGATCGGAGCCGACGAACCAACGTTGGGTACCATACACCAAGTTACGTTGCAGCAAGTTTCTCTGGAGGGGACAACCGACAAAGCGATGACTACAACAGCGGATACCGTGGCAACATGGATAATATCAGTAGAGGCCAGTCGTAGCAACGATACTAGCCGACGAATCGAGACCCACCTATGTCAGCAGGACAAATGTTGGAAGGACCCAACAATATGCACTACTACATCTACTCGACAAGGAAAAGGCGATCAAATCATCTCCTAAAGGACTGCCAAACATTCTTAAAAATGCAAGAACTATGCAACGCAATGGCAACCGAAGCAGCAAACTGAGGCTATGCTGTCGCACATGGCGCTTTGGCTATCGGTGCGCCACTGCCACCATAGGGCATCCACCAGCAGGGTAGCCACAAAGCACAACCCACCAAGACGACGAATATCCCAGGTCAAAAGGAGCAATGTCTATGATCTAGAAGGGACCGCCCTCTAACAGAACTCAAAAGTTGATCACTAGGCAAGTAAACATGGCAGTAACAAAGCCACCTCCTACACCAGAGTACCTCCATTGGTCAGAACAAGAAATTACCTTCAGCAGAGCCGATCGTCTAGTACGGGTCCCTTAACTAGGCCAGTCAGCGCTAATAGTAGAAGCACAAATCGGCGGTTCGACATGAGCAAGGTTTTCTTGGATGCAGGAAGCAGCATCAACCTGATTTATGCCAAAACTCTACGGGCTATGAATTGGTCCATGACGAATCTAGTATCTACAAACACAACTTTCCATGTGATAGTTCCAGGAAAAGCCAAAATTCCATTGGGCAAAGTCCATCTCGACGTAGTCTTTGGGTCAAAGAATAACTTCGGAGGCGAAAAGCTAGAGTTCGAAGTCATGGACTGGCGATCTCAGTACCACGCGATACTGGGACGAGCATCTTTCGCTAGGTTCATGGCAGTACCTCACTACGCATATCTAGTGCTAAAATGCCATCCCCCAATGGGGTCATAATAGTCAAAGGAAGCTTCAGTCGCGCATACAGCTGCGATCGGTAATTCAACAAAATCTTAGAATCTTTCGGGATGGAGACATAACTTGTACAACTAAAAATAGCGGATGAGGAGTCACTACATGAAGGGCACACCCACAAAAAGCAAACATTGGAAGAGCAAGCGCACAACAGCCTCGCAAAAGCAACCTATGCGACTTCTAATGTAGGTCCCGCATAGGAAGACCCACTCGTCGGCAAAACAGGAGCACGACAACACGGAGCATGATGAACAACCCCAAGAAAAGAAGCCGAAGTTCCTAAAGAAAATATTCACTTAGATGCACTTTATATTCAATAAGGCCAACAGCCAGGCGATCATGCCATCACAATGTATTTCCATCTATGCTTATCAATAAATAAATAAAGTATTTCATGAGATACAAATTTCTATGGAAAACGAATATTAGTTCGTCAGGTCCTCAACAAGAGAATACATCATACAATCAAAATATCGTATAAAACATACGGCCTTTTTCATAAATATAAGAAAGATCTATAGAGTATTTCTTCTACGAAGTACAAGGCTGCAGAAGAAAGCAGTCAAAATAAATAGCAAAATTAACAAAAAAATTCCTCGTCTGCTTCTAAGCATCTTCGCACAATCCTAATGGAGGGTCTACGAGCAGCGGTGTAATGAGGCACCATGTAAACAAGGTCGCCATCAAAAGGGGGAGGCAAACCCTAAGATACAACATCCAGATCTAGCGTCGGATGATGTGCATGTAACCAAGAGAGCGTGAGCTTGGCACCCACCACAAGTTGAAGCTTCATGTGATGGTGAATCCCTTCACTTTGTCGAAACTTCACAATTAAATCCGCCAAGGTCTGAGGCTGATGATCCCGAGGAAACATGGCATTGTAAACAATGGCCAGACATCTGCGGCAGCACTCGACAAAATTGCTCCAACTCTGATAGGCGATCCTGAAGCAACGCCACAGTATAGGCACGGCGATGATCGGTCCAAAAATTTATTTCAGAGCTTTGGGAGGCAGACACAAGAGCTTGCATTCGGTTGCGCAGACATTGAGTTTCCTCCCTCTCGCACAATCGAATGCCTACAAATCAGGGAGAAAATATTAATTTCCCGTAAACCAGAAAAAACAACTGAAGAAAGAGGAAGAAGACTTACACAACAGCTTTTCGCTTGCTCTGGAAATTTCCTCCAAGAAAAAAGCCTCGCGGTTGAGGGCCTGGCGTGTGTTTGATTGGGAAACATCCACCATCGATTGAACAACCCGAAGTTTTCCTTCAAGTTTTTTCACCTGTTCGCGTACAAGGGTGGATCCACCGTATGCACAATGGCGGTACTAGCGGCGCCCACCACAGATGAGGACGGAATTACATCCGACAACTATGCAGATCCAGAAGGATCCGACGATTCATTCACAATCTGGCAAGACACGAAGGATATGAAACATTCATCATACAAAGACAAATTCATACACACATATTCAACAATTGCTTTCTTGTAAAAAGTAAGCAAAAGGGCAGATGGATAAGTTAAAGGTTAATTAAAAATGACGGCAAGGAGGATATAATGGAACTACAAAACAAAGCCTATGAAGTCGTGTCCTTCAAAGACAAAGTAGCACTAGTCGAAGGAGCACTAGCTACAAGGGAAGTCGGGGCAACCGAAGAAGGGGCGCTCGTTGCAGAAGGGACAACCAGTTTCTCTAAGCCTGAGCCCAGGCCTAAGAGTAGCTGAGAATACTTTCTGCCCCTCTTAACATAAGGCTTCAGGTCAACTGCTTGGCCATTGGGCGTGACTAGGACAGAGGAGCTAACCTTCTCCTAGTCGACCTTCTCGTTGTGCGCCATTGCTAGTGCCATTGAGGTTTCAGCACCACTCTTCGACTACATCAAGCTATAACCAACAAGGGGGATGGGATCAACATCGAAGATGGTGACAAGATCATTCAATTTGTTCGGCACCTCCTTGGTTGGAAATATTTCAGTGTGAAGGCTTTTGAAGGCACAGCGGGAGAAGACAAGTCGGTTGCACCCACGAACGTTGTTGCCCTCCAAAGTGCTAACGACATCCAACAAAGGATCAACCTTCTTATCTTCATGCAGCGTTAGGTCCTGCCTAGTTAATTCTGAAAATAAAAGAAGAGGGAAATGATTGATGACCAAAGGAAAGAGGTGAAATAAAACCACGCAAGGGAAAAAAACTTACGGGTCAAGGGGCATTCAGGTCCTCCAGGCGCTGCCGAAGATTTTCATCTCGAATAGCGGCTTGCTTGGCCACTTATTCGGCATCAGTTCTCGCCTTCTGCTTGGCCTCCTCCAAAGCCTCCCCAGCAGGCCGAAGTTTGACCTCAAGATCATCGGCACGCTTCATCGCCTCATCCCGAATAACTCCGGATTCCTTGGCAGTAGATGCGCGAATAAGTTATGAAAACGTGGAGAAGAAAAATTCATGAAAAGCTCCCAAAGATGACTAGAACATACCCTTCAGTTCTTCAGCTTCGTCACGAATTTTTATAAAGAGAGAGGTCATATCGACCATCTCGCGCATCAAAGGCTGAAGAAGAACAGCATAGCAAAGGATATCATGGGAAAATAAAAGAGGCTACGGGTAAAAAAACTGAAATAAAGAGTGGCTTACGTCTTTCATATCCACATCAACAGGCGTTTTTGATATCATCACACCTTTACCTGCTGTTCTCTTCCTTTTTTGCGGTGGCGGCCTTGATGAAGTGGCAGCATCTTTCTGGATAATCTTCTCCATAGAAGACATGAGCTTTTCCTTCGGCTCTATTGACGTTAGAGGAGATTTCTTTGTAGAGCAGCCCACAGATGTGCAAAGAGGAGATGCGGGAGGATCTTCATCATCATCACTGCAAAGAGAAAAGAACAAAACAATTGGGAAAAGCATCAGCAATAGAACTACCCGATAAAGCAGTAAAAGAAGCAGACAAACACTTACGAAGACACATCCTGCGCAAAGCCGAACAAATTCATCTGGGCGGGAGCAGCCGAGACTGGTGCAGTATCGAGGGGTTTGGAAGCAGTCGAGTCATCCGAGTCTTTGACCCTTTCCACATCATAGGGGCGATTCCTTTTTTCACCAGCACGCTCCACGCAAAAATCTCTGGAGCAAGCCAACGGAAGAGATTGCGTCTTCGATGAAGAATCAGATGCAGAGAAATCCACCTCCTCATCCACGGCAGTCCCAGTCATAGGGAGATCGTCACATTCAGAAGGATGGACATGGGGCTCAAAGCTTCCAAGGAGAAGAGGAAGTGAGCTAAGGTGATCAAAGTCCTACACAAGCATAAGACATGGAAAAAGTGCCAGTCATTGATAGAGTAAAAGTGCATATGCAAACAAAAGAAAGGAAAGATGAAGGCAAAGGAAATTTACCTCGGGGAGCCGGTTCTTCTTGCCATAAGGCTCCACAACACAATTGGAGGGAACCAGGCTTTTCTTGGTAAGGGTGGTGAAGTTTTGAACCCTCTTTTCATATACCTTGAGGGTAGTTTCGAAATGCGATCAATATAGGGCTAGATTTCAACCATTTCTTTAGCAGAAGGATGTTGATGCCAAGAGTCAAGTTTGTGGCAAGGCTTCTTAGGATCAAAGGGGGCTAAACCAAAAGACTAGCCTTCAAGTGGTTAATCCTTGATATAAAACCACTTTGACTTCCAGCCTTGGATAGAGTTAGTGATCTTAAAATTAAAATAATCCCTGTCAGAGCAAAAAGAGAAAATGGCACCACCAACGTCATGGACAATGGTGTCAGTGGCGTTATGGCGAACATAAAAGAAATGATTCCACAAGCCCCAATGGGGATGAATCCCGAGGAAGCACTCATAGAGAGTGATGAAACAAGCAACATGAAGGATAGAATTAGGCGTGTCCTGATACAGCTGCACGCCATAGACAAAAAGAAGACCGTGAACAAATTCATATACCGGAAGAGAAAGGCCACGAAAAAGAAAGGAGAGGAACATTACTCTCCAGCCAGACTTGGGGATGCGAGTAGCTTCGTCTCCAGGAAGCTTGAAGGTACCCTCCGCCAGATGGCCGGAGTTCCGCGCCTCACGGAGATCTCACACCGTGCACTTGGTAGGAGCCCATCCAACGACCCTCTTCCTAGTGGCATTCATGGCAGTAGTGGAAGTCCCAGCTTTGATTTTGCCCATGGTGGCGAAAGAGGAACACGAGCATAGAGCAGGAGTTCGCAAGCATGCAAGAGTGCAAGGAAGAAGATGGAGTAGAGGTAGGTGAGGTAAAACAATAAAACAAATCTCCTTCCCCTTATAAAGAGCAAAGGGTGAATTCCGAACCGTTTGATGCAAAATCAAACCGACAGAAGATCACACGATGGTGACACATGTTATAGGGATTCCGTAAAGGAATAAATCTAAAGAAGTTATGGCCACGGTAAAAACGGAGGACAACACGTGATGCCTCGATCTTCGTGCGGAGAGGGGACGTCTAGTCAAAAATCTCCGCTGAATACGCTATCATGTGTCATCATTACTGCCACATGGCCCCATTTTGACATGTCCCGTCAGGATGTGTCTTCGAAAAATCAAAAGGCATAAGATATGTCATTACTGACATCACAGCGGAGGCAATAAATCGCGGCTCGCTATAAGAAATATGACCCGAAGAAATTAAAATTGGAGTCGAAGTAAATTCCTCCAGGAGAAGATTTGAGACTACAAACGAATATACAATATTACGACTGTAGCCTCAGGGGCTACTCCTATAGGGAGCACTGGTCGTGCATCCGACAAAAACTGCAGAAGCACTGGCGCCATAAACCTAAGTTTTCGAGCCTATGTTCTGACACATATATCCAAACATAGCCTCGGGGGCTACTCCTATCAAGAGCGCCGGCGTGCACCTGATAAAGAAAGAAAAAGGATAAATTCATCAACAGATACTCCTATCGGGAGCAGTTACAGAAAACAAAAAATTCTTTAGCCGCCACAAATCAAAAAACTCCCGGATCGCACCCGACGTGACAAAAATCCGAATGCCATGTTCAAAAACATGAAGGTAAGACCCCAGGATTCGTTCTGTGTGGCCTGGTAATCGCACAAGAATGCGCTCTAGCAGTGAAATATCCGTATCGATGATATGATTAAAAATCCTGACGGACACGTTGGGTACCTGATAAAAATAGAAACTAGAATTCAGTATTCGATAAGACCTCATCAGCTCGAACTAAATTACGCTAGTAGCAAATTCTGGATTTGAGCCTGGGGACTTGAATTTGATCTAGGACAACCTTGTTTTTTCCTAGGAGCAATTAACTGATTCCCGATCCATCAGAAGCATCAGACTCATTGTACCAAATCCCTACAAAAAAACAAAAAGTGATGAAAATAAAGGAACAGAAACTTTGATACTCAACATGAAACTATGATTCAAGTAGAGTCTCGGGGGCTACTGGCACAGGTATGGTTACTCGGATGCTTGTGATTTGCTGCCCTATGCTGGGTAAAAGGCTTACGACCAAGGAAGATTTCAGATGATAGCCTAAAGAAGCAACCGACAAAGACTTTGATTGTATTAGGAAAGAGTCTCTAAACCGACAATGTGTTGGTATTGTAATCACGTGTATGTAAAACCTATCCGCATACAGCTTTGAGACCCGGCCTATTATATATAGGATGAGAGAAGCCCAAGCGAGGGTACCGAAATCTAGAAGACAACTTGTAATAGGCGATTTCCCAATATTCAGGCGACTTTGACTCCATTGTTTTCCTGACATCTGACGAAATCCCTAGTGTTCTATTTTCCGCCAAACCCTAAGTCCTTCACCATGGACATTGCCGAGGTAAACCCTCGTCAACAACTGGTATGATATGCAAAGTGCCTTCCTTAGGAATTTCGAGGGAACATAAAAGAGGCCCTACACAGTTAGAGATCTCCAGCGTGCACTCAGAAACCTGGAGAAACATGCCAGGCCTACCTCAGATGATGGATTGACACAAAGAACTCATGCGAGGGAGTAAACGACCAACCTGCGATCGAAGCATTCATTGCGGGACTCCGAATTGGTTTACTACGTAATCGCTTGAAGTGTGACAAAGTGACTGATTTGGTGGAGATGATAGAGACGACAAGCAAATATGCTAACGCCGACGATGATGCGGAAGGACTGCTCAATGTGCTGGCTGTATCATAGTCGGCAAAACAACCAAAGCAGCCAGCTGCAAAACGCGAAAAAACACCTCAGAGGAGAAACCCAATCCGGAAACCATAGTAGTCAACGCAACTTTCAGGTCTAGAGGATGAGGAGGCCGTGTAGGCGGCCGCGGATAAGGCCATGAACCCTCAAGAGTCCAAGGTAGAGGAGACCAACAACCTGGTAAAACCTACTCTTGGGCCGACATTGCCAATAATCCATGTGCGCATCACCCAGATTGCAATGGGGGCTTGTCCCACACCAATGCTGAGTGTCGTTTCAATGTCGAAATCAATAAACAAGAATCCACTGGCTACAGGGCCAAGTGACGAAAAGGAAAGAAAAATTCCAACAAAGAAAAAGAGACCAAGCAAGATTCCAACATGGAGGAGGCAAAAGCTTCAAATCCCAAGTCGGATGGAAAGAAGACCTTCTTAGCCAAGAAAGACACTTACGTCACCTTCCTTGGGTCTCAACCAACCAAGATTAAGAAGGCAGTAATGCATAACCTTCTGGCTGTCCCTCAGTTTTTAGACTGGTCAGAAGTAACAATCACCTTTGACCAAGGCAATCATCCACCTAAGTTGCACAGGCGAGGAAAGTACGCTCTAGTCCTCAATCTACTTATTGACGACAATGGGTTCTCCAAGACCCTCATGGATGGCGGCAGCAGCATCAACATCCTCTAGGTCGAAACGTTGTGCCGGATGAGGATATCGGAGACACAACTGAATCACAGCTCTGTTATTTTTCATGGAGTTGTCCCTGGAAGACAGGAAAATTCTATAGGAGAGATCACTTTGGACGTTACCTTTTGAACTCCAAAGAACTATCAGACGGAAGAACTTTCTTTTGAAGTGGTCCCGTTCAAGAGCGCATACCATGCTATCTTCGGGCATCCAACTTATTGGGCTTTTATCGCTCGCCCTTGTTATATTTACAACATGATGAAAATTCCAGGTTCCAAAGGCGTTATTACAATCTGGGGAGACCCGAAGAAGGCAGAGGAATGCAAGGATAGAAATGCTGCCTTTGCTGAAGCCGTACTACATGCTCATGAGTACCAAGAGATCAAGAACACAATCGACCCGTTCAAGATTCCCACAAAGAAGAAGGAGGTGACCAAGCCGACTCTGGAGTTCAAGGCATCGTAAGAGATGGAGATGACGTCGTTGAAGGATGATGACCCCTCCAAGGTGACCCAGATAGGTATAGGTTTAGATAGTGCATATGAAAGCACGATCATCGAGTTCCTCAAGCCATTCAAGGCTATCTTTTTTGCACCCTCTAGTATTTTCTTCCTAGTTTCTTCTAACTCGGCCTGTGCCCGAGCCGGATCTACCGCAGGTGCTATGGGACTCTCTAGGCTATCTATCGCCTGCTGCAGCATGTTTTCTGGCCTCTCTAGTGGAGGACCTCTACTTTTCCTTGGTGCCTTGGGTGTTACCTCCGGATCTGGTGCCGGATCCTTGCTCACGCCAGCGCCAGGCGTCGTCATCATCACTTCGGTGCAGTCAGGGGAGTGAGTGATACGCGCGCCGTGAGCTGCGCTAAGGGGTGGCTCGCCTCCCTCGATGACGTGTCGTGGGTGAATGCACGACACATCAACGGCGACGTAGATCTTGTGAGCGCCAAGCTTGACAAAGAGGCTGTTGCGCGGAAGAGGTCGTTTGCCAAAGCAACCAGCATTGTCGCTGACGAAGTCCAGCGCTCCAAAGCGCTGAACGAGCCCAGAGACGATGCGCTCACTGTTGCCGAGGAGGTTTCTCGTCCGGATCTTCACTCCTGCTAGCCCCGCTAGCCCCACGGTGGGTGCCAACTATCATGGTGGTGTCACGGCAGATGCCATGGATAGGCTAAAGGTGAGGCCAATATGCACTAGAGGAATCCAGGGAGGGATAGTGTGGTGATTCCACACGCGGAAGCTTTGTATTCACTAGGTTCACAAGGTTTACAAATGCTCCTAGAGCTGTATTGGGGAGAGGAGGAAGAAAGAGCCCTCTTACTCTCACCACTACCTATCTCCAAGAAACCAACTACGCAAATGCCAACCTCCTCTACAGAGGTCCTAGCGCTCCTTATAAAGGAGAGGCTATGCCTCTTCCCAAAATAGCTAACCAACCGGGTCACCTTTTGCCATTGTAAGACATGCAGAGGCTACGTGAGCCTCTGCGGTGCCAGCGTCATCCGACACAGGCTGCGTCACCCTTGTCGGCCACGCCTCGGTGGTCCTTCCCTCTGTCCGCTTCGCTCATGCTCCAGCGTACAGTGCCGACCTTTTGACCAGCGAGATACCTTCCTTCTCTCGCAAGCCTGGTATAACCCGGATTATGCCTGGTTAATCCGGCCCCGCGGGTACCTGCATACAAGTTACAAAATACCTGCCGGCATACGACATACGTCGGCCGGGACTAAATTAGGCGGACATCCTCCTGTCCGGGTTACACCGTGATTCGGCCTGCCTTGAGGTGACTCAGCCTGCATTTGCTTTGACCTTGTTGTACCTCGGCTAACTCGGCCTTTATACCCCGGCGTGACCCTACCCGGGGGTATCCCCCCAACATTAGTTCCTGAAGCTGGTGTGGTCTTAGCAACTTCAGCTGCTAAGGCCACGGCAGGTTCAATTTACTTGGCCTTTTGCTCCCTTTTCCGAGTTACCTCATACCCAGATTTTATGGGCTAGCTTTCCCTTGGCACATTCCGAGTTTTCACTCGCTGGCCGGGTCACCCTTTAGTTTTCCAGGTTATCCTTCCTTCTCTCGTACGCTTCCCCACATCCCACATGGAGGGTAATCATTATCTTGCCTCATTTTAAGGGCCTGCGCTAGTTACTGCACTTATTGTCAGGTGTTACTGTTGCACACATCGCGTCGCGACTGCCTCCTCGTTAACTATATCACCACGTCGCATCGTGGGATCCTCTGTGCCCTGTGGCCCTTCCTGTGGCTTGCCTCTGATTGGCTGACCCGGGTGATACACGGCCACATCGTGTGGCCTCGACGCGCAAAACGATCCCACTTCCCGCCACTGGGGCGTGGTTAAATAGGGGAGGGGCGCGCCCCTTGGCCATTTTCCCCTTCTCGCGCCCCTCTTCCTCTCTGTGTCTTCTTCTTCCTAGCGACAGCGCCGCCGCCACCGCATCTGCTTAGCAGCGCCGCCGCCACCACATCTGCTTAGCAGCGCTGCCGCTGCACCATGCCTTTTTGCACCTGCCTCGCTGCCGCTCCCGTGCTGCTCCACCGTCACGGGTCCGCGCCAGTCCAAGTCTCTGCCCCCACCTCTGACAGGGCCGGTGAGGACAGTGACCTAGGGATGACCGAAGAGGAGCTCGCCGTCACTGAAGAAGAGATGGAGGAGGAGGAGGAAAACACGGAGCGCGGTGCCTAGGCCGGTTCCTGGGTGTGCCAGGATGACCTGGACTGGCTCTACCGCACCCGCCGCATCCCTGAGGGCGTGATTGCCCGCATCGCCTCCGAGGAGCTCGCTCCCTCACCCAATCCGGGTGAGTTCGTCGTGTTCCTCTCTCACTTTCAGCGCGGCTTCGGCATGCCCGTGAGCGATTTCTTCCATGACTTCCTCAATATCTACGAACTCCAACCTCACCATCTCCCGGCGAATGCCATTACGTCCCTTTCTTCCTTCGCCTCCACCGCAGAAGGGTATGTCAGCCTGTGGCCGACCAAAGAGCTCTGGATCCGGTTCTTCGGTCTGCGAAGCAACGTGATTCCGAATAAACTGCTTGGCCCGGAGGAAAAACATCTGACACAATTCGGTGCTGCCTCTATTTCTCCCCGGAAACAATCCGTCTTTCCCCAGGTCATGGGGCTTGATTCCTGCAAGGGCTGGGCCCGAACTTTCTACTATGTCAGAAATGGCATGGATGAGGATCTGATCTGGTTACGCCCCTATGCTCCAGGTCCTCCTAATCCGGATTTGTGGGACCGGGTTTCCAAGAAGCCCACTGTCTTGGCGAATCAAGTCAACAAGCGGTTCAAGGAGCTGAAGGATTTGGGGCTGCGCAAGGAGGACGCGATGATCACTTTCGTCCACAGCCAGATCTCCCCTCTCTAGAAGCGCACACACAAGCTTTGCCACATGAGCTGGCGACTTGACCCCAACCGAACTTCTTCCTTTGAACTGAACAACACCGAGATATTCCGCTGGGTCAAGGCCCTTTTTACGACCGACAAGGACTTCTCCGCTGATTGGGAGTGAGGATTGGAGCATTACTGCCGGGACAAGCCTCCTCCTACGGTAAATCTCGTGATTCAACCTTTTTCCGAGTTATATCCTATGTCGGAGTATGTTGTTTATTTGATCCTTTTGTATTTCCTTCTTAGTTGTTTCTTAAGCAAACCCTCGAAGATGGCACCGAGCCTTCCCTCAAATGGGTGAAGGATCGACTTGTCTCGGGCGAGGAGGAGCCGGATCAGGAGATGTTCCTGCCGTTCCCTGATGCAACCAAGCGACCCAGTGGTAACTTCTCTTCCTTAAGGGATTGGCCTGATGCTGAAGATGATTCTGACGTTGAGGTGATGGAGGCATTTTACGCTATGCCCATTTCTTACGCATTTCCGGCTTCAGCTAACCTGGCTGGGTAGATCCACGAAGATCCTCCTCTCGCCACGGGTGAGCCGGTCCCAGCCACGTCTAAGAAACGGGCTGCCGCTTCCGCTGCTTCTTCCGGACCTCCTAAAACTACCAAGAGGCGAAAGAAGTCCGCAGACAAGGCCGCCACCAAGCCTTCGACTAAGGCCACGACTCGAAGAGATCGGAAGCCCAAGGAGCCTTTGACTTCTGATGAGTAAGTTACTTTTCTCTTTGTTGAATTCTTTGCTTCATACTTTTCTATCTACATGCCTTTCTTTTGTTATAACTTATTATTTGTCGTTTGATTCGGCAGGGCTGCGGTGGAGGTTCCTCAGAGCGGCTCCAGCATCTCCTCTTCCTTCCGGCACAGCCCATCTCCCCCTCGTGGTGACGATACACGCCCGCTGAGCCCCATTCAGGAGGGTTGAGTGGTTGCTCCGGGTTCTAGCCCACCTCGTCCAGAGGAGGGTAACCTTGGAGCAGGTGGAAGTGGCTCTGCCGAGGCAGCGGATGCTCCCAGCTCCTCACCGGCTCAGCCGCAACCTGCCACTTCCAAGGTACCAACAACACCACCGCCAAGACCAGCACCAGCACAAGCACCAGCGCTAGCACCAACAGCAGCACCACAAGTACCAGCAGCAACACCAACTCCTTCCGCCTCCTCCGAGTCTTCCAAGACTCGGCGAGAAGACCTAGCTAGCACCAAGGCTGCACCCAAGTCCAAATCCGTAGCTCAAACCTCAGCCTCTCAGCAGCAGCCCAAGGCCAAGAAAAGTTCTGATGCTGCCAGGACAGCATCCATCGAAGCTGGACAGCGCACGCTCGCATCCATGCTTCCGAAGAAAAATCCACCGAAGAAAGATGCCTCCCCCGGGTCAGCTAGCACGCAACTTGCATTGCACACCAGCCCTGTTGCCGCCCAAGTTGAAAGGAGGGAGGCCCATGCCAAGGGTTTGATTGCACCCCACATTCTTAGTGGAGAGCGCTACCCTCCGACCCTAATCGAATACGTCAATAACTAGAACAAAGCGGAGTTCATCAATCCCAATGATGATCTTCCGGAGAAGTTTGGGCCCGCGGAGTTTAGCGCACAAATGAACACCACAGCCAAGGCTATCAACCTTGCCGCCGGATGATGGAGGTACGCTACTTTGTCTTTTCTTTAGCATGCACAAGTGCTTAGAGATATATCCATTAGTCCCCGAGCCTCCGAGGGAGTAACTTGTTACTCGGCCGGATGCTCCTTAGAGAACTAGCATAGCTCTTTAGTAACTTTGGATATGCACACACCTAGAGCCGGATTAAGTTCCGATTGGCCCGGATCTTGTAAACTTTGAATATGCACACAAATAGAGCCGGGTTAAGTTCCACTTGGCCCGGATCTTATACACTTCGAATATGCACACAACTAGAGCCGGGTTAAGTTCCACTTGGCCCGGATCTTGTACACTTCGAACATGCACACACCTAGAGCCGGGTTAAGTTCCACTTGGCCAGGATCTTGTACACTTCAAATATGCACACACCTAGAGCCGGGTTAAGTTCCACTTGGCCTGGATCTTGTACAGTTCGCATATGCACATAATTAAGTCAACTTTGCTTTTCTCTGGTCACCACCAATCGTCGGAGTGCTGAGTTTCAGCGCCTCTTGGACACACACAAGGCGCTGCGCTCGAAACATTCTGTACTTCTTGCCGAATTTGAAAAAAGGGGTAAGTTTTATCTTTGCCTCTTGGACACACATAAGTCATTCGGATTGCGCAGCCGGAGTGGAGGCCGAGAATACAATTATGAGGAAAAACTTGGACGAGATAAAAGGTAACTCGGTTTGGCTAATCTCCTTATGCGCTCTTTCTCCTTTTCTTCTTGGCTCGGCAGATATTTATGCCTCGGCTCTGCCGGGTTAACACACCGTTGCAACATCCCTTGAAGATAGTGTGCCCATGCCTGATATGATGCTGCATTTTCTCGAACAAGTAGGGCAAAATCAGGCCGAGCTCAAGAAGAAGGACGACGAACTTGCCATTCTCCGGGCCAAGGATGATGAAATTGCCAAGCTCAAGGCTGAAATGAAAAAGCTCAAGGCGCTCCACAAGACTGAGATGGATAAGGCTGGCCAAGACTTCACCGAGGAGCGAGAATGTCTCAACCTTCAACTTGCCAAAGATCAAGAGCTGCTGAAGGAGGCCGATATCAAGCTTGAATCAACAAATGCTGAGCTTGAGAAACTCCAAAAGAGACGTGCTGATTGCACCACAGAGCTGACCCAGATCCACGGTCATATCTCTCGTAAGTTCTTTTCCTTCAGCCGATGATGTCTACACACTTCTATTCTTGTAGACAGTTGTTGGGCCTCCAAGTGCACAAGTTTGTAGAACAACAGCAAGTTTTCCCTTAAGTGGATCACCCAAGGTTTATCGAACTCAGGGAGGAAGTGGTTAAAGGTATTCCCTCTCAAG
The DNA here is from genome assembly GCA_910589775.1 of Avena eriantha. Classification (NCBI taxonomy): domain Eukaryota; kingdom Viridiplantae; phylum Streptophyta; class Magnoliopsida; order Poales; family Poaceae; genus Avena; species Avena eriantha. Next base: position 433,596,253 of record OU342743.1, on the reverse strand, counting down.
CAACCCTGCAATCAAGATACAAGAAGTCTCTTGTGTCCCCAACACACCCAATACAATTGTCAGGTGTATAGGTGCACTAGTTCGGCGAAGACATAGTGAAATACAAGTGGTATGGATAATTATAAGTGGTAACGGTGATAGAAAATAACTTGATGGTGTGGAAGAAACTAACGGCAAACTGAAATAAAGATGAAAGCAAGAAAACATGTAACATATCTAATTGCAAACAGTGTTTCAGTGTTTAGAAACAAGGCCTAGGGATCATACTTTCACTAGTGAACACTCTCATATAAATATATCATCTTCATGATACTACGCTGAACTACTCTCCGGTTGAACACTCTAATCCATGGTAGTGCTATAACAGCACACCTCAAAGTAAGCCTTTCCCATCTAGAAAACCCCACACTGTCACCTTGAGCACTAGATGGTTCCAACAAACACCACAATTTCATAGAAACATCCAACTCCAAATATAACTCATAAGAAGTATTTGTAATCTCTAACCTAAGTGCCACCATGGTGAGCATTCTGTCACTTTTACACACATGGGGAGAGCAGAGATCTATTAAAGCACTTGAGTAGTAAGGCAGATCTACTTGATTACAAAGCTCATGATCACAATAAGATCATGCATAGAGAGAGATGAACACATAGCTACCGGTAGAACCCTTAGCCTTGAGAGAGAAATACTCCCTCCTCATCATGGGAATCAACAATGGTGATGGAGATGAAGGTGGAGATCGATGGAGATGGCTCCGGGGGCACTTCCCCGGCCCAACAGGGTGCCGGAACAGAGACTTTCTGTCCCCCGGATCTCCCCTTCGGTGCCGGTGGCGCTGCGGAACTTTTCGTGGCTGGAGGCTTGATGATCTAGGGTTTATGCATCGGGAGGATCTTATAGGCAAGAGGGGAGACCGAGGGGGTGCCGAAGGGGCCCACACCACCCCCTGGCGCGGCCTGGCTTAGCCCGCGCCACCCGGTGGTGTGGCCACCCTCTGGCCCTTCTTCGTCTCGTATTCTGGCTCCAAGTGTCCCCCGATAAAATAATAAGTTTGGCTTTTGTCCCGTCCAATTCTGAGAATATTCATTTTCTGACTTCCTGGAACCAAAAACAGCAGAAAATAGGCAACTTGCACTGTGGCACTTGTTAATAGGTTAGTCCAAGAAATCATATGAAAAGTACTCCAAAGTGTGGACAAAACACAAGAAAGTAGATAAAACCAAGCATGGAACATCAAAAATTATAGATACATTTGCAATGTATCAGCCGACATGAATCTCTCCGGGTCAACCTCCTGTACTTATTTCACTTGTCTTGTTTTCAGGCAAATTCCCAGAGGGCGATGCTATTGAGGTTGCTGCAGTTACCAAGTTCCGCCAGCAGAGGGGTACCCCAACTGGTCCTGGCTCTGAAAACATTCCCTATGATATGGAGGACTTCCTGGTCAGCCTATCCTCTCGCATCGAGATCGTGAAGAACTACGGTTTGGGTCTCCTAGATGCAGCAGTCCGGATCTTCCGTGCCCTTTGGCCTGGTAAAGATACTCTGGTGGGGTCCACTGCTCTGATTACCAAGTTAATGGATTGCGAGACCCAACTTGACCTCTGGAGGGAATCCGCCACACGCGCCGGAGCTGAAACTATCCTCCACTTCGTGCTCACATGGTATGAAAAGCTAGATCTGAAGCTTCTCGAGCGCTTGCGCACCGGATCAAGGTGGTCGAATGACCCGGATTGGGTAGCCCGGCGCAAGGCTTGCGCCCACAGCCTCATCCAGTTTGCTCCCATCCATCAATGGAATGAAGGACCAAGTTTGCTTGGTGCTATTAACGATGAATACGTCGAAGATGGTTTGGGAGACGAGGAAGAGGACGAAGCTTCAGATATCGAAGAAAATGAAGACGATGATGAGGCTAAAGCCAGAGTTCCACCTGCTGGCGCCGAGTTTCCTCCTCCTTGAGCGCGAAAAAACATCTTGAAATTTATCAGATCTCGGGTATGCCGGGTGCAAATGTTTTAAGCATACTGATTATGTTTTGCTACTAAGTTGTTCACTCCAAATTAACTTGGGCGTAGTCCCCGAGATTCATTTTCTTGTTTCTCCAATTTCATGGCTCGGCTCGTGTCTACCTTGATTCGTTTTTGTGACTTACGAGTTCGAGTTTCAAAAATTGGCTTAAGAATAATTGGAAACGTTAGGACTAGCTCAAAATAATCCAGCATAGTAAAAACAAGGTAAACATAAAGTTAGTCCGAATAACAAATGTCGGTGATGCGCTCGACTTTCGACGTAGAGCTCGTTGGGAACCCCAAGAGGAAGGTATGATGAGCATAGTAGTAAGTTTTCCCTTAGTTATGAAACCAAGGTTTAATCGAACCAGTAGGAGCAAGGAAACACCCCAAAGGTGTTACTAGCGGAGCTTTGGCAGGGCGCACTACCGGTGCTAGTAGCAACGTGGAGACCTGCACAACACAACCACAGAACTTTGTCCCCAATTTGCGATGAGGTTGTCAATCTCACCGTGTTTTGCAGAAAACAAAGGATTAAACGTATCGAATGGAAAGAAGTAAAAGTTTGCAGAAAGTAAACATAAAGCAGTAAACAGTTTATAGATTGTATGTAAAGAAAAAGGACCGGGATCCATAGTTCACTAGAGGTGGCTCTCCTTAGATAGATAACATGCTGGCTGAACAAATTACAGCAGAGCAATTGATAAACACCGAGAAAGCAATACATGCATATACTAATCATCTTGACTCCTTTGAGACTTGATTGGGCATTACAACATTATACATAGACCGCCATCCAACTGCATCTATGACTAATAATCCACCTTCAGGTTATCATCCGAACCCCCACTAGTATTAAGTTACAAGCAACAGATTATTGCTTTACAAACTGCGTGTAAAGTAAACAATATGATTGTTCTATGAACAAAGGATTGTTGTTTTCTCCCTAGTAGCAACAACACATCTAGTACCTTAGAGATTTCTGTCACTTCCCCAGATTACCAGAGGCATGAACCCACTATCGAGCATAAATACTAACTCTTGGAGTTGCTAGCATCTACTTGGCCAAGATAGCTACTAACAACGGAAAGCATGCAAGATCTCAAATAACAAAGACATGATAGAATCAATAATCAATCTGAAATAGCATCTCAATATCGATCAGATCCCCGCAAACACAACATGTATGAATTACAAATAGATGATCTTGATCATGAACTGAGCTCACAAGCTCTAAACATGAAAGCACAAAGGAGGAGAACCAGCCATCTAGCTACTACATGGATCCGTAGTCCAAGGATGAACTACTCACGCATCACACCGGAGGCTTGCATGGTGATGAAGAAGGCCTCCAGGGTGAATTCCCCTCTCCGACAGGGTGCCGGGAAGAGCTTCAGATCCCTCCCGATCTAGGGATCGAGATGACGGCGGCTACAGACTCTTTCATGGATTTTTGATCGGGTACTTAGGGTTTTCGTCCCGAGGGCAATATATAGGAGGAAGGAGAGGCCGAGGGGGTGCCAGGAGCAGCCACACCACCCCCTGGCGTGGGCCAGGCCTGGCCGCGCGGCCAGGTGGTGTGGTGGCTCCCTGGCCCTTCTCCGTCTCATATTCTGGCACTTGATCACTTCCGGAAAAATAGGCACTTTGGCTTTTGTCCCGTCCAATTCCGAGAATATTCATTTTCTGACTTTCCTGGAACCAAAAACAGCAGAAAACAGGCAGCTGGCACTGTGGCTCTTGTTAATAGGTTAGTCCAAGAAATCAAATAAAAAGTACTCCAAAGTTGGAACAAAACACAAGAAAGGGGATAAAACCAAGCATGGAACATCAAAAATTATAGATACATTTGCAATGTATCAACATCCCCAAGCTTAACTCCTGCTCGTCCTCGAGTAGGTAAGTGATAAAAAGAAAGATTAATTTTTGAGGTGACATGCACCATCAAAGACTTGATCAAAGTATTTGTAAAACATTCAAATCTGGGATCATAGTACTTCAATCATAACATGAAAGTCAAAGTTCTAGCAATAAGCAAAGAAACTATGATGCAACATGAAAAGGCACAAACAAAAGATTCATGAATAACAATGCTTTGCAAGACGTTTGTTTGTTTCACATAAATAAAACATAGCATAATAGTATTCAGCTTGTCCCTCAATAGAGTAGCAAATATAAATGCATAGGACACCTTCAAAATTCATAAGAGTGACTAGATACAATAGTTTAGAACAATCAATAACAAGTTATGCATCAATCAACTAGTCTTGGGACAATGCACATAGAACTAAGAATGGCCACTATGCTCTCAAAGTAGGTGCATAAAGATAGAAGGTGGAGACTCAATATAATGGTGGAAGAAAGGCCTTTGTAAAAGGAAGTAGGGATTCAAGTCTAATAAAGAGCTTCCAAAAATTATGGTACTTGTAGTTTTCAGCTCTCATTGCCCCTATCATAAGCATCTTGAAGTGATTAAGGTTAAAGTGAACAAACTATGGTGTACATGCTTGACGAAGTATAAGTCAGAAATCTCATGTCCCTTGTATACGAGGGCCACTCCTCATGCTACTCAAGTTTAGTCACCAGTAAGTTCTTGTCATCGTAAGTACATGTGTATCATAGAGAACCGCCAACGGGGTACCCCTTGCCCGATGATACGGAAGAATCCCCATATCAAAATGACAAGGCAAGCAGACAACGAGCATCTCAGCATTCTTCTTATTTACCATGGGAATATGGTGCTTTTTTCTCTCTTTCCTCTTTTCGTAGTATCTCTTTTTTTCTTTTCTCTTTTTTTTCTCAATATAGGACTCTTTTTTTTATAAGAAGAATGCTTCATAGACAGCTCATTATGGTTACGCTGCAGGTTTCCACCATGTCAGCATGGATTAGACCAGCGGCCCAGGCGTTTCTCTAACACATATACATAACTCCATGGACTTACAAGCTCCCCTTTCATTTCACACCGACGACATCCATATACAAAAGAGCATGATATCAACTAGGTACAAGTACCAAGTGCAATGTTGAAAGCGTTCCCCATGAAAGCATGGTTCTGCTAATTCCCAACAAATAAGTGCAAGCATATACAACATAGAAGACATAATGGTTCAAGTTTATTAAGGGCAAGTAAAGTAAAGTGTGCCATCAAGTTCGTGGGAGCTCTAATCACTAGTTTTCTCATAATAAGTGGAAGTAAACAAAATCATGAATGTACTTGGAATAGCATAAGCTAATAGGTAGGTATGGTGGACTCTTTGGAATAACTTGGTTTAGGGAGTTGGATGCATGAGTGGAACTCATACTTTGTTGTGGAGGCTAGCAAATGACAGGGAGCGACAAAATAAGAGAGCAATAATGGCCATAATCATGTAGAGCGACAAAACATCATTGATCAAAGCATAAAGTGATACTACAAGTTGAAAACTAAAGGATCATACAGGCTATGATGACTTGAGATAGTCATAACATGGTGTGAGCATGTGCCAAGTCAACCCAAATAAAGCATCAAAGGAGAATACCACTATACTATGCTTTAATATGCTAAAACAACACATGATTCATCCAAGGCACCTTAAGCAATCTCAATTGTTTATACCAAGTCATGCTACAGCAAAGAATACTAATCATAAAGCCAAAACAATATCAAGCATGGCATGACAAAGCATAGGCCGCAGTAAAAAACAAGCTCTTTTTACGACATAAGCATGAACTTTCCTACTCTTTTCCGAACAAAACCAAACTATTTGCAAACCAAATGTATGAAAGAGGGGGTCCAACCAATTTATTCAGCAAACTAAGCAAACAAAGAAAATGAAAACCAAAACGAAAACGAAAAAGAAGACGCTCCAAGAAAAACACAACTATGCATGAAACAATAAAAATGAAGCGTTTGGAAGAAACATGGGATTTTTATTGATGAAGAAGGGGATGCCTTGGGCATCCCCAAGATTTGACGCTTGTAATTCTTGGATATTTCTTGGGGTGACACGCGTGGCATCCCCAAGCTTGAGCTTTAGTCCATCCTTCATCTCATTACTCATTTCTTCCATACACCTGAAAATTTTCCTTCATACAAAACTTCACACAATCTCATTAGCAACATTAGTGCACTCGACTTTTGACGTAGAGCTCGTTGGGAACCCCAAGAGGAATGTATGATGAGCACAGCAGTAAGTTTTCCCTCAGTTATGAAACCAAGGTTTAATCGAACCAGTAGGAGCAAGGAAACACCCCAAAGGTGTTACTAGCTGAGCTTTGGCAGGGCGCACTACCGGTGCTAGTAGCAACGTGGAGACCCGCACAGCACAACCACAGAACTTTGTCCCCAACTTGCGATGAGGTTGTCAATCTCACCGTGTTTTACAGAAAACAAAGGATTAAACGTATCGAATGGAAATAAGTAAAAGTTTGTAGAAAGTAAACACAAAGCAGTAAACAGTTTATAGATTGTATGTAAATGTTGTTGTATTGGGAACGATAGTACATGAAGAGGTTAGATAGAGGTGTGGGGACTAGCATGGAAGCTATCGACGGCGTCCGCAGGCGGGATTGGATACAAGCAAGCGTAGCTGGATGCAGGAAGTACCCAGGTTCAGAGCCCTCATGGTGAGGTAAAGCTCCTACTCCTGCCGGATCTGAATATGTGGGATATACGAACTACAAGTGATCCTTGAGCTGTATTCTCTAGCTACTGCCTTAAATGCACTGAGACCAACCCTTTCTACTGAGGCCTTGCCTCTCCTTATATAGGCAGAGAGGCAACGGTCTCACTGACCAATCCGACTAGCGGGCCCCACAGGCGGGTCCCAGCCGGCTGGTCATCTACAGTAACCGGTATGGTATGTCACATCGGAGTACGAGCGGTATGGCTGTCGTAGGCACAGTGGACGCAGTGCGAGCCTGTCGTCAGCATCGGGCCACTGTTCCTGCGTCGTCCCCGCAAAGTCTTCGGTATGGCCGGGTAGTTGCCGGCCTTGTCATCGTACAGGGCGTACCATGCAGTAATACACACGTCGTCCTGTCTCACTGATTGGTTCCGGCTACGTTGCCGTAGCCGGCTACTTCTTGCCTTGTCTGGCTACCATGCGATAACCGGCCTGTCTTGCCTTGTCTGGCTGCATCTGGCCAGCTGGACGCGATCCGACTGCTTGGTTTCTTGTCCGGTTGGGGTACCTGGGGATCATCCCTCTGACACTAGCCCCCGAGCGCGTGTGGATTCCGCCCTTAGGCGAAATGTGCGCGCGCTCGCTCCTGATTTTGAATTTGTGCCCGACTATGCTTGGCGGTTGCGCTACCTGTGACGTCAGCGCTGATGCCGGCCACGTGCGCACGCGCCATCATTGCACTACGGTGGGTAGCTTAACGTCCCGTCGCACGTCGCCTTGGGAAGCCGGCGCTTCGGTTCCTGCTCCGGGATCTTCTGCGCATCCTTCTTTGGCACAAAGGATCTGAGCGGCGGTTGGGGTGAGGGTCGCTCGGATGGCCGCCACGTGGCGTCGTGGGCTCCCCCGCTGCAGTTTCCTCTTCCCCAGTGCCCTTGCCTTCTGTGCTCCCTCCTTCCTTCGTTGTAGCTCGCTGCGCCGCCCGCTCGTCGTCATCGACGTTACGGGCCAACGCCACTCTTCCGTCGCCGCTCCCCCTGTCAGCCGGAGATGGCCACCGACCGCGGGGCTTGGTGCGGCTCCTCCGTCACCGAAGACCAGATCACGAAGTACCGCGCCACCCACGTTCTCCCGTCGTCGTCGGAGGTGGCGGTGCAGTTGGCGCCGGCGACAGAGGTGTCGCCGCACCCGGCGAAGGGGGAGCGCGTCATCTTCCTTTCGCACCTGTCGCACGGGTTCGCGCTTCTGGTGCACCCTTCCTTCCTCACCTTCCTGGCATTCTTCGACCTCCGCCTCCACCACCTCGGCGCCAACGCGATTGGTACGCTGGCGCACTTCGTGGCGTTTTGTGAGAGCTATCTCGGGATCCAGCCGGATCTTGGGCTATTCTGCCGGCTCTTCCGCATCCAGCCACAGGTGCAGTTCATGCAGGGGCCGCTAGTCATCTGCGGTGACGCCTCCATCTACTCCCGCTCGTAGACCAGCTACCCCAAATTTCTTCTGCACGACACAGTACGACTGTGGCAGCAGTCGTACTTCTACATGAAGAATCTCACCAACGTCGACCGGATCAACCTTCCGGCCTTCCAGGACATCGAGTCCAGCCGGCAGAACTGGGACTTGAAGTTCCACAGCGAGAAGACGGAGTCGGATGAGATGTTGAAGCGCATGCGCTCCCTCGTCCACTGCCGGCTGACTGGCCTGGACGTCACCCTCAGCTGGATGTCCGGGTTGATGATGGCGTTGCAGCAGCGAGTGCACAAGATGTGCTACTACTCCGGCCGGCTGGACCCGACCCAGCTGTCGCGGTGCGATCCCCTCTACCACAACCTGAAGGAGTGGGTGTGGACGATCACCAAGGAGCGGCTGCCGGAGGGCTGGAAGTTCAGTCTGGCGCCCTACAACCGGGAGAACCGCGCGCCCCGGGTAGGTCCCTCTAGCCGGATTTCTTCTTTCGTGCTTCTTGCCTTTGTTTCTTGTTTTATCTGTCTAATCTCTTATGCTTGGCAGATGTTCCCTTGCATCATTCGCGAGGAGGGCGAGGCTCCCCTTGAGGAGTTCACGCCCGACTTGCCCGAGCCGCGCGCTCGGCGGTCAGGCGAGGAATCGGACGGGGACGGGGACGCCTTCCCCAGCCGATACGACGAGCCGGCCACCGACCCCCACCCGGAGGTTGACGAGGAGGAGGCCGCACCGACCACCGATCCGGCGCCGCGCCCTGTGACGGACGGCGAAGCTGGCGGGAGCGGCTCCAGCCGTTCCGGCTCCCGCCGGTCTGCCGCGGACGAGCCGACTCCTAAGAGGAGCTGGACCAGCACCCTGCCGCCGAGCCGCCTTGGCCGGAAGAAGGGGCCGTCTCCGGTTGTGCCGGGGTACGCCTTTCCTCTTCCTTCATCGTCTTCTGCCTGTCTCTTTTCCTGCTTTTTTGCATTTGGCTTATTTGCTTTTCTTTCTTCCCTTTCTTCTTCTGTCCTCTTAGCGCGTTGGTTTCCTTTGGAGCCGCGAGCCCAGCACGAGCGCCGACCGGGTCACCGCCCGCTGCTCCGACTGCGCCTGCTAGTGCCCCTCCTTCATCCGAGGCGCTGCCTCTGCCTCCACCTCGAGCTGAGCCGGCTGCCCTAGCTGGATCGGAGGGTCCTCAGCCGGAGGAGGAATCTTCGCAGCCGGATGGCTCTTCTGCGGGCACGCGGGGGGCTGCCGGCAAGGAGCTCGTAGTTGTCAGCGATGACAACTCCGACGAGGAGCCGGGGGTGGAGTGGAGGACGGCGGTGGTTGCCGCGAAGGAATCCTTGGCCGTCAACGCCGTGGATGACGATGCTTCCTCTGCCGCCTCGCTGACGGACCTCGCCGTCACACTCGAGCTGGCGGTGAAGGAGATCCGGCTGCTGGTGGCCGCAGCCGGCGGGAACCGGACCCTGGAGCAGAAGCTTGCTGCTGCCAACGGGACCTCCCAGAGTAAGTTTGCCTCATCTGTCTTGCTGATAGCCGGTTTTGTCGCAGCCATCCTCGTGTGTGCTCAGTGCGAGATCGATCACTTGAATAAAGCGAACGACCGTCTGAGCAAGTCCAACTCTAATCTGCGGCTGCAGAATAAAGATTGGCACGCGAGGGTAGACGTCTTGGAGGCCACCATCAAGGAGCGTGATGCCTCGCTCGCTAGCCGGACCGAAGCCTTTAACCTTCTCGAGGCCCAGAACAAGGACCAAGAGAAGGAGATCAAACGGCTAGCAACGAAGGAGAAGGCTCTGGTGGAGGAGCTGATGCAGGTCGGCCACACAGCTAAGGGTACGTTCCCCTTTTCCCCCTTCTTTTCTTTCCAGATCCGGTAGCCGGATCTGAATCTCTTTTCTGATAGCCTTTTATCCCGGCATAGACCTGCTGGCCTACAACCGGCTATAGGAGAACTGACCGGGAGCGCAGCCGACGGCTCAGGAGCTCGTCGTCCTTCTTGGCGAAGAGGCTGCTAAGCTTCGCCAAGCGGCGCAGGATGTCTTCTCCTTCTTGTGGCCGGAGGCTCCTGTTCCAGAGACTATGGCGCTGCTAGCCGCGAAGGTGGGCGAGGTGCCAGCTGCGGTGGACCGGCTGTGGGACTAGGCGGTGCGAGCCAGAGCGGAGATGGCTTTGGCCCTCATGCTCTCCTGGTACAAGGACGCCCGCGTCGAGAAGATCGATGGAGGCTTCCGTGCCGGCGCCGATCTTGCCACCATCCGCCAAGCCCATCCGGAGCTACACGGATCCGCCATCAAGAACGCCGACTACATGGACCCTGACGAGGTGCTCATCGACTCGGAGTCCGTCGGTACTCCTGATGTGGAAGGCCCGACACCGACGCCTGCGGGCGCCGGAACCGGATCAAGCTCCGCGCCTCCTCCTCCGCCCGAAGCTTCTGCTGGTCAAGGTGCTCCTCACGGCAAGGGTCCTGCCGCTTAGTCGCTGCCCCGGGATGACGGGTGTATTTGTCTTCCCTTTAGCTATGTTTTCAACTTGTTCGTCTGTACCGGCTGCTTCTGATGCCGGGTAAACTTTATGGGAGCTTCACCTCCTTTTTCCTTTGTTCGTTAATATTGAACTTGCTTGAGTTTCCACCAACTTGTGGGCTTCAAATTTTCTTTCAGCATTACGCCGGTTGACTTCATCCGGCTACACACCTTTAGCCGGAGGAATTACACCTCCAGTGGGGGCGCGCTAGCGCACCCACTGGGTGTAGCCCCCGAGATTCGTAGTAGCTAGCGTAGCCAGGTGCTTCGAATCTTCCCTCCTTTCCCAAATCTTCTATATTTATCCTACTAGCCTCGTCTTAGTCGGTTGCCTTCGCTGGCTGAACACCTTTAGCCGGGGGAACTAACATTCCAGTGGGGGCGCGCGAGCGCACCCACTAGGTGTAGCCCCTGAGATTCGGAGTAGCTGGCGTAGCCAGGTGCTTCGAATCTTTCTTGCTTTCTCTTACACCTGCCCTTGCCCTCACCTAGGCTCCGAACGACCGGCTAAACGCCTTTAGCCGGTCAGGAACTACAAGATTCCACTAGGACCGCGCGAGCGCACCCAGTGGGTGTAGCCCCCAAGATTCGGAGCGCTCGATGAAGGCAAGGACTTCGAATCTTCTTCTCCTTTTCTTCCTGAATTCCGACTCAAGGTAGTCGGACAAGAATATACATACACATACACATATATCCTCACAGGTTAATAGGTTAGTCCGCCAAATTGTAGTCGGAAAACGGCTTGTTTTTTCGAAAACTAGCTTGTGCCTTTCTAGATACTTGATCGCTTTCCCATGTGCTCTGTTGTTTTTGCTGCGTCCTTGCTGGGCAGCTGAGTTGCGGTCTGCAGCCGGAATCGAAGGGAGCTGACAATACATAGCGCACGGTACTAACGGCTTAGTAACCGGATTGGTTTAAGCTAGTTGGAAGGCCAGGACGCCTGGTCTGTCGCGTGTCCTCCCCGTTTTTTGTGTGGGATGCCTCGGGCTTTTGCTCTTGCTAGCCGGACAGCCGGGTTGTGGTCTGTAGCTAAGACGAAGAGTGGGCCTCTGACATCGTCGCACACTACTCAGTCGGTTTGTTGACTTAGCAGGCCGGGCCAGCCGACGAGCCCCCGGGTAGGGGTTGTCGGAGCCAAAAAATCAGAACCAGAAAACATATGCATACACATTTCTAGCAAGGAGCCCCCGAGATTCTTGTAGGGGTCCGCATTTTCATTCATAGGGTTTGCGGGATACATACAATGTCTGGCGACTAGGTGTAAAACGGGCGCAGCAGGGCCGCGTTCCAGGGACGCTCGGTTTCCTCGTCTGATTTGTCCATCCTGTTCTTGCGCGGCTACTACGCGTCAATGAGGTAGTAGGAGTCATTGGGCAGCGCCCGACTGATGATGAAGGGGCCCTCCCAAGGTGGCGATAACTTGTGCATGCCCTTCGTGTCTTGCATGAGCCGGAGAACCAGGTCGCCCTTGCGGAATGCGACTGGGCGGATCCGGCTTGAATGGTAGCGACGTAGTCACTGCTGGTACAGGGCTGACCTGGACAGAGCCAGCTCCGTCCTCCCTCACCTCATGGTTGGCTTTTTCGTCGTATAGGAGCTTGTGCGGTGAGTCGAATTCGATGTCCGCGAAGAGGACGGCTTCTGATCCGTAGACCAGGAAGAACGGGGTGTAGCCGGTTGATCTATTCGGTGTGGTGCGGAGGCTCCACAGCACAGCCGGAAGTTCCTCGATCCAACATCTAGGTGACCGCTCCAATGGCTCGATGAGACGCGGCTTTATACCGGCTAGCACTAAGCCGTTTGCTCTTTCGACTTGCCCGTTGGACTGCGGGTGCGCGACGGAGGCAAGGTCCAGCCGGATGCCCTTGTTGTTACAGAACCGGGCGAAGGCCCCCTTGGCGAAGTTCGTGCCGTTGTCGGTGATGATGCTGTTGGGGTAGCCGAAGCGGTTGATGATGTCGGTGAAGAAGGTAATGACTGTCGCCTCGTCCAGCTTCCGGATAGGCTTGGCCTCGATCCACTTTGTGAATTTTTCCACCGCCACCAGCAGGTGGGTCATGCCCGTGCGTGCTCGCTTGAAGGGACCGACCATGTCAAGGACCCAAACCATCAAGGGCCAGGTGATTGGTATGGTCATGAGTACCGAAGTTGGCATGTGCCTGAGCTGGCCGAAGCGTTGGCACCCATTGCACGCGCGGACTAGCTGCTCAGCATCCTCGAGGGCAGTGGGCCAATAGAAACCATGGCGGAACACCTTGGCGACTATCGCCCTTGACGAAGCGTGATGCGTGCACTCGCCCTGGTGGATGTCCTTGAGTAGTCGGTAGCCCGTGTCTACATCGGCGCATCTTTGGAAAATGCCAGATACACTGCGCTTGTATAGTTCGCCGTTGATGATGGTGTATGTGTGCGCGCGGCACCAGATTTGCCTGGCCTCCACCTCGTCATCCGGAAGTTCTCCATTGGCAATGTAGTTCATGAAGGGCTGTGCCCAGGATGGCGCTTCGCGAATGATGAGGACGCTCCCGCCCTCCGGTTGACGGATGTCGGGGGGCCGTCCGGGTGGCGTACCCGGGACGGCAGCCCCCGAGCTTCTTGACGAACCGGCAGCCCCCGGGCCTTGCGAGCCGAAGGGCACTGCCTTGCCGGAGTTGGTGCAGGTCTTCTTCTTTGGCGGTTCTGCTGGCTCCGCTTCTGCCGCCCCATCAGCCGGAGAGCTCCCTGCCCAGATGATGGAGTCTGATTCCGGTGACGGGTTGATGGAGGGCTTGCCTAGGTGCTCCAAGGAAACCCCTTGTGGGATCGCCTTCCTGGTGGATCCAATTCGGGCGAGCGAATCGGCCGCCTCGTTGTTGGCACGGGGGACGTGATGGAATTCGCATTCGTCGAAGGAGGCGCTGAGCCTCTAGATGTGGAACTGGTAGAGGGCCATATTTGCATCTCTGGCGTCCCATTCCCCGGACACTTGCTGCACTACCAGATCCGAATCGCCGAAGCACAGGATCCGGTTGACACCGATCCCCTTGGCTAGCCGGAGTCCGTGCGCCAGTGCCTCGTATTCGGCTACGTTTTTGGAAGCCTTGAAGTGGATCTGCAGCACATACTCCAGCCGGTCTCCCTTGGGTGAGGTGAGCACAATGCCGGCTCCCAAGCCCCCGAGCATCTTCGACCCGTCGAAGTGCATCTTCCAGTGGTCCAAATCCGGAACCGGCGGGAGATACTGGGTCTCAGCCCAGTCGACGAGGAAGTGTGCCAATGCCTGCGACTTGATCGTGAGCCGGGGCTCGTATTGAATGGAGTAGGTGGCTAGCTCGATGGCCCATTTGGCGACTCGGCCGGTGGCGTCCTTGTTGCCGCTGATCTCTGAAAGGGGTGCGGTGCACACGACCTTAATCGGATGCTCCTAGTAGTGCTTGAGCTTCTTGCATGCCAGGTACACCCCGTAGCACATCTTCTGGTAATGGGGGTAGTTCTGCTTGGAGAGGGAGAGAACCTCGCTGAGGTAGTAGACGGGTCTCTGAACCGGCTGAGCCTTGCCTTCCTCGGGGCGCTCCACCACCAGGACGACGCTGACGACCCGGCTGATGGCTGCTATATAGAGCAACATCGGCTCCTTGCTAGCCGGCGTGGCTAGAACTGGTGTTGTGGATAGCTTGCACTTGATGTCGTGAAATGCGGTGTCGGCTTGCGAAGTTCAGGAGAACTTGTCCGTCTTCTTCATCAGCTGGTACATCGGGAGTGCCTTCTCCCCCAACTGGCTGATGAAACGGCTGAGGGAAGCCAAGCATCCGGTGAACTTTTGGACTCCAAGTAGACTCCTGGGCGGCTGCATCCTCTCGATGGCCGCGATCTTCTCCGGATTTGCCTCGATGCCTCGTTGTGATATGAGGAAACCGAGGAGTTGGCCGGATGGCACCCCGAAGACGCACTTTTCCGGGTTCAGCTTCATCTGGCACTGGCAGAGGTTGCCAAATGTTTCCCCCAGATCCTCGAGGAGGGTGCGCTTCTCCTTGGTCTTGATGACCATGTCGTCCACATAAGCGTGCATGTTTCGGCCTATCTGCGAGTGCAAGCACTTCTGCATGCAGCACTGATAGGTAGCGCCTGCATTCTTTAGACCGAAAGGCATGGTTACGTAGCAGAAAGCCCCGTAGGGGATGATAAACGATGTCTTAATCTGATCAGCCAGGTTTAACCAGATCTGATTGTACACGGAATAGCAATCTAGAAAGGACAACAAGTCACAGCGGGCCATGGAATCGATAACTTGATCGATATGGGGCAAGGCGAAGGGGTCTTTCGAGCACACCTTGTTTAGGCTGGTGTAGTCGATACACATGCGCCAGGTCTTGTTCTTCTTTAGCACCAAGACTGCGTTCGCCAACCAGTCCGGGTGGTACACTTCCATGATGAACCCGGCTGCAAGGATATAGGTGATCTCGTCACCGATTATCTTCCTCTTCTCCTCCGCGAACTGGCGCAGAGGTTGCTTGACCGGCTTGGCATCCGGCCGCACATGAAGTGAGTGCTCGGCGAACTCCCTCGGCACACCCGACATGTCCTAGGGGGACCATGCAAAGATGTCCCGATTCTCACGGAGGAAGTCGACGAGCGCGCCTTCCTATTTGCTGTCCAAGCCGGCACCAATGGTGATGAACTTAGTCCGGTCGGAGGGGTTGAGCAGGATCCTCTTCGTCTCCTTTGCTGGCTGGAAAGCTCCTTCTCCAGCCGGTTTGCTGCTAGCCGGTATGTCCTGCTGGGCCATGGTCACATTGCGCATGATCACGCGCTTCTCTTCGGCTATGATGAGGGCCTCTTCCAGTTTGGAACCGGCTGAGGCGCACTCCATCGACCACCTGAAGCAGCCGGCGACGGTGATCACGCCGTAGGGTCCCGGCATCTTCGTCTTGAGGTATGAGTAGTGGGGGATGGCCATGAACTTGGCGAGGACAGGGCGCCCGAGGAGAGCATGGTAGGAGCTCGTCAAGTTTACCACCTCGAACCAGATTTGTTCGCGGCGGAAGTTCTCCTCGGTCCCGAAGATGACGTCTAGCTGGATTTTCCCTAGCGGGGCGCAGGCTAGCCCCGGCAGTACGCCATGGAACGTCGTGGTAGTCAGGCGCAGGTCGCTTTCGCGAATGCCTAGCTTCTCCAGTAAGGACTGGTAGAGGAGGTTGAGGCTGCTGCCTCCGTCGATGAGGATGCGCGAGAATCGGCAGGTACGCGCGTTAGAGACGATGAGGGGGTAAAGCACCATGGCGTAGCTCCCAGGAGCCAGCAAATGCTCCGGCTGGTCTGCACAGCTCCAGGTGATGGGGGTTTCCGACCAGTTCAGGTACTGGGGGACCGGAGAGACGACGACATTGACCTCCTTGGAGCGTCGCCTGCGGCTATGCTTGTCGTCCTGCTCCGTCTCGAAGATGTGGTAGGCGGCGTGCGGCTGGGGGTAGTCGTTGTTGTTGTTGCCGCTGTTGCCACCGTTACCATCATTGCCGGCTCCCCTAGGCAGTGGCGGGGGTCCGCTGGGAGGGGGGGGAGACGAGGCTGGTTGCCCTGGTCTTTCAGCTGGCGGGTCCAACTGCAATTCCGGGTGGTACGCGTAGCGGGTTTGAAGGGACCGCTATGCCACTTGCACGGGCCGTTAAACATCTGGTCGAAGGTGAGCCGTGGCTTCTGCCTCCTTGCCTCGTTGGCTGGCACGTCGGGCGCGCCCTCCACAGCATTGACCTGCCACGCGTGGTAGCGGGGCTTCTGTTGTCCGGCCTGGCGGTCCCCGTGGAACCGGTTGTCGTTGCCGTGGCGTCTAGAGGATCCGGCTTTGCCATCCGGATTGCTCGGGTGGTCGCGAGCCGGCTCCGTAGGAGTCGGAGGCCCGTCCGCATTTACACGGAGAGGCTTCTTCATGGTGGCATCCATCGTGGCGTACTGGTCCGCAACCGTCATGAGCTCCGCCATGGTTTTCGGCTCGTCACACAGTAGCCGGTGGCGAAGCATGGTGCCTTCTCGGCAACCCTCGATGAAGAAACTAATGGCCTGGCTCTCCAGGATACCCTCACAGGTGTTGCGCAGCTCTATCCACTTGGCAAGGTACTCACGGTCAGTTTCGCGGTCACCCTGGACGCACAAGGCCAGGTCGCGCGGGTGCCCTGGACGGTTGTACGTGCCATTGAAGTTGTGGAAGAACACCTTCTCGAAGTCTGGCCAGGCGTTGATGCTATTGGGTGCGAGGCTGTTGAGCCACGTCCTTGCCGACCCGGTTAGCATGAGGGGGACGTAGCGCACGACTGTGCGCTTGTTCCCATGGGCAATGCCGACTGCCATAGCATAGTCGGTCAGCCAATCTTCCGGTTTCATGCTGCTATCGTACTTGGGGGTGTCCCTGGGCAGGGAGAACTTATCCGGAAACGGCTCGTTTCGGATGCGGGGTTCGAAACAAACCGGACCGGTAGAATCTTCCTCCTCCGTGACGTGCGCTTGAGCGAGGAGCTCGATGCGGTCATGGGCATCTGGACAATCTGGGTTGGGCGCTCCCACCCGGCCCGAGAGACGGGAACCGGCAGGTCTAGGCGCTCCGGTTGGTGGAGGCGGAGGCGGCGGGTTGCTGTTCACCGTCTGCTCCTGGCGTGGCTAGCCCCTATTGCCAGAGCTGCGACGCTGGCTGCGGGCCCTAGCCGGCTGAGGGGAGGACGCCTGTTGGGTATCGCGCGGCGTGCCCCTGCTGTTGGCAGACAGCTTGCTCCCCCTGGAGTAGCTAGGGTCCTCCTGCATCTGCCGGTTGGCATCAGCCTGTTCATCCGCGATGTGGAGGAGTTCTTGCATGCGAGCGTGCTGGCGGGCTCGCTCCTCGCCCTCCAGGTTTGGCAATTCTTCTATCGCGGCTCGTGCCACGCGCAGGTTCTTGATGGGCGTGCTATAGGTGGGCCGGATGAGGGCGGGTGCGGGATCCGGCTCCCCATCCTTTTCCATCCTACCGCCTAACTCGCCGCCCCGGCGCCGCACCTGGCCATGCCGGCTCGGCTCCGCGGTAGCCGGGGTGAAGCCGTGCGCGCGGTCGTACTCGCGACGGGTGATCTCGAGTTGCTTGCGGGCGACCGCCAGCTCCATGGCCTCTTGGAGGAGGATCTGTCCCTCCATGGTGAAGTTGGCCTCCGCCTCCTCCGGGTTATCCCTGAGGTTAACCGGCGTCAGAAGCCAATCAATGGCCTCCTCCACCGGGTTCCGAGGCTGCGGAGGGGCAGAAGTTCCCACCTCGTCCACGCCATGCTCCCGCGGCTTTGTGTTTGCGGGGATCCGATGGATATTGAGATGCTATTTCAGATTGATTATTGATTCTATCATGTCTTTGTTATTTGAGAACTTGCATGTTTTCCGTTGTTAGTAGCTATCTTGGCCAAGTAGATGCTAGCAACTCCAAGAGTTAGTATTTATGCTCGATAGTGGGTTCATGCCTCTGGTAATCTGGGGAAGTGACAGAAATCTCTAAGGTACTAGATGTGTTGTTGCTACTATGGAGAAAACAACAATCCTTTTTTCATAGAACAATCGTATTGTTTACTTTACACGCAGTTCGTAAAACAATAATCTGTTGCTTGCAACTTAATACTGGAGGGGGTTCAGATGATAACCAGAAGGTGGATTATTAGTCATAGATGCAGTTGGATGGCTGTCTATGTATTATGTTGTAATGCCCAATCAAGTCTCAAAGGAGTCAAGATGATTAGTATATGCATGTATTGCTTTCTCGGTGTTTGTCAATTTCCCCGCTGTAATTTGTTCACCCAGCATGTTATCTATCTAAGGAGAGCCACCTCTAGTGAACTATAGATCCCGGTCCTTTTCTTTACATACAATCTACAACTGTTTACTGCTTTGTGTTTACTTTCTGCAAAGTTTTACTCTTTTCCATTCGATACGTTTAATCCTTTGTTTTCCGCAAAACACGGTGAGATTGACAACCTCATCGCAAGTTGGGGACAAAGTTCCGTGGTTGTGTTGTGCAGGTCTCCACGTTGCTACTAGCACCGGTAGTGCGCCCTGCCAAAGCTCAGCTAGTAACACCTTTGGGGTGTTTCCTTGCTCCTACTAGTTCGATTAAACCTTGGTTTCATAACTGAGGGAAAACTTACTGTTGTGCTCATCATACCTTCCTCTTGGGGTTCCCAATGAGCTCTACGTCGAAAGTCGAGCACATCAACTGGCCTTTGCACTCACTTACCCTCTTCGTTGCGCTCTACCACTACTACTGCACTTACAACTCGGTTGGTTGCGGCTATGTAGAGCAACATTGGCTCTTTTGATAGTGGAGAGGCTAACACTGGTGCAGTGGCTAACATTTTCTTTAACTGGATGAAGGCTTCATTGGCCTACGGCGTCCATACGAACTTGTCCGCTTTTTTTTTAGTTTATAGAGAGGCAATGCCTTTTCTCCCATCCGACATATAAACCGACTTAAGGATGCCAGACAGCCAGTGAACTTCTGGACATCGTTAAGACACTTCGGCAGTTCCATTCGCTCTATGGCTCGGATTTTAGTTGGGTTAGCTTTGATACCTCGGCTGGAGACAAGAAATCCGAGTAATTTTCTAGCCAGGACACCGAAGGTACATATCTCTGGGTTAAGCTTCATTCGGAACCTCCTTAGATTCGCGAATGTTTGCCTGATATCATCAAGGAGCGTTTTGCTTTCCTTGGTTTTTATAACCACATCATCCACATATACTTTCACATTTCGGCCGATTTGGTCTTGTAAACATTTTTGCATACATCTTTGGTATGTTTCCCCTACATTACGTAAACCAAAAGGCATGGTGCGATAGCAATAAGCCCCATACGGGGTGATAAACGCAGTTTTTATTTGATCATTCGGGTTCAGAGGTATCTGGTGGAAAACCAGAATATGCATCTATGAATGACAACAGTTCACACCTAGCAGTAGAATCTATGACTTGATCTATCCTTGGCAGCGGGAATGGATCTTTTGGGCACGCCTTATTCAGGTTCGTGTAATCGATGCACATACGCCAAACCACTGGCACATTCGGATCATCTTTCTTCCACCAGCACCAGATTAGATAGCCAATCTGGGTAAAGCACTTCCATGATAAATCTAGCTGCTAGGAGCCAAGCTATCTCATCTCCAATGACTTTTCTCCTATCTTCGGCGAAGCGGCGGAGAGGTTGCTTCACCAGCTTTGCTGCGGGTCTCACATTCAAAGAGTGCTCGGCCAACTCCCTCGGAACACCTTGCAAGTCCTGTGTGGACCAAGCAAAGATATCCCGATTCTCATGGAGAAAGTTGACGAGCTCGCTTTCCTATTTGTCATTTAACCCGGCACCAATCGTTATGGTGCACTCTGGGAACAGATCATCAACAGGCACTTTCTTTGTATCTTTCGTTGCTTGAAATGAGACACTTCCATGTGGGTTAATCAGCGCCTGCATATATTGCTGTGCGGACTGAGCCAATGCCGCCACTTCCTGGATCTTTCTCTTTTCTTATGCGACCATGAGTGATTCGGCCAGGTTAGACCCGGCTGACGCACACTCAATGGAACGTCGGAAATCTCCTGCTATGGTAATTACTCCATTTGGCCCGGGCAACTTCATCTTAAGGTAACTGATGTGACAACTTGCCATGAATTTGTTCAGGGCTGGCCTGCCGAGTAACGCATGATATGCGCTTTCTAAGTTCACCACTTGAAATTCCAAATTTTCAGTTCAACAATTATCTCTTGTGCCGAAGAGCACGTCAACCCGAACCTTGCCAATGGGCTCATCGGAAATACCTGGTATGATGCCATGGAAAGTGTTCCTTGTAGCTTGGAGCATGCTCTTCGAGATACCCAACTTGCGCATTGTATCCACGTACATGATATTGATGCTGCTGCCATTGTCAATCAGCACCTTGGAAAATCTCACATTCATATTTGGCCCGATGAACGTTGGGTCCAGGACCAACGCATACGAACCAGGGCTCGGCATGAGCTTGGGATGGTCCTTGATACTCCACATAATTTCATGATCCGACCAAGGCATATACCTCGTCACTGCCGGCATTACCGCATTCACTTCCATATGTCGGCACTGCAAGCTCTTTCTATCTGTCTCCTCCGTGGTAAACACACAGTAACTCTAGTGATGCTCTCTGTATTCATTTCTGCCCTCATTGCCGGGATATTTGTGATCTGGCTGATGCTGATTTTCCACTTGATGCACTGCATCCCTTCTCTCATGGTTTTCATACCTCGGCGGAGGTGGTGGCAACATTAACTGTAGCGTGTTCGCTCTAGAGAGTAATTGGTGCCGGGGTAACTCCTGCCGAGGTTGATCGTTCCGAGGTGCCTGAGCATTCCTCGAACCACTTTGTTCTATTTCCCTCATCCACTCACATTGCCGGGTTGTGTGACCCGCTCGGTTACTCGGATTTGGTGTGTGAAATTTGCACGGCTGATCCAGCATTGCCTCATACGTATACCTCGGCCGGTCTTTCTTTTCTTGCCGCTGTCTCTTTTGCTCGGGTGTCCAAGTTTTCTTGCCATCATTTCTTGGAGTCCATTGTTTCCCTCTAGTTTTCTGACACTAATTACTCCCTGCTCCGGGTTGATCTTGATTTACAGCAGCAACTTGTTACGAACTGTACCTATAATCCGGTCTATCATATCTTCTCTTACCCTGATAATCATTCTGCCGGGATGACTCGGCTCCATCTTGCTGGTAGTACTCCTCATTTGACTCATTTGACACAAGCCTAGGTTGAGTCGGATCACCCAAAGCATATGAATCAACAATCTGGATTGTCTCTGCCAGTGTAGTTGGCATATCCCTTTGTAACCTTTGCCACATCATGCTTGCATATCTACACCCTTGCGCAAACCAAGCTATGGCCTGTGACTCAATCACGCCCTCGCATGAGTTTCGCATAGTGCACCAGCGGGTTAAGAACTCCCGGTCTGTCTCATTTGGTCTCTGCTTGCACATTGCTAGGGTCTGCGGCCTATTGGGCCTCTGATACGTGCTTGAGAAGTTACTAACGAACGTTTCCTCAAAATCAATCCAGCAGTTGATACTACCAGGTGGTAAATTGTTTAGCCATACCCTTGCTGGCCCTTCCAGCATCTGAGGTACATATCTCACAGCCCATCTCAAGTTTCCTGTAGCAATTTTCACCACAGTTGCGTAGTTGATCAACCAATCCTCCGGCTTTGTGCTACCGTCATATGTTTTCGTGCCTCTGGGTAACTGGAAGTTAGGTACAAGAGGTTCTTTCATGATCCGGGGCCCAAAGCACGCTGGACCCGGAGGACCTTGCCCCTTAATCTGCTCCGACCTATAGAGCCGATCTAGTTTTAACCTGGCATCGTCAGGCATCAAGTTCCTGCTTCCCAACCTTGACCCTATCACGTGATAGTCCGGCCTAGGGTATCCTGCGTTCACCATTTCCGAATCACCATCATTGTATCTATCTTGCTCTTGTGGAGCGCCTCTCTGTTGCATACCTTGGCCGGCACTTCGCTCTTGCCGTGGTATATTCCGCTGTTGCGGTTGCCCTGCACCCGCCGAGTTGCGCTGTCCGGCATTGCCCTTTACAGTGTTTCCCTGACCGACATTGCCTTGGTCGCGGTTACCTCGGCCAACTTCACCTTGGCTGACACTTTGTCGATCCTCATTTTCTTGCACTGCTTTTCCTTTCCCTGCTCTTGCTGGGTCATATGGGACTATCTGTTTGTTTCTCCTTGCCGAGGTTACCACTTCCTCTCTTCTTGGGCCATCATGAGGGGACAATGCAGCTCCAGCAGATTTCTCCGGGTTACCTACCGCTGAATAAACGATTTTGGAAGGCCCAGCCCTTGCCGGGTTAGCCCTGAGCAACTCTTCATTTTGTCTGTTAGCGATCCGAACTAACTCATTAACCCTCTCCTGCTGTCTTTGTCGGGCTTCACCCATCAAACCCTCTAACTCGGATGCAGCTGCATCCGCTTCTCTGAGGTTCTTTGCCGGGGTACTGCACTTCGGCAGCCCCATGGACAAAATGTTCTCTGATTCCTCGACTCTAGTATCACCCTCTTTATTCATTTAACTGATGAGGTTTCTCCCCTTTACTTTCACAGCATCTACCTTATTTGCTCTTGCGTATTCGCGCAGTGTCATGTTCAACAACTGCTGAGCCGCGGCTATCTTTTTCGCACCCTTTGGTATTTTCTCCCTAGTTTCTTCTAACTCGTTCTGTGCCCGAGCCGGATCTACCATAGGTGCTATGGGGCTCTCTAGGCTATCTATCGCCTGCTGCAGCACGTTTTCTGGCCTCTCTAGTGGAGGACCTCTACTTTTCCTTGGTGCCTTGGGTGTTACCTCCGGATTTGATGTCGGATCCTTGCTCGCGCCAGCGCTAGGCACCGTCATCATCAATTCAGCGCGGTTAGGGGAGCGAGTGATACGTGCCCCGTGAGCCGTGCTAAGGGGTGGCTCGCCTCCCTCGACGATGTGCCACGAGTGAACGCACGACACATCGACAGCGACGTAGATCTTGTGAGCGCTAAGCTTGACGAAGAGGTCGTTGCGCATAATAGGTCATTTGCCGAAGCAACCGGCATTGTCGCTGACTAAGTCCAGCACTCCAAAGGACCGAACGAGCCCAGACACGATGCGCTCGGTGTTGCCGATGAGGTTTCTTGTCCGGATCTTCACGCCTGCTAGCGCCGCTAGCCCCATGGTGGGCGCCAACTGTCGTGGTGGTGACACGGCAGATGCCATGGATAGGTTAAAGGTGAGGCCAATATGCACTAGAGGAATCCAGGGAGGGATAGTGTGGTGATTCCACACGCGGAAGCTTTGTATTCACTAGGATCACAAGGTTTACAAATGCTCCTGGAGCTGTATTGGGGAGAGGAGGAAGAAAGAGCCCTCTTACTCTCACCATTACCTATCTCCAAGAAACCAACTACTCAAATGCCAACCTCCCTATAGAGGTCCTAGCGGTCCTTATAAAGGGGAGGCTAGGTCTCCAATTAGGGCATACGTGGAGGCATATTCCTAGGAATATACCTCTTCCCAAAACAGCAAACCGACCAGGTCACCTTTTGCCATCGTAAGCGATGCAGAGGCTACGTGAGCCTCTGTGGCGCTAACGTTATCCGACATAGGCTGCGTCACCCTTGTCGGCCATGCCTCGGTGGTCCTTCCCTCTGTTCGCTTCGCTCATGCTCCAGCGTACAGTGCCCACCTTTTGACCAGCGAGATACCTTCCTTCTCCTGCAAGCCTGATATAACCCGGATTATGCCTGGTTAATCCGGCCCCGCGGGTACCTCCATACAAGTTACAAAATACCTACCGGCATATGCCATACGTCGGCCGGGACTCAGTTAGGCGGACATCCTCCGTTCTGGGTTACACCGTGATTCGGCCTGCCTTGAGGTGACTCGGCCTGCATTTGCTTTCACCTTGCCGTACCTCGGCTAACTCAGCCTTTATACCCCGGTGTGACCCTACCCTGGGGTATCCCCCCAACATAAAGACTTCGTTCATCACACCTTTCGGAACCTTCTGCTACATTACGATACCTTTTGGGCAAAAACACATAGGAGCTACGTACCAGCGCACTATGCAGCGTTGCGTCCATGATAAATCGGACGCAATGCACATGCATACGTGGACGACATAGCTGTGATGTCCAAAAAGAAGGAAACACTGTTTTCTGACTTGGAGGAAACGTTTAGCAATCCACAGAAATACAACATAATGCTCAATCCAAAGAAGTGTTTCTTCGGAATTCCAGTCAGAAAATTGTTAGGTTTCATTGTATCTCAAAGAGGCATAGAGGTGAACCATGACAAAATAAAGGTTATACTTAACATTTCCAGGCTAACTCGCCTGAAGGACGTAAAACGACTAACTCGCTACATTGCTGCAGTCAGTCGGTTCGTAAGCCGGCTCGGTGAAAGAGCTGCACCCCTATACAAGATCTTGAAAAAGACCAAGAAATTTGTCTGGATTGATGAAGCTGAAGCTGCACTACAGGATCTCAAGGCCATACTCTCATTCGCCCCTATTCTTGCAGCACCAGAGCCGTAGGAACCAATGTTTCTATACTTAGATGTGACAAACAGAGTGGTCAGTGTCATTATGGTGGTAGAACGGCCGGAAGAAAAACAGGAACACTTGGTACAACATCCGACTTATTATATCAGCGAGGTCTTGACTGAATCAAAACAAAGGTACCCTGATTACCAAAATTTATCCCATGGTGTGTTCTTCGCCTCCAGAAAGCTACGACATATTTTCAAGAGCACAAGATTACCGTGGTGAGCACAACTCCCATTAGAGACATAATCAACAACAGTGATGCCACAAGACGTGTCGCTAAGTGGGGAATAGAGTAAGTATCTTTTGATATTGAGTACAAACCACGTAAAACAATCAAGTCCCAGATTCTTGCCGACTTTGTCGCTGACATTTTGACGGGTCTAAAGCGCTCGGGGGCTGGCGTGGTACTCAAATCACCCCAAGGAGATAAATTGTTCTATGTGTTGCAGATCCACTTCACAACGACAAATAACATTGCCGAGTATGAAGACCTACTACATGGAATTAGAATCGCTAAAGACATCGGCATATGCCAACTAATGTGTTACGGAGACTCGAATTTAGTTGCTCAATAAGTTTTCGATATCTGCAACACCAACAAGCACATGGCAGCTTATAGAGCCATCGTTGATGAACTATCTAAATTGTTCGAAGGGTTGGAAGTCCAACACATTCCCCGAATAGAAAATGAGGAAGCAGATGCTCTATCAAGAATAGGCTATGCCCAGAAACAGGTCCCGGATGGTGCTTTTTTGGAGCACTTGAGAGTTCCCTCTATCACAGTAGTTAACGAGGAGTATCTTACCAAATCCGACTCACCACCCATAGCAGTTCTGGCTGTAATTCCTAGCAGGACCAAACCCTACCTTGATTCCCTGGTAGAGAGACAACTACCCGGAGACAAAGTTCTGAGCCGATAGATTGTCCGACGAGCAAAAGCCTACATAGTAGTGGGAGGTGAACTCTATAAGTGGAGTGCATCTGGGGTCTTTCAACATTGTGTTTCTCTGAAAGAAGGCGTGGAAATCCTAAGGGAAATTCACAAAGGAGAATGCAGACATCACGCTATAGCCAAATCTTTAGTGGAAAAAGCTTTTACACATGGATTTTTCTGGCTTACAACCAAGGTAGATGTCGAACGGTTGGTCAAGACGTCCAAATGTTGCCAAAAATACGCCAAACAAGCCCACGTTCCTGCTGATCAGCTGCGAACAATTTTGATTACATGGCCTTTTGCTTTCTAGGGGCTTGACATGGTAGGACCGTTTCGGCGGGCTCAAAGTGGATACACTCACCTCCTTGTGATGGTGGATAAATTCACAAATTGGATTGAGGAAAAACCCGTCACAAGTTGTGATGGAGCAACATCTAAAAAAACGTCGAGGACGTGACCATCCGATTTGGGTATCCACACAGTATTATTACTGACAATGGGAGAAACTTTTCCATGGGAGAACTAGTCGAATTCTGCAATGAATAGGGGATCTAGCTTGATATCGTACCAGTCACACATCCACAAGCTAGTGGACAAGTCGAAAGGGCAAACGGGTTAATTCTTCAAGGCCTGCAACCAAGACTCGAAGCACCACTACATCGTGCTACAGGGGCTTGGGCGGACAATCTACCGTTCATAATATGGAGTTTACGAACAACTCCTTACAGGTCAAACGGATATACACCTTTTTACGCGTGATCTTATTCACACCTCTCCGCGCGTCGCTGCGTATGTCGAAGAGGATGCCGAAGTTGCTCGACAAGACGACCTTGATATGCTCGAGGAAGTTCGCATGGTTGCTAAACAAAGATCTAAAGCCTATCAGCAAAAGTTGCACAAATATCATAGTCGGAGAGTCAGAAATTAGTCTTTTAGAAAGGGCGATCTGGTTCTTTGGCTAGTGCAAAAAAGAGAGCACAAACTTGCCCCTATATGGGAAGGGCCCTTCATGGTTAGTCGAGTATTACACAATGGTTCTTACTACCTAACTGATATCAGGCCAGAAAAAGAGAGACCTGCTACTAAGAAGAGAAAGAGAGCTAGAGGTAGTACAAACCTAGATGAGATAGATCGTCCTTGGAATATTGCTCAACTACGTCCCTTTTATTCTTAAATTTTCTTTCTTTGTAATCATATATGTGTACATGTTCAAAGTGAAATAAAGTATTGGTCTCCTCTATGTTTTTACTGAGATGTTTTTGTGCACGATCTTATTTCTGAATGATCATGCCACATTTGAAAATCCCAGATTACTTGAAAGTACTTTATGCTCATCTCTATTCTGGTTAGATTTTCGATTCTAAAAATGCTACCTTCAGGTATAAGTATATTTTTTATAGTTTATACTTGGATCTTTGTCTGATTGCTAGATGCGGGTATTTTCTAAGTAGTGAATTGTTGGTACTGAAAGCTGACTTTGATTCCGGGTTTAAACTGGTTTAGCAATTAAGCTCCATTGCTCGGCAAAGTTTCCGTGCTGAAGGTTTGATGGCTCACGAAAGGAATGAGATGGAAGTCTAGATAAACTATAAGTATAGGTAGAGTAACAAGTGCTTATGTAATTTTTTAAGCACATCAAATAAAATCCAAAAGTGCTAAAAGGAGTAAAGCATAAATTCTTACAAACTTAGCATTAGCGAAATAATATCCTACTTATTACAATTAGATTGTTTTCAGAAAAACACATTGTTTTTCTGGCACACTCTATGATGCAGGTGGAGATGCAGGATTTGCCAGCTCGCTAGACACATCACCCGTATCACCCCGATATCTATCCAAGACAAGCAAGTCAGACTCGGTCTGCTCTTCATCTTCGGAAACTTCAGCAACTACTTCCTTTGGGGTGGTGGCACTTCAACAGGCGTGAGAAATGGCTCATCATAACTGGTCAACTCGGCCACGCGAGAAGCATATCCGGAGAATCCTAGATCTCCTTGATGTTCTGATCGTTGCAGTCTTCATAAATAATCGAATAACCCCTGGTAACTTTCCATATTTCCATGCTTCCATGGTGGCTCATTACCATTGTTAGGGTATTCTTTGCCGCTGTGCGAGCATAGGACGTATTCCAATCCTTGACGAGATGAGGCATATTCTTTGCCTTGTCTCATAGCTCAAAGGCTGACATTGCGTCTAAGCAGAGAGTCAGACGGATTCACCAATCTCCTCTAGTGACTGGCAGAAATCGTGGATCAGGTCCCCAATGTCAACAAGCCGGCTGGTACGAGACTCAAATGAAGAGGCATCCAGCATGTTGAGAGGACCTATAAGAAAGAAAGTGTCATAAATTTGGCAAAATGATGGTTTAGGGATATAAAAGTTTACCAAAGATAGTGTCATCTACTTTGGCCTTCTCCTCTTGAAGGCTCTGGAGTTCATTCCAGAGAGCTTTGGCAGTGTCCTTCTCCCTGTCTAGAGCATCTTGCAAGTCCGAGATTGTTTTGTCCTATTTGGCGATGCTGCGGTCATGCTCTTCGGTGGCATGATTGCTGGACTCAAGGGCACTAGCAATGCTGGTCTTATGATCCTTCTTGAGTTTATCCAGCTCCGCACGCAAATCCGCATTCTCCACCTCCAGGACCTTATAATCTTCGGCCTGTTCAATCATTTTATAGAACTGCTTCACAAGTTCTGGCCAAACAAAATATAAAAGCCGTATAATTATTCGGCTACAAGATCAACAACAACCTATGAAGATGAGGCTTGAAATGTTTACCTTCAACTTCATCCTTTGCAACTTTTAGTTGCGCATTTTCAGGCCGGAGATCTCGGATCTCTCTCCGCTTGTTGCAAATATTCTTCAATAATTCCTGGTTATAAGCATTAACTTTCTGTAAGTCGGAATGGTAACCAGAGTCAGAAGTATACTAAGACTCGGGCTAGTATTTTAACTAAGTTAAATATCAACACGGGCCTTGGGGGCTATATTGGTTCATTCTTTAGCATCCTATAAAAGCATAAATTCGGATTTCCTATCCAACTTCATGCTTGGGGGCTAGAGGATATGATATAAAATAAAATGAAAAGAAGATTCGGATTATGACTTACATAATGTTCATGAGTTAATTTATTGAGGCTCATGTGCACCTCAGAAGAAACCTGCTTGGCGAGAGTCAGAGGAATAACTGTTTGTGGCTGAGCCACACTAGCCTTCAAATTCTCGTCGCGGAGATGAACTTGATCAAGAAGGTCGATTTGTTTTACGTCTTTAGCTTCTTGTGTGGATTCCTCTACTGTGATATTCCGGGTCTCTGGGCAATGGAGAGCCAACTTCTGGATTTGTTCTACACTTTTCCAAGTTAGGAGAAGTTTGGCAAAACCCGGATTTTGCAGAAGGTTATCTATGAAGGTTTCAGCTGAGGGATCATTACCCTTTGAGGGTTCACCCTTATCAAGTTCCGAGTCACCCACGGTGACGTCGGTCTACGAACCTAGGTTTGCTGGCTCTGAGGAATGAGCCAAAACATCTTCAACGCGTGGTTCGCCTTGTGGTAGGAGTTGGAGGCGGGGCTGCAGGTGAGGCTAGGGTCAATTTCTGTTGGCGCAGAGTCTTCCCCGGCTTTGCTTGTTCCTTAACCTTGGAAAGTGTTTTAGCCCTAGATAGTAACAGAGTAAGATCATTGCAATTCAGAGAGAAAATACAAGTTATTACGTGAAACTTTGTGAACAAGTTTGCCTATTTACAAAGGGCACCATTTGGACGCCCATAGAAACAACCAGAGCTTTATGCTTCCAGGTAAGCGCATCCGGTAATGGAACAAGTTCTTCATCGTCCCGAGGATTCGGAATCTCAGGTGGATATCCCTCGAGAGGAGCAAGCTCCGACTCGGGGAGGTCAGTAAGCTGAAAGAGACATTTTCTCAGTATTGCCAAACTATGACAAAGTATAGATGAGCGCATAATCAAGTATAAAGGTAACAGCCGAACAACTTACTGGTGTTAAAGGTTCATCAGCAGTGTACATGTCCAGAGCAATATCTGGAATCTTCCTCTCAACTCGCTCCTTAATAAACCATTTGAGCCAAGACTCATATTCTTCGTCCGGGATTGGGAGCGAGCTGATCCTGAGGCTGTCTTTCTTATGCTTGGTGACCGTGTGCATAAGTCGGTCACCATGGTACTAAAGGGGTTGAATCTGGTGTGCTAGCCTGTAGTGGTTCAAGTCGTATCCCATCAGACCCTTGTGCTTCATCGGGTACTTGATCCGTCTCTTGGCAAGAATCAGATCATCAGGAAAAGCTGGAGCTTCTGCATCCCAAGACTCTTGGGGCGTGGCAGCGCTGTCAACAAAAGTCAGCAAATAAGTTGCTTTGTCGGGTGCCGGTCAGTCCTTGTGGTAAAAGAACGTGGACGGCCATTTCTTCACAGAATTGCAAGCCTTAATCTTGGGGTAGACTCGGTCTCTCCTAAGAGTCAGGCTAAGAGTTCTGGTAATATAAGGATTACCGGAAGTGATAGAATTGCTCTAGGTACCGAAGTAGTACCGGAACAAGTTGAGACTCGGTTTTGTTTGGAGATAACCCTCATACAAATAAGCGTAAGTGCTAAGTTCTAAAGTGTGTTTGGGGGTAAGTTGTGGAGTTGAAATCCATAGTAATCTACAACCTCAAAGAAGAACTCTGAGGGGGGAAAGCTTAAACCTCTATCGAGGTGAGTGCCGAAGTGGACCCTCTCGTCGGAGTGTGGGGTGGGAATGATCTGATCAAAGCCACTCTACTAGTCACCATCGTGGAGGAGACCTTCCTTCTCAACGACGCGCAGTTTCTCGTCGTCGAGGACACACGAGATCCACACTCGGCGGAAGTTCTCCTTCTCCGCCACTGCAGAGGTCACCGTCGCGGTCACCGCCGTAATGGAAGAAGAAGCATCATCCATTTTGAGGACAATGGGGACAGTGGATGGGCATCATTATGTGGTTTGGAGGAAGGAAAGGAGGAGCTAGCGCGCGGTGGCGTTGGGAGGAAGAAGAAGGAAGGAGCATTGGTAAGGAAGAATAAGGAGATCTAAACCCCTTATATCCCTCGCTTGCGCCAATATTCATGTGAAACGAATAGTGAACATGACACACGTCATGGAAGGAGCTGGGTAACCTCCTCGAGAAGATTACGCCTCCTCAATCTCCACGTATGTATTAAAACGGCGCCTCGGTTCCACGATAAGCGGACCCATCAACGGTCGCACTGCCAGGAATGTCTGTCATTGATGTGACTTGACCTTGACTGATGTAAGGTTACGTCAGAGACCAAGTTCTGGCTTAATTTGAATTCCAAGTTGGAAAACTGGATAAAGTATTCACCGGTCCGACTCAATTTGAGATTCGGATCCCACCTTTTCTTTTGAGTTTCAGGAACCCTTCAAGATTCTGCATGCTTTGGGTTAGAGCTTGGAGGCTTCTGGGGGCTACTGTTGGGGATATACTTTCTAGATATACCCACTGTTACTCACTGACTAGGGTGGCCTACTTTGGGTTAGAGCTTTGCTCCACGGGCGACCCAGTCAGGGAGAGAAGACAGAGGTCCATCTGGCTATGGAAAGGCCCTAAAGACTTACCGACTTAGGCATGTTTAGTTACTTGTAGTCCAAGATGTACTCTGTATTCGACTCTTAATCGTAGCCGAATAGGTCTCTCCTGTAAATCCTAGGCCAGATATCTATATAAGCCATCCTAGGGGCCAGCCTTTAGGGCAACCCAATATTCCAGCTCTGCCGTATTACTGGATTAACAGCAGGAGTAGGATCCGTCCGCCGACGGATTCGAACCTGGGTAAAGCTTGTGCGCTCACCGTCCTAGAACACCGTCGCCTCACACCCTATTTCTCCACCCGCCTTGAGGATCCCCTCTCGGCGTAAATGTCTTCAATCCAATGACACTCGCTGTAACACCCTCGAATCGGCCCTATGCAAGTTTTAGCGCTTCCCGCCAAACCCGCATAGAAACGATTCAAGGACGCCAACCACACACTTTCATGCGGGTGGAAAATGAAGTAATACCATTACACATTAGTCCACAATGGAACCCATAGAACATATATATACAACAACGACTCCATGAGTCAAGAATACAGATATACTATACAAAGATCCAAATCACCTTGAAAACGATAGAGCGTCCGACTACGGACAAGATGCAAATGGGGCTAAGAGCCCTGAAGAATAACCAATGGCGTCCATAACCCTGCCCAGGCCAAGCCAGAAAGGTAACCCTGCTAACGACGTCGATCTCAAACCTGCTAAAACAAAAGGGGTGCCGACGAAGGGCAAAGGAAAAAGAGGAGCGTTAGTACTGAGGCCAGTACACGGCGAGGATAGAATTCGGCGGTCCTCGCCTACATAGGTATGGTGGACTGAAGCGGCAGCGCAACAACACTAAACAACCTATAGAGACTCAGTAAAACTGGTGGCTATTAGAGAGGGGTAAGAAAGACCTATCCGAATCCAACCTGATACTACCACCAATCATACCCATCCTAGTATTCCCCCTCGAGACCAAACGAGGAAGTCAAACCAAGGAAATCTCACAGTTGGCAATTTTATTCATTCCATTATAGTGGCAGCACTTACTAGTCAGATATAGATATCATGAGTCATCCTGATAGCATAAGTAGTGGGCAGTTTAATTACCATTCTGTGGTAGTTGGAACCTTTACTAGTCAGATATAATTGTCCAGAGAAATCCCAAAAACCCAGCAGTTGTTGGCACTTTTATCGCATTCCATTTGAGTTGCAATACTTACTAGGAAGGTATACTATGACACAGATCACCACAGATCCACCAGTTGTTGGCATTTTTTTATCCATTCCATTGTAGTGGAGCTGAATTACTAGTCACATATTAAGTCAAATTTATAACACTACTTTAGTTATGCTTGTCTATGATCGAGATACTGTGCTCCAAGCCGTCCATAACCGTGGACACGGCTTTCAGAAAGATTTACCCTGCAGGGGTGCACAAATAGCAACACACACACGATCAACCTCAGAAAAACCAACTCAAAACCCAACGACGCTTTCACGACAAAGCAATCACAGGATTCATAAAATATTTCAGGGGGCCACCCCACTAAGCTACCCGGGACGAAGTTGGCCGGCTCCGAGACGGACCCAGGGTTTGTGTGGACGGCGGTAAATGACTGGGAACCCGAAAGTGTGACTGTTCTTCTCGATACAGCGAAAGCGTGTCACGGTCCTAAATAGTACAGGTGCTCCACGCACAATCGTAAATAAAGAGGTAAAGCATGGCATAAGTACAGGATAGTAATAAAGCCCCAAACTACTTTGTGGCCCCAAGAAATAAGAAATGAATCAAGCTCTGGCTAAGGGGGATTCATAGACTCTCCCGAATGTGGATAGTGTGAATAGTCAAGGAACAGGTATCAAGTACTCGGGGCCTACGGGACACAAGTGGACATGAAAACAAAATAGCATATATTGCCCAGCGGTGCCTCTTTCATTAGTTATCTTAGCAATTTAATAGTTGTATTTAAAGTCATGATCCTCTCCACCATAAAGCATCTCCACCATTAAGCATGTGCCAACCTTCCAATAACGGTGGAACAACAACGACGCGAAGCAGCACCTAAGCAAGCAACTACGACTCGCAAGGCTGACTATCTATCAAACAATAAGCAATAGGATGTGTCCAAGGCAATATAGGGCTGCAAGGATTATAAATGGTGCACGGAAACTAAAGCATCACAATACGGGTAGCAGTAGATCAACTGGAGGAAGTAAAGACTATAAATACAAAATAGGTAGAAAGGGGGGAGAATGCTCGCCTAGGGAACACTACCAGAGATCACATCCGGAGAACTTGTCGGTACTCGCATCAACTCATCGGCCTAATCCGCAAAGAAGCAAACACTAGAAGAAACACCGGATGCAATATTTAATACTATGGCAGAAGATCCGGCATGCTTATGATATGATGCAGATGCGGTGCAATTAGGCAGTATAAGCAGAACCAGGGTCCCGACAATTAATTAAGTGGTTCATGTTGTTTAGCTACCCTGCAATTTAAATGTTGTATTAACACGGCAAAACATAGCATTGATTTGCTACACAAATTTAAATGGATTCCAGAATAAGACAAATGTATCCCGCATAAACACTCCTTATTTAATTATGAGGTGAATCGACAAAATATCCCGCACCCACAAAAATATGTATGCATGCATGAATAATTTATATGGAACAAATGATAATATCATATTATAAAAAATAGGGGTCTCGGAAAGGGGATCACATTAGGGTTCGATGATCTTGGGGTTCCGAGGGTTCGATTCGGTCTCGGCGGGATCGAGATCTCATGGTAGATGGTCTCTGTATTCCATGAAGGAGGTCTTTGAGTTCTGGGGTTGGTCTTCAGCTCCTGGTAGAAGAACTTGTCGTTCGAGGGTTTGGGTTCCGTCTTCGGGGATCTTCAGGGTCTCAGTCTACCATTCTAGGAGGGAGTTCTTGGCGTCCACCATGCAGTTCTTTGGGCGCAGCTCCAACACAGTCTTGTCGAGGAGAAAGCTTGTTGCACCGAACATTTGTCGATTAACCTTCGGAAGATCTTTGCGGTGGTACTTGGTTCCAAGGGAAAACAAGGAGGAACTTCTGCACGCCGCATCAACAGAGTTTCATCTTGGTCTTGGACTGCAACAATAGAGACTCGGAGAAGTCATGGTCACCTGCGGTAGCACACTCACAGTTACCAAACCGCGGACATCGAAAAAGGCACACATGCTAGCAGGGCAACATGCAGAAGCGAGATGCAGAGGAGCTCGTGGAATCAGGAACACCACCTGCATGAGGCTGTCTTGGCATCGATGTACTGCAGAGGAAGTCCAATCTCCTACCCACGAAATGAGGCACTTTGACTGACGAGTTAGGACAGGAACCAAAACAAGGAGACGAGTGTGCCGGCTAGAGCACTGAACCGCGTCGGTGCGGTTTGAGACATGGAAGTGCAGGAGCAGGGTGGATCCAAGTGCATGGAACACGGCGGCGCTTGCTGGCGAGGACCGGACGGCGCGACACAGGGAAACGCCGACGACAAGGACGCGTCGCCGGGCGCTGTTCTGCAGGGGAGGGCGCAGACGACAAACTTGGGCAGAGGAGAAATTCCGGCGTAGGGAGAGGACAGTACCGAGAGGCATGAAACAAACCAACGACATGGTGGATGCCCGCAGGGACGATGGCCGCCGTCGCAGAGCTTGGCAGTGAGATCAAGCGAAGGGGAGCAGGGGAGAGTGCGCGCATGTGGCAAGGTCGAGCTTGGCGGGTAGAGGTTGGAGGAGGGCACGGCCATGGCCGGAGAGGGGCGCGGCGGCGCGTCCATGGTGGAGGATGGCCGAGAGAGATTGACGTTGTCGGGGTGGCGGTTATTGGGGGCAGAGGAGGACCTCCCGGCGGACGCGGAAGGGTCGGAGGAGCTCGGGCGGGAAGGTGGCGAGGCCGGAGGTTGTTGGCGAGCACGGAGGGCGACCGGAGGCGGGCTCGCTGGTGGCGGCAGGCGCGGTCGAGGGAGGAAACGAGCAGCAGGGACAGGGAGGAGAGAAGGGCTGGGGTGGGGCTTCTAGCATGCTCGGGGAGGCTTCGAGGAGGGCGCCGGTGGTGGAGAACGTCGCTGGAAGGGAAGCCCATGGTGGTGGCTCTGCAGGAGATGGATCGGACGCGAGCGGCAGAGAGCAAGTGCGAGCGGTCGGTCGCAGGGGCTCGAGGTGATGCAGATCGAGTAGAGGCGGCCGCGGCGTTCGCGGGTTGGCGGTGCCCTGCAAAGAGGAGGAGATGAGGATCGAGGGGTGGCGGCGGATCGATCGAGGGAAGAGGGAGGACGAGGTGGGGTGGTTGCCTGTCGGTGTCTGTGTGGGGCAGGGACGTGCGAGCGAGCAGGGATAGAGAGGTGGGCCGGGGATCGCAGTATTGCGGGGTCACAGTGCGTGACCGAGTCGTGTACCGCAATAGGCTCAGGTGGGGAGACGTGGCCGCTGGGGCATGTCCGTGCCGGGGTAGGTAGGTCGCGCGCTGCGGGCGGGGCTGCACGTGGGGGTTAGGTAGTGTGGTAGGGGTCGGTTTGGCGGCTGTGCGGGTGGGGCTGTGTACGCGAGCGGGGCTGGGGGTACCGCGCCGCGTGCGTGGTGAGCCAGGGCGGGTCGGTTAGGTTTAGCTAGGTGTGGTTAGGGTTTTGACTAGGGTTTAGTTAGATGGACCGGTAGTAGGTGGTTTGGCCGGTTGGGCCTCTGGCCTGACTGTCTAGATTGCCTCCCGGACAAAATAGTTTTTTATTTTTGTTTTCTTAATTATTTTATATAAAGACTTTATAGATAGTTTTTAGACAAATAAAAGATCCGGGCGGACCAAGGGTTTTGATTTGAAATAAAGACGGGGATATTTAGAAAACAAAGATAGGCATTTATAAAATAGTTTTAGACAAACAGATGCATGATGATTACGATGCTCAAATGCAATGTGGGATGATGACATGAGCATGCGGTCATGATGATGCAATGCACAAAAACACAACGATTTTCTAGTAGTTGTTTTAGCGGGGGTGCTACAATTCGACACCACTAACAAGGGATCTCGCCCTCGAGATCCGCGTCGTGGTACCGGGAAGAAGGTCGGTGATCTGAATCTTCATGCTTCGCATAGATCCTCGCAACACCACTAACAAGGGGTCGTTGTCCGTGATCGCCGAGAGAACACTCCGGAAACAAAGGACGAAGGTAAAGGTATCAAAAGATAAGTCCACCTTTAAGTTCTGTGGAAGGAGTAAAATTGCTTGATCCACCGATCCAATATACAAGAGCGAATGATAAGAGTAGTGGTATGGTAGCTACTCCATCCCACACTCAAAGCATTACTCTGTACATGAACAAAGGAATCATGAAACCAACTCTCGTAGTTCAGACTGAAGATCTCGTCAAGCGATGTTCGGAAACAAAGGAGTGACACAAGCTCTTCATCGGATCTGGCGTAGATGATGTTGTCGCGTCGGAAAACACCGGAAGGCCCAACAAGGAACCGAGAGAAGTCCAACAGATGAAGGATTCCTCAGATAGCACGAAGACCGGATGTAGAAGCACCATTACCAAAGGAGGAAGCGAAACCCTGAAGGTACGACGGAAACCCAACCACGAGAATTCCTGGACTCGAAGAAAAGATAAGAGAGCGGATTCAAAACACGCAGAGGTAAGAGGAGAACAGTAGAGGGGTAAGGAGTAAAATCAGACCTAATCAGATCTATCCAACCGATGTTGCAAAATAGTTTTGACACTCTACTTCGGCCGTTAGCTAGGTTATCCTACAGGCTGGACTTGTGTGGTATCGCAACTACTGAGGTCTGATAGCACTCTGTAACACCCTCGAATCGGCCCTATGCAAGTTTTACTGCTTCCCGCCAAACCTGCATAGAAACGATTCAAGGACACCCACCAGGAACTTTCGTGCGGGTGGAAAACGAAGTAATACCATTACACATTAGTCCACGATGGAACCCACGGAACATATATATACAACAACAACTCCATGAGTCAAGAATACATATATACTATACAAAGATCCAAATCACCTTGAAAATGACAGAGCGTCCGACTACGGACAAGATGCAAATGGGGCTAAGAGCCCTGAAGAATAACCAATGGTGTCCATAACCCTGCCCAAGCCAAGCTAGAAGGGTAACCCTGCTAATGACGTCAATCTCAAACCTGCTAAAACAAAAGAGGTGCCAACAAACGGCAAAGGAACAAGAGGAGCGTCAGTACTGTGGCCAGTACACGGCGAGGATAGAATTCGACGGTCCTCGCCTACATAGGTATGGTGGACTCAAGCGGCAGCACAGTAGCACTAGACAACATATAGAGACTAAGTAAAACTGGCGGCTATTAGAGAGGGGTAAGAAAGACCTATCTGAATCCAACCTGATACTACCACCAATCATACCCATCCTGGTATTCCCCCTCGAGACCAAACGAGGAAGTCAAACCAAGGAACTCTCACAGTTGGCAGTTTTATTCATTCCATTATAGTTGCAGCACTTACTAGTCAGATATAGATATCATGAGTCATCATGATAGCATAAGTAGTGGGCAGTTTAATTACCATTCTGTGGTAGTTGGAACCTTTACTAGTCAGATATAATTGTCCTGAGGAATCCCAAAAACCGAACAGTTGTTGGCACTTTTATCGCATTCCATTTGAGTTGCAATACTTACTAGGCAGGTATACTATGACACAGATCACCACAGATCCACCAGTTGTTGGCATTTTTATTATCCATTCCATTGTAGTGAAGCTGAATTACTAGTCACATATTAAGTCAAATTTATAACACTACTTTAGTTATGCTTGTCTATGATCGAGATACTGTGCTCCAAGCCGTCCATAACCGTGGACACGGCTTTCAGAAAGATTTACCCTGCAGGGGTGGACAAATAGCAACGCACACACGATCAACCTCAGAAAAACCAACTCAAAAGCCAACGAGGCTTTCACGACAAAGCAATCACAGGATTCATAAAATATTTCAGGGGGCCACCCCACTAAGCTACCCGCGACGAAGTTGGCCGGCTCCGAGACGGACCCAGGGTTTGTGTGGACGGCGGTAAACGACTGGGAACCCGAAAGTGTGACTGGGCTTGTCGATACAGCGAAAGCGTGTCACGGTCCTAAATAGTACAGGTGCTCCACGCATAATCGTAAATAAAGAAGTAAAGCATGGCATAAGTACAAGATAGTAATAAAGCCCCAAACTACTTTGTGGCCCCAAGAAATAAGAAATGAATCAAGCTCTGGCTAAGGGGGATTCATAGACTCTCCCGAATGTGGATAGTGTGAATAGTCAAGGAACAGGTATCAAGTACTCGGGGCCTACGGGACACAAGTGGACATGAAAACCAAATAGCATATATTGCCCAGCGGTGCCTCTTTCATTAGTTATCTCAGAATTTTAATAGTTGTATTTAAAGTCATGATCCTCTCCACCATAAAGCATCTCCACCATTAAGCATGTGCCAACCTTCGAATAACGGTGGAACAACAACGACGCGAAGCAGCACCTAAGCAAGCAACTACGACTCGCAAGGCCGACTATCTATCAAACAATAAGCAATAGGATGTGTCCAAGGCAATATAGGGCTGCAAGGATTATAAATGGTTTACGGAAACTAAAGCATCACAATACGGGTAGCAGTAGATCAACTGGAGGAAGTAAAGACTATAAATACAAAATAGGTAGAAAGGGGGGAGAATGCTCGCCTAGGGAACACTACCAGAGATCACATCCGGAGAACTTGTCGGTACTCGCATCAACTCATCGGCCTAATCCGCAAAGAAGCAAACACTAGAAGAAACACCGGATGCAATATTTAATACTATGGCAGAAGATCCGGCATGCTTATGATATGATGCAGATGCGGTGCAATTAGGCAGTATTAAGCGGAACCAGGGTCCCGACAATTAATTAAGTGGTTCATGTTGTTTAGCTACCCTACAATTTAAATGTTGTATTAACACGGCAAAACATAGCATTGATTTGCTACACAAATTTAAATGGATTCCGGAATAAGACAAATGTATCCCGCATAAACACTCCTTATTTAATTATGAGGTGAATCGACAAAATATCCCGCACCCACAAAAATATGTATGCATGCATGAATAATTTATATGCAACAAATGATAATATCATATTATAAAAAATAGGGGTCTCGGAAAGGGGATCACATTAGGGTTCGACGATCTTGGGGTTCCGAGGGTTCGATTCGGTCTCGGCGGGATCGAGATCTCAGGGTAGATGGTCTCTGTATTCCATGAAGGAGGTCTTTGAGTTCTGGGGTTGGTCTTCAGCTCCTGGTAGAAGAACTTGTCGTTCGAGGGTTTGGGTTCCGTCTTCGGGGATCTTCAGGGTCTCAGTCTACCATTCTAGGAGGGAGTTCTTGGCGTCCACCATGCAGTTCTTTGGGCGCAGCTCCAACACAGTCTTGTCGAGGAGAAAGCTTGTTGCACCGAACATTTGTCGATTAACCTTCGGAAGATCTTTGCGGTGGTACTTGGTTCCAAGGGAAAACAAGGAGGAACTTGTGCACGCCGCATCAACAGAGTTTCATCTTGGTCTTGGACTGCAACAATAGAGACTCGGAGAAGTCATGGTCACCTGCGGTAGCACACTCACAGTTACCAAACCGCGGACATCGAAAAAGGCACACATGCTAGCAGGGCAACATGCAGCAACGAGATGCAGAGGAGCTCGTGGAATCGGGAACACCACCTGCATGAGGCTGTCTTGGCATCGATGTACTACAGAGGAAGTCCAATCTCCTACCCACGAAATGAGGCACTTTGAGTGACGAGTTAGGGCAGGAACCAAAACAAGGTGACGAGTGTGCCGGCTAGAGCACTAAACAGCGTCGGTGCGGTTTGAGACATGGAAGTGCAGGAGCAGTCCGGAGCCAAGTGCATGGAACACGGCGACGCTTGCTAGCGAGGACCGGGCAGCACGACACAGGGAAACGCTGACGACGAGGACGCGCGGCCGGGCGCGGTTCTGCAGGGGAGGGCACAGACGGTGAACTTGGGCAGAGGAGGAATTCTGGCGTAGGGAGAGGACAGTACCGAGAGGCATCAAAGAAACCAACAACGCGGTGGATGCTCGCAGGGACGATGGCGGCCGTCGCAGAGCTTGGCGGTGAGATCAAGCGAAGGGGAGCAGGGGAGAGTGTGCGCATGTGGGGAGGTTGAGCTTGGCGGGTAGAGGTTGGAGGAGGGCACGGCCATGGCCGGAGAGGGGCGCGGTGGCGCGTCCGTGGTGGAGGATGGCCGAGAGAGATTGACGCGGTCGGGGTGGAGGTTGTTGGCGGCGGAGGAGGATCTCGGGTGGAAAGGCGGCGAGGCCGGAGGTTGTTGGCGAGCACGGAGGGCAACCGGAGGCGGGCTCGCTGGTGGCGGCAGGCGCGGTCGAGGTAGAAAGTGAGCAGCAAGGACGTGGAGGAGAGAAGGGCCGGGGTGGGGCTTCTGGCATGCTCAGGGATGCTTCGAGGAGGGCTCTGGTGGTGGATAATGTTGCCGGCAGGGAAGGCCCATGGCGGTGGCTCTACAGGAGATGGATCGGATGCGAGCGGTAGAGAGCAAGTGCGAGCGGCCAGTCGCAGGGGCTCGAGGCGACGCAGATCGAGTAGAGGCGGCCGCGACACTCGCGGGGTGGCGGTGCCCTGCAAAGAGGAGGAGAGGAGGATCGAGGGGCGGCGGCGGATCGATTGAGGGAAGAGGGAGGACGAGGTGGGGTGGTTGGCTGTCGGTGTCTGTGTGGGGCAGGGACGTGCGAGCGAGCGGGGATAGAGAGGTGGGCCAGGGATCGCAGTATTGCGGGGTCACGGTGCGTGACTGAGTCGTGTACCGCAATAGGCTCAGGTGGTGAGACGTGGCCGCTGGGGCGTGTCCGTGCCGGGGTAGGTAGGTCACGCGCTGCGGTCGGGGCTGCGCGCGTGGGTTAGGTAGCGTGGTAGGGGTCGGTTTGGCAGCTGTGCGGGTGGGGCGGTGTACGCGGGCGGGGCTAGGGTACCGAGTCGTGTGCGTGGTGAGCCAGGGCAGGTCGGTTAGGTTTAGCTAGGTGTGGTTAGGGTTTTGACTAGGGTTTAGTTAGATGGACCGGTAGTAGGTGGTTTGGCCGGTTGGGCCTCTGGCCTGACCGGCTGGATTGCCTCCCGGACAAAATAGTTTTTTTATTTTTTTTTTGTTTATTTATTTTATATAAAGACTTTTGTAGATAGTTTTTAGACAAATAAAAGATCCGGACGGACCAAGGGTTTTGATTTGAAATAAAGACAGGGATATTTAGAAAACAAAGATAGGCATTTAGAAAATAGTTGTAGGCAAACAGATGCATGATGATGACGATGCTCAAATGCAATGTGGCATGATGACATGAGCATGTGGTCATGATGATGCAATGCACAAAAACACAACGATTTTCTAGTAGTGGTTTTAGCGGGGTGCTACACTCGCCCCGCTAGCTGCACCGAGGTGATGATGACTACACCTAACGCGGGACCGAGCAAAGATCTGGCAGAAGACCTGGAGACAACTCCAAAGGTACCTAGGCTCGAGGTCCTCCGTTAGAGAGGCCACAAAACATATTGCAACAAGCCTAACTACTCCTGTAGCTCCCAAAGTTGGTCCAGTTCAGGCACATTCCGACCTGGAGGAAACCCGACAGAAAATACTAGAGGGCGCAAAAAAGATAGCCATAGCTCAGTAGCCATTTAACATCACGTTGCGTGAGTACACCAAGGCAAACATGATTAGTACTAGTCCCACCTGTTTGGATGGAGTGAATATTAGGGGTAGAAACCTCATCAGTGAGATAGATAAGGAATATGATCCTAGGCTAGGGGAATCAGGTAACCCCATGTTAGTAGGTCTGTCGAGGTATAGCACCCTGTCTAAGAACCTCGTGGCTGCAGATGCAGCAGCATCCGAGTTAGAGGGTCTGACCAGTGAAGCCCGACAAAGGCAACAAGAAAGAGTTATTGAGTTAGCAAAAATTGCTAACAAGAAAGATGAGGAGTTGCTCAAGGCAAACCCAGCAAGGGAAGGAGGATGCCAAGTCGTTCATTCGGCAGGGGCGCTCCGGGAAAATCTGCCGGGGCAGCATCATCCCCGCATGCAGGCCCAAGAAGATAATAGGTAGTAACTTATGGGAGAAAAAACAAGGAGATGGTCATGTATGACCCGACAAGGGTAGTGAAAGGAAAAGCAATACAATGTGATGAGGACCGTCACAGTGCCAGTCGAGGTGAATGTGGACGAGGTAACCACAGCCAAGGCCATACATGATAGGAAAATGTTGGGTACGGCAATGCCGGACAATGTAATTCGGCAGGAGCTGGGCAGAATCCACCTCAGCAGCACCAACAACAGTACATACCTCAACAAGAGCAAAGTGCTGGCCCAGCTATGCAACGACAATATATTCATCCATGTCAAAATAGGTATTATGATGGGTACTCGGCTATTGCCAATCCGGGTTTCCTAAGCCAGATTATCATGTGATAGGATCAAGGCTAGGAAATAGGAACTTACAGATAGATGATGCAAGATTGAACTTGGATCGGATT
Source organism: Avena eriantha (assembly GCA_910589775.1). Classification (NCBI taxonomy): domain Eukaryota; kingdom Viridiplantae; phylum Streptophyta; class Magnoliopsida; order Poales; family Poaceae; genus Avena; species Avena eriantha. The sequence continues at coordinate 433,553,489 of OU342743.1, read as the reverse complement.
TATAGGTCAAAAATAATGGAGGGACAAGGTTCTCTGGGTCCAACGTGCTTTGGACCTCAGATTATGAGAGAACCCGCAGTGCCAAACTTCCGGTTGGCTAGAGGGACAAAGACATATGATTGGTTGATTGATTACTCTATCGCAGTGAACATTGCGATGGGTAATTTGAGATGGGCGGTGAGATATGTACCACAGATGTTGGAAGGACCTGCGAGAGTTTGGCTGAATAATCTGCCAGCAGGAAGTATTAACTATTGGCTAGATTTCAAAGAGATGTTTATCAACAATTTCACAAGCATGTACAAGAGGCTGAATAGGCCGCATCAACTAGCAATGTGTAGGCAGAGGCCGAATGAGACAGACCGCGAGTTTCTAACTCTGTGGTGCAACATGCCCAACTCATGTGAAGGAGTAATCGAGTCTCAGGCAATTGCCTGGTTTGCACAGGGGTGCAGGTATGGAAGTATGCGAACTATGTTGGCTAAGACAATTAGAATTGCCGACTCATATGCACTAGGTGGCCCAACGCAACCTCGGCTAGTGTCGAACGAGTCAAATGAAGAATATTACCCCCAAGATGGAGCCAGGTCATCCCGACGAAATGATTTCTGGGGTAAGAGAAGATATGAAAGGCTGTATTATAGGTATGGATCACACCATGTCGCTGATGTAGACAAAGACTAGCCTGGAGCTAGGAGTAGCCAGCGACAAAAGAGTGGTGGCCAATAGTGGGCACAGAAAAATGATAGCAAGAAGCCTTGGACCAGTGAATAGAAAAAACAATGACAAGAAAGGAAAGATAGGCCAAGGTACACATATGAGGCCAGGTTCGATCCACCATGCAAGTTCCACATGCCCAATCCAAGTAAGCCGTTGAATCATAAAACCCGGCAGTGTGAGTGGTTTTAGCATGCAGGACAAGGTAACTCGAAGCAAGGTAACATGGGACCCCCTCAGCAACCTCAGCAGCAACAACTTACGGGACAAATTCTCAACAAATGATGTTGCCCACGCCCCCGCTGAGGTATGAGAATCGTGACATAAGGGATGCAGTGCATCATGTGGAAAACCAGAATCAGGGGAATTGAGGAAACCTCGGCAATGACAGGAGAAATGAGTACAAGGAGCACCATCAGGCTTATTGTGTGTTTACCACAGAAGAAACTGGCAGGCAGAGTGTGCGGCAACGACATATGGAGGTTAATGCAGTTATGCCGGCCGTGCCGAGGTACATGCATTGGTTTGATCAAGAAATCACATGGAGCATCAAGGATCATCCTAGGCTCATGATGAGCCTTGGATCATATGCACTGGTGCTTGACCCAACTTTCATCGGGCTAAATATCAACGTTAAGTTCTCCAAGGTGTTGATTGACAACGACATCAGTGATATGTTGCTAACGTATCCATAATTTTTGATGTTCCATGCTTGGTTTTATCTACTTTCTTATGTTTTCTCCACACTTTGCGGTACTTTTCATATGATTTCTTGGACTAACCTATTAACACGGACCAAAATGCCAGCTGCCTGTTTTCTGCTGTTTTTGGTTCTAGGAAAGTAAGAAAATGAATATTCTCGGAATTGGACGGGACAAAATCCAAAGTTAGTTTTTCACCGAGGGACACCAGGAGCAGAATACGAAACGGAGAGGGGCTGGGGCCTGGCCACACCACCTGGCCGCGCAGCTAGGTCTGGCTGCCCCAGGCACCCCTCGGCCTCTCCTTTCGCCTATATATTGCCTCCGATACAAAAACCCTAAGTACCCGATCAAAATTCCACGAAAGAGTCTGTAGCCGCCGTCATCTCCATCCCTAGATCGGGAGGGATCTAAAGCTCTTCCCGGCACCCTGCGGGAGAGGGGAATTCACCCTGGAGGCTTTCTTCATCATCATGGAAGCCTCCAGTGTGATGCGTGAGTAGTTCATCTCCGTACTATGGGTCCATGTAGTAGCTAGATGGCTGGTTCTCCTCCTTTGTGCTATCATGTTTAGATCTTGTGAGCTCTGTTCATGATCAAGATCATCTATTTGTCATCCTACATGTTATGTTTGAGGGGATCCGATGGATATTGAGATGCTATTTCAGATTGATTATTGATTCTATCATGTTTGTTATTTGTGATCTTGTGTGCTTTCTATTGTTAATAGCTATCTTGGCCAAGTAGATGCTAGCAACTCCAAGAGTTAGTATTTATGCTCGATAGTGGGTTCATGCCTCTAGTAATACGGGGAAGTGACAGAAATCTCTAAGGTACTACATGTGTTGTTGCTACTAGGGAGAAAACAATAATCCTTTGTTCATAGAACAATCGTATTGTTTACTTTACACGCAATTCATAATGCAATTATCCATTGTTTGCAACTTTATACTAGAGGGGGTTCGGATGATAACCTGAAGGTGGATTATTAGTCATAGATGTAGTTGGATTATGGTCTATGTATAATGTTGTAATGCCCAATCAAGTCTCAAAGGAATCAAGATAAGTAGTATATGCATATTGCTTTCTCGGTATTTGTCAATTACCCCGCTGTAATTTGTTCACCCAACATGTCATCTATCTTAAGGAGAGCCACCACTAGTGAACTATGGACCCCGGTCCTTTCTTTTACCATCAATCTAAAATCAACTGTTTACTGCTTTGTGTTTACTTTCTGCAAATTATTACTTTATTCCACTCGATACGTTTAATCCTTTGTTTTTAGCAAAACCGGTGAGTTGACAACCTCATCGTAAGTTGGGGACAAAGTTCTGTGGTTGTGTTGTGCAGGTATTCACGTTGCTGCTGACACCGGTAGTGCGCCCTGCCAAAGTCCAGCTAGCAACACCTTTGAGGTGTTTCCTTGCTCCTACTGGATTTATAACCTTGGTTTCATAACTGAGGGAAACTTATTGCTGTGCTCATCATACCTTCCTCTTGGGGTTCCCCAACAAGCTCGTTAGTACACGAGTCAGCAAGTGATTTTATGGCACCGTTGCCAAGGAGTCAAGGACATCTTCACAAGGGGAGTCCCTCATAACCAATCTCTTTACTTTGTTGTTTTTGTTTTGCTTAGTTTACTTTTGCTTTCTTTGCTTGTTTCTTTATCAAAAATACAAAAAATTTAGTTTCACTAGTTTGCTTTCTTTATTAAAAAAACACAAAAAAATAAAGTCTTTCTATAGTTGTTACCTCTTCCTTAGCTCACCATGTTGATCCCTAAATTCACCCTGAAAAACATTTTAATAGGTAGTGGCTCTATAATTGGAAAAGATAATATTGAAGAATTCTTTAATCATGTTAGTAAACATGTGGATATTGAGGATAGATCTCTTGTAGAGCTTTCTCCAAATTATGAAATTGCTGCAGCTTCTTTAGTCCACATGTTGGAAGCTAGGTTTGTTAACCTTAACCCCTTAATGCAAGTAATTTTTCTTAAACTTAAAGAAATTGATGACCCTGAAAAGAGAGACTTTATTCTGGAAACTTTGCTTAAGGAATTTTATGCTATTGCCAAGGAAGCTAGAAACGTGTTTGAATGTTTTAATATGCTAGGATCATATGTAGATGTTGTTGGTACACAAGAAAAGATGAACAAACCCGAACCTAATGGGGAGGAAATTAAGATACCAATACCTTTTAAACTTGTAGCAATGCATGAAGCTATAGAAAAGAAACTTGATTGGATTGTTCCTGAAAACCCGTTTGATGAAAATAGTGAACCCAAGAGAATTGAGAGAGGATCCTCTAGAACTTATTTGGATGAGATACCTTGCCTTGTTGAAGATATTTCTAGTATTAATCTTAATGCTTCTTCATTTGAGAACACTTGATTCTTTTTCTTGTTTCTTATGCCTAACTTAAAGGCGTTAAAGAAAAGTACTTATTGGGAGATAACCCAAAAATTTTAGATAAGTCTTGGAAGTTATTACCTCTGTAATAACTGCTCCTTATCCTTTTTATTTGCTTTTTGTGCCAAGAGTAACCTCTAATGAGAGAGAAGTAATGATTGGGAAATTGCTGTCCCGAAACAGATTTATGTGCTTCACCGTAATCTATTTACGTCTTTTTGAGGCATGAATTTTTGTGCTTATGGCCCATGTTGTTATCTAACTTTCGTTAGTTCAACACTTTTTGATTTAAGAAATAGAAGGTCTTCGAAAAAATTCGTCTTTACTTGTTGGTCTCTTTTAATAGATTTCTGCCTTTATTTGCATTTGCTTCTTGTTGGTTCGTTTTTGAGTTCTTTTGGGGAATTGAGCTTTTGAGGGAAGTACTACAGTACCTTGTGTTTTAATGTAAGTTATATTGGTGTTGGAACTGAACCTAAAGACCTATTATCTTGAGTGCAATAATGTTGCTAATAAAGATTGTGTGAAGTTTTGTATGAAGGAAAAATGTCACGTGTATGGAAGGAATGAGTGATGAGATGAAGGATGGACTAAATCTCAAGCTTGGGGATGACACGCATGTCACCCCAAGAAATATCCAAAAAGTATAAGCGTCAAAGCTTGGGGATGCCCAAGGCATCCCCTTCTTCATCAATAAAAATTTCAGGTTCCTTCCAAACACTTCATTTTTATTGTTTCATGTATAGTTATGTTGTTCTTGTAGCGTCTTATTTTTAGTTTTTTCGTTTTTGTTTTCGTTTGCTTGGTTTTCTTAGTTTTCTGAATAAATTGTTTGGACCCCCTCCTTCATACATTGGTTTTCAAATAGTTTGGTTTGGATTGGAAAAGAGTAGCAAAGTTCATGCTTAAGTGGTAAAGAGAGCTTGTTTTTGACTGTGGCCCATGCTTTGTCATGCCATGCTTGATATTTTTTTTCTTTACGCTTAGTATTCTTTTCTGTAGCATGACATGTTATAAACAATTGAGATTTCTTAATGTGCCTTGGAAGAATCATGCGTTGTTTTAGCATATTAAAGCATAGTATTGTGGTGTTCTCCTTTGATGCTTTATTTGGGTTGACTTGGCACATGATCACACCATGTTATGACTATCCCAAATCACCATAGACTTTATGATCCTTTAGTTTTCAACTTGTAATATCACTTTATGCTTTGATTAATGATGTTTTGTTGCTCTGCATGATTATGGACATTATTGCTCTCTTAGTTGGTCGCTCCCAGTCTTTTGCTAGCCTCCATAACCAAGTGTGAGTTCCACTCATGCATCCAACTCCTAAAACCAAGTTATTCCAACTAGTCCACCATACCTACCTATTAGCATATGCTATTCCAAGTAAATTCATGTTTTTATCTACCTTCCGAATTAAACTTGTTATAAGAAAACTAGTGATTAAAGCTCTCACGAACTTGATGGCACAGTTTGTTTTCTTGGACTTAATAAACCCGAACCATTGCGTCCATGTTTGTTGCGTATATGCTTGCTCTTTATAAGTTGAAGTTAGCAGAACCATGTATCATGGGGAACGCTTTCAACATTGCACCTGTACTTTGTACCCCGTTGATATGATGTTCTTTTTCTTATGGATCCCGACGGTGTGAAATAAAAGGGGAACTTGTAAGATCATGGAGTTTTTATTTGTGTTAGAGAAATGCCCGGGCTGCTAGCCTAAGCCATGCCTAATCATGGTGGAAACTTGCAGCATAACCATACTGAGCACTCAATGAAGCATCCTCAATAAAAACCTATGCAAATAGTAAATAAAAATATCACTAAGATGCTCATTGTCTGCTTGCCTTGTCATTTTGATTATGGCATAGCTCATGTATCATGTGCAAGGGGTACCCCGTTGGCGGTTCTCTATGATACATATGTACTTACAATGAAAAGAGCTTACTTCTGACTAAAGTTGAGTAGCATGAGGTTCTGTCTTCGTAAGTAAGGGGCATGAGACTTCGGCTTATAACTTGTCAAGCATATCCTCTTAGTTGTGTCACTTCAACCTTAATCACCTTCAAGATGTTTATGATATGGGCAATGAGAGCTGAAAGCTAATAAGTACCATAATTTTTGTAAGCTCTTTATGAGACTTGAATCCCTACTTCCTTCTATGAAGGCCCTTTCTTTTACTTTTTTGTTGAGTCTCCACCTTCTATCTTTATGCACCTACTTTGAGAGCATAGTGGCCATTCTTAGTTCTATGTGCATTGTCCCAAGACTTGTTGATTGATGCGTAGCTTTGATATTGATTGTTTTAAATTATTTGTATCTAATCACTCTTATGAACTTTGAAGGTGTCCTATGCATTTATGTTTGCTACTCTACGAGGAACAAGATGAATGCCACTATGCTATGTTTTCTTTATGTGAAACAAACAAACGTCTTGCAAAGCATTATTATTCATGGATCTTTCGTTTGTGCCTTTTCATGTTGCAACACAGTTGCTTTGTCTTATTGTTAGAACTTTGTCTTTCATGTTATGATTGAAGTACTATGATCCCAGCTATCAATGTTTTACAAATACTTTGATCAAGTTTACGATGGTGCATGTCACCTCAAAAATTATTCTTTCTTTTTATCACTTACCTACTCGAGGACGAGCAAGAGTTAAGCTTGGGGATGTTGATACGTTGCTAACGTATCCATAATTTTTGATGTTCCATGCTTGGTTTTATCTACTTTCTTATGTTTTGTCCACACTTTGGAGTACTTTTCATATGATTTCTTGGACTAACCTATTAACAAGAGCCACAGTGCCAGCTGCCTGTTTTCTGCTGTTTTTTCTTCCAGGAAAGTCAGAAAATGAATATTCTCGGAATTGGACGGGACAAAAGCCAAAGTCAGTTTTTCACCGAGGGACACCAGGAGCCAGAATACGAGACGGGGAGGGGCTAGGGCTCAGCCACACCACCTGGCCACGTGGCCAGGTCTAGCCCACGCCAGGGGGTGGTCTCGCCGCCCCAGGCACCCCCTCGGCCTCTCCTTTCGCCTATATATTTCCTCCGATACAGAAACCCTAAGTACCCGATCAAAATTCCACGAAAGAGTCTGTAGCCGCCGTAATCTCCATCCCTAGATAGGGAGGGATCTGAAGCTCTTCCTGGCACCCTGCCGGAGAGGGAAATTCACCCTGGAGGCCTTCTTCATCATCATGCAATCCTCTTGTGTGATGCGTGAGTAGTTCATCTCTAGACTACGGGTCCATGTAGTAGCTAGATGGCTGGTTCTCCTCCTTTGTGCTATCATGTTTAGATCTTGTGAGCTCCGTTCATGATCAAGATCATCTATTTGTAATCCTACATGTTGTGTTTGCGGGGATCCGATGGATATTGAGATGCTATTTCAGATTGATTATTGATTCTATCATGTCTTTGTTATTTGTGATCTTGCATGCTTTCCGTTGTTAGTAGCTATCTTGGCCATGTAGATGCTAGCAACTCCAAGAGTTAGTATTTATGCTCGATAGTGGGTTCATGCCTCTAGTAATCTAGAGAAGTGACAAAAATCTCTAAGGTACTAGATGTGTTGTTGCTACTAGGGAGAAAACAACAATCCTTTGTTCATAGAACAATCGTATTGTTTACTTTACACGCAATTCGTAATGCAATTATCCGTTGTTTGCAACTTAATAATGGAGGGGGTTCGGATGATAACCTGGAAGGTGGATTATTAGTCATAGATGCAGTTGGATTACGGTCTATGTATAATGTGTAATGCCCAATCAAGTCTCAAAGGAGTCAAGATGAGTAGTATATGCATATTTCTTTCTCGATGTTTATCAATTGCCCCGCTGTAATTTGTTCACCCAACATGTCATCTATCTTAAGGAGATCCACCACTAGTGAACTATTAACCCCGGTCTTTTCTTTTACCATCAATCTAAAATCAACTGTTTACTACTTTGTGTTTACTTTCTACAAATTATTACTTTCTTCGACTCGATACGTTTAATCCTTTGTTTTCAGCAAAACCGGTGAGATTGACAACAACATCGTAAGTTGGGGACAGAGTTCTGTGGTTGTGATGTGCAGGTCTTCACGTTGTTGCTGACATCGGTAGTGCGCCCTGCCAAAGTCCAGCTAGCAACACCTTTGAGGTGTTTCCTTGATCCAACTGGATTGATAACCTTGGTTTCATAACTGAGGGAAACTTACTGCTGGACTCATCATACCTTCCTCTTGGGGTATCCCAACGACCTCGTTAGTACACGAGTCAGCAATCAGTATCAACATATTGTATAAGGACACCATGCACAAGTTGGGAGTCTAAGAAAATATGCTCCAGGCAACAAATACCACTTTCCATGGTATTGTCCTGGGTTTGTCCTACGAGCCTATTGGCAAACTCCAAATTGATGTCTTGTTCACCACAAGAGATAATTGTCGGACGGAGAATCTAGAGTTTGAATTTGTGGATTTCGATAGCTCCTACCATGCATTACTCGGCAGGCCAACTCTTCCAAAGTTTATGGCTAGTGATCACATCAGTTACTTAAAGATGAAGAAGCCAGGGCCAAATGGGGTCATCACCATAGCAGGACACTTTAGACGCTCTATGGAGTGTGCCACAGTAGAGTTAAACCTGGCCGTGTCATTGGTGATCGCTCAAGAGAAGAAAATGATCCAAGAGGTAGTAGCATTGGCTCAGTCCTCACAGCTGATATGCTGGCTCTAAGTAATCCACATGGGAGTGCGTCGTTTCAGCCGACGAAAGATACCAATAAGGTGCCAATTGATGATTAGTTCCTGGAGCGCACCATTACTATTGGTGCGGGCCTTGGCGATAAATAGGAAAGCGAGCTCCTCAGCTTCCTCCGTGAGAATCAGGATATCTTTGCTTGGTCTACATAGGATCTATAAGGTGTGTCGAGGGAGCTGGTTGAGCACTCTTTGCATGTCAGACCCAGCGCAAATCCGGTGAAGCAACCTCTCCGCCGCTTTGCCGAAGACAGGAGAAAAGTCATTGGTGATGAGATAGCTCGGCTCCTTGCAGCCAGGTTTATCATGGAAGTACTTTACGCACATTGGCTATATAATACAATGCTGGTAGAAAAAAAAGAAAGATGACCCGAACGTGACAGTGGTGTGGCGTATGTGTAATCATTACACAAACCTGAATAAGGCGTTTCCAAAAGATCCATTCCCTTTGCCTAGGATAGATCAGGTCATTGACTCAACTGCTGGGTGTGAGCTCTTGTCATTCATAGATGCATATTCTGATTTCCACTAGATATCCTTAAACCCAGATGGTCAAATAAAGTCTGCTTTTATTACCCCGTACGGGGCTTATTGCTATCACACTATGCCATTTTGCCTACGTAATGCGAGGACAACATATCAAAGATGCATGCAAAAATGTTTACATGATCAAATTGGCAAAAGTATCCAAGTATATGTCGATGATGTGGTGATAAAAACCAAGGAGAGTGTCGTTGTATTGGGAACGGCAGTACCTGAGGAGGTTAGATAGAGGTGTGGGGACTAGCAGGGAAGCTATCGACGGCGTCCGCAGGAAGGATTGGATACAAGCGAGCGTAGCAGGACGCAGGAAGTACCCAGGTTCGGGGCCCTCGTGGTGAGGTAAAGCCCCTACTCCTGCCGGATCTGACTATGTGGAATACACGAACTACAAGTGCTCCTTGAGCTGTATATGCTAGCTACTGCCTTAAATGCTTTAAGACCAACCCTTTCTACTAAGGTCATGCCTCTCCTTATATAGGCTAAGAGGCAAAGGCCTCACTGGCCAGTCCGACTGGCGGGCCCCACAGGCGGGTCCCAGCCGACTAGTCATCTATAGTCCCCAGTATGGCTTGTCCTGTCGGAGTACGAGCGGTATGGCTGTCGTAGGCATAGTGGACGCCGTGCGTGCCTGTCGTCAGCACCGGCCACTGTTCCCGCGTCACCCACGCAAAGTCTTCGGTATGGCCGGGTAGTTGCCAGTCTTGTCACCGTACAGGGCGTACCGTGCATTGATACACACGTCGCCCTGTCCCATTGATTGAGTCCGGCTACGTCGACGGATACCTCTTGCTGATCCGGCTACCGGGCGATAGCCGGCCTGTCTTGCCCTGTCCGCCTGCATCTGGTCAGCCGGACGCGATCCGACTGTCTTGTTTCTTATTCGGTTGGGGTACCTAGGGATCATCCCCCTGACACTAGCCCTCGAGCGCGTGTGGATTCCGCCCTTAGGCGAAATGTGCGCGCGCTTCCTCTTGCTTTTGAATTTGTGTCCGGCTGAGCTTGGCGGTTGCGCTACCCATGATGTTAGTGCTGACGACGGCCACGCGTGCACGCGCCATCATTTCTCTGTGGTGGGCAGCATAACGTCCTGTCGCGCGTCGCCTCGGGAAACTGTTGTCCGGCGCTTCGGTTCTCGCTCCAGGATCTTCTGCGCATCCTGCTCCAGCACACGGGATCTTAGGCGGCGGTTGGGGTGTGGGTCGCCTGGATGCACGCCACGTGCCCCGTCGATGGTTGCCCTTCTGGCTCCTTAAAGGGACGCCGCGGGGGAGGCGATTTCTTTCCTTCGTTCCCCCGCTGCAATTCCTTCTCTCTTGCTGCTTCCGCTCCTGCGCTTTTGCCCTTTGCGCCACCCGCTCGCTGTCGTCGACACTACGGGCCACCGCCAATCTTTCATCGCCGCTCCCCCTCGTCATCCGGAAATGGCCGCCGATCGCGGGGCCTGGTGCGGCTCCGCCGTCATCGAGGACCAAATTGCCAAATACCGCGCCACCCGCGTCCTCCCGCCGGCGGAGGAGGTGGCGGTGTGGCTGGCGCCGGCCGGGGAGGTGTCACCGCATCCGGAGGAGGGCGAGCGTGTCATATTCCTGTCCCACCTGGCCCGCGGGTTCGCCCTTCCGGTGAACCCGTTCCTCTTGACCTTCCTTACTTTCTTTGATCTTCGCCTCCACCACCTCGGCGCCAATGCAATCGGGACGTTGGCGCATTTCGTTGCTTTCTGCGAGAGCTATCTCGGTATCCAGCCGGATCTCGGGCTCTTCTGCCGGCTCTTTCGAGTCCGGCACAGGTGCAGTTCACCCAGGGGCCCTTAGTCGTCTGCGGCGGCGCCTCCATTTACTCCCGCTCGCAGACCGACTACCCCAAGTTCCTTCTTCACGATATGGTACGACTGTGGCAGCAGTCGTACTTCTACGTGAAAAACCTCACCAATGTCGACAGGATAAATCTGCCGGCCTTCCAGGACATCGAATCCAGCCGGCAGAACTGGGACTTGAAATTCCACGGCGACAAGGCAGAGACGGACGAGCTGCTGAAGCGCATGCGCTCACTCGTCCACTGCCGGCTGACCGGGCTGGACGTCACCCTCAGCTGTATGTCCCGGCTGATGATGTCGTTGCAGCAACGAGCACACAAGATGTGCTACTATTCTGGTCGGCTGGACCTGACCCGGCTGTCGTGCCGTGATCCCCGCTACCACAATCTGAAGGAGTGGGTGTGGACGATCACTAAGGAGCGGCTGCCAAAGAACTAGAAGTTCAGCCTGGCGCCTTATACGCGGGAGTACCGCGTGCCCCGGGTAAGTTCTTCTAGCCGGACGCTACCTTGGTGTTTCTTGCACTTGGTCTTTGTTTTTGTCTGGCTGACTTTTGTGTTCGACAGATGTTCCCTTGCATCATCCGTGAGGAGGGTGCGGTGGCCCTCGAGGAATTCACGCCCGACCTGCCCGAGCCGCGCGCTCGGTGGTCCGGCGAGGAATCGGATGGGGACGGCGACGCCTTCCCTAGCCAGAACGACGAGCCAGCCGCTGATCCGCACGCCGTGGTGCACGAGGAGGAGGCCGTGCCGACCACGGAGCCGGCGACGCGCTCCGCGACAGATAGGGAAGCGGGTGGGAGCGGCTCCAGCCGTTCCGGCTCCCGCCGCCCTGTGACGGAGGAGCCGGCGCCCAAGAGGAGACGGTCCGCCGCCCTGCCGCCCAGCCGTCTCGGTCGGAAGAAAGGGCCGCCTCCTGTTGTGCTGGGGTATGTTCTCTCTCCCCCTTCCCTTTCTGTCTGTTTGCCTTTTCCCTCCTTTTCTGACTTTGGCTTGTTTTGCTCCTGTCTTCTTCGCTTTCTCCTTAGCACGCTGGTTTCCTTCGTAGCCGCGAGCCCGGCACGCGCGCCAGCCGGGTCGCCGCCCCGTACCCCGACTGCACCGACCAGCGCCCCTCCTTCTTCTGAGGCGCAGCCTTCGCCTCCCCCTCAGCTGACTGCCTCCGCCCAGCCGGAAATCCCCCAGCCGGATGCGAGGTCCTCCCAGCCGGAAGGCTCCTCTGCGGGTGCGCGGGGGGCTGCTGTTAAGGAGCTCGTCGTCGTTGGCAACGACAACTCCGACGAGGAGCCCGGGGAGGAGTGGCAGACGGCGGTGGTCGCGGCGAAGGAGTCCTTGGCTGTCAACGCCGTGGACGACGACGCCTCTTCCGCTGCCTCGCTGTCGGACCTTGCCGCCACGCTCGAGTTGGCGGTGAAGGAGATCCAGCTGCTGGAAGCCACAGCCGGCGGGAACCGGTCGTTGGAGTAGAAGCTCCCTGCCGCCAACGGGACCTCCTAGAGTGAGTTCGCTTCATCCGGCTCCTTTTTTTGGGGTACTGATAGCTAGTTTCGTTGCAGCCATCCTCGTGTGCGCTCAGCGCGATATCGATCGCCTGAAGAAGGCGAACGACCGGCTGAGCAAGTCCAATTCTACTATGCGGCAGTAGAACAAGGATTGGCATGCACGGGTGGACGGTCTGGAGGCCACCGTCAAGGAGCGCGACGCCTCGCTCGCCAGCCGGACCGAAGCTTTCTCCCTTCTCGAGGCCTAGAACAAGGACTAGGAGAAGGAGATTAAACGGTTGGCGCTCAAGGAGAAGGCACTGGTGGAGGAGCTGATGCAGGTCGGCCACATTGCCAAGGATGAGTTTTCTTTCCGTCTTTCTTTCTTTCCGGATCCGGTAGCCAGATCTGACTTCTCTTTTCTGACAGCCTTTTACCTTGGCATAGACCTGCGGGCCTACAACCGGCTGCAGGAGAATTGGCCGGGAGCGCAGCCGACGGCCCAGGAGCTCGTCGTCCTTCTTGGCGAGGAAGCTGCCAAGCTTTGCCAGTCAGCGAGGAACGTCTTCTCCTTCGTCTGGCCGGAGGCTCCGGTTCCGGAGACAATGGCGCAGTTGGCTGCGAAGGTAGGAGAGGTGCCGACTGCGGGATCTGGCTGCGCGAGCAGGAGCGGAGATGGCCCTGGCTCTGATGCTCTCCTGGTACAAGGACGCCCGCGTCGAGAAGATCGACGGAGGCTTCCGTGCCGGAGCTGATCTTGCCGCTATCCGCCAAGCCCATCCGGAGCTCCGCGGGTCCGCCATCAAGATCGTCGACTACGTGGACCCCGACGAGGTCCTCACCGACTCGGAGTCCGTTGGCACTCCTGATGTAGAGGCCCCGATGCTGCCGCCTGCCAGCGCCGGAACCGGATCAAGCTCCACGCCTCCTCTGCCGCCCGAAGCTTCTGCTGGCCCAGATCTTCCCCACGGCAAGGGTCCTGCCGTTTAGTTGCTGCCCCGGGATGCCGGGTGTAATTGTCTTGTGTTATATACTTGTGAACCTTGTCTGTTTGTGCCGGCCGTCTTTGACGCCGGATAACTTGCGAGAGCTTCGTCTCTCTTTTGCTTGTTATTGTTGAAATCCTTTTTCCTTGACTTGTGTGTTTCAAATTTTCTTTCCATACTTCGTCGGTTAACTTTGCCCGGCTTACTTTGCCCGGCTACACACTTTTAGTCGGGGGAACCGCACCCCCAGTGGGGGTGCGAGCGCACCCACTGGGTGTAGCCCCCGAGATTCGCAGTAGTTGGCGACGACAGGTGCTTCAAATCTTCCTTCTTTCCCAATTCTTCTATCTTTATCCGACTAGACTCGTCTCAGTCGGTTGCTTTTGCTGGCTGAACACTTTCAGCCAGGGGAACTAACATTCCAGTGGGGGCACGCGAGCGCACCCACTGGGTGTAGCCCCTGATATTCGGAGTAGCTGGCGTAGCCAGGTGCTTCGAATCTTCCTTGTCTTCTCTTGCTCCAGCCCTTGCCCTCACCTGGGCTCCGAACGGTCGGCTAAACGCCTTTTAGCCGGCCGGGGACCACAAGATTCCACTGGGGCCGTGCGAGCGCACCCAGTGGGTGTAGCCCCCGAGATTCTGAGCGCTTGATGAAGGCAAGGACTTCAGATCTTCTTTCCTTCTCCTGGACTCCGACTCTAAGTAGTTGGACAAATGTACATATGCATACACACATGTCCACATAGGTTAGTAGGTTAGTCTGCCAAATTGTAGCCGGAAAACGGCTTGTTTTTCCGAAAACTGGCCTGTCCCTTTCTAGACACTTAGTCGCTTTCCCGTGCGCTCTCGCTGTTTTCGCTGCGTCCTTGCCGGGCAGCCGGGTTGTGGTCTGCAGCCGGAATCGAAGGAAGCTGACAGTGCATTGCACACGGTACTAATGGCTTAGCGGCTGGATTGGTTCGAGCTAGTTGCAGGGCCGGGACACCCGATCTGTCGCGTCTCCTCCCCGTTTTTCATGTGGGATGCCTCGGGCTTTTGCTCTTGCTAGCCAGACAGCCGGGTTGCGGTCTGTAGATGAGACGAAGAGTGGGCCTCTGGCATCGTCGCACAGTACTCAGCCGGTTTGTTGACTTAGCAGGCCGGGCCAGCTGGCGAGCCCCCGGGTAGGGGTTGCCGGAGTCGGAAAATAACAACTGGAAAAATGGATGCATACACATTTCTAGCAAGGAGCCCCCTAGATTCTCGTGGGGGTCCGTATTTTCATTCATAGGGTTTTCGGGATACATACACTGTCTGGCGACTAGGTGTAAAAGGGGCGCAGCAGGGCCGCGTTCCAGGGATGCTCGGTCTCCTCGTCTGATTTGTCCATCTTGTTCTTGCGCGGCTGCTGCGCGTCGATGAGGTAGTAGGAGTCGTTGGGCAGCGCCCGGCTGATGATGAAGGGGCCCTCCCAGGGTGGCGATAGCTTGTGCATGCCCTTCGTGTCTTGCACCAGCCGGAGAACCAGGTCGCCCTCGTGGAATGCGACTGGGCGGATCCGGCTTGAATGGTAGCGACGTAGTCGCTGCTGGTACAGGGCTGATCTGGACAAGGCCAGCTCGCGAGCCTCCTCCAGGAGGTCCACTTCGTCCTCCCGCGCCTCCTGGTTGGCCTTTTCGTTGTAGAGGAGCTTGCGAGGGGAGTCAAACTCGATGTCGGCGGAGAGGACGGCTTTCGATCCGTAGACCAGGAAGAACAGCGTGTAGCCGGTTGACCTATTCGGTGTGGTGCGGAGGCTCCACAACACAGCCGGAAGTTCTTCGATCCAACATCCGGGTGACCGCTCTAACGGCTCGATGAGACGTGGCTTGATGCCGGCTAGCACCAAGCTGTTTGCTCTTTCGACTTGCCCGTTGGATTGCGGGTGCGCGACGGAGGCGAGGTCCAGTCGGATGCCCTTATTGCTGCAGAACTGGGCGAAGCCCCCCTTGGCGAAGGTCGTGCCGTTGTCGTGGTGATGTTGTTGGGGTAGCCGAAACGGTTGATGATGTTGGTGAAGAAGGTGACAACCGTTGCCCCGTCCAGCTTCCGGATAGGCTTGGCCTCGATCCACTTCGTGAACTTGTCCACCGCCACCAGCAGGTGGGTCATGCCTGCGCGTGCTCGCTTGAAGGGACCGACCATGTCGAGGCCCCAAACCGCGAACGGCCAGGTGATCGGTATGGTCTTGAGTACCGAAGTTGGCATGTGCCTGAGCTGTCCGAAGCGCTGGCACCCATTGCATGCGCGGACTAGCTGCTCGGCGTCCTCGAGGGCGGTGGGCCAATAGAAACCATGGCGGAATGCCTTGGCGACTATCACCCTTGACGAAGCGTGGTGCCCGCACTCGCCCTGGTGGATGTCCTTGAGTAGCCGGTGGCCTGTATCCGCATCAACACATCTTTGGGAGATACCGGATACGCTGCGCTTGTACATCTCGCCGTTTATGATAGTGTATGTGTGCGCACAGCGCCAGATTTGCCTGGCCTGCACCTCGTCGTCCGGAAGTTCTCCATCGGTGATGTAGCTCATGAAGGGTTGTGCCTAGGATGGCACTTCCCGGATGACGAGGACGCTCGTGTTCTCCGGTTGACGGGTGTCTGGGGGTCGTCCGGATGGCGTGTCCGGAACGACAGCCCCCGAGCCGTTAGGCGAGCCGGCGGCCCCCGGGTCTTGCGAGCCAGAAGGCGCTGCCTGGCCGGAATTGGTGCGGGTCTTCTTCTTTGGCGGTTCTGCCGGCTCCGCTTCCGTCATTCCGTTAGCCGGAACGGTTCCTGCCCAGACGATGGAGTCCAATTCTGGCGACCGGTTGATGGATGGCTTGCGCAGGTGCTCCAAGGAGACCCCCGGTGGGATGGCCTGCCTGGTGGAGCCGATCTTGGAGAGCCCATCGGCTGCCTCGTTGTTGACGCAGGGGATGTGGTGAAATTTGCACACGTCGAAGGAGGCGCTGAGCTTCTGGGTGTGGAACCAGTAGAGGGCCATGTTTGCGTCTCTGGTGTCCCATTCTCCGGATACTTGCTGCACCACCAAGTCTGAATCGCCGAAGCACAGGATCCGGTTGACACCGATCTCCTTGGCCAGCCGGAGTCCATGCACCAGTGCCTCGTATTCGGCTACGTTGTTGGAGGCCTTGAAGTGGATCTGCAGTACGTATTCCAGCCGGTCTCCCTTGGGCGAGGTGAGCACGATGCCGGCTCCCAAGCCCTCGAGCATCTTCGATCCGTCGAAGTGCATCCGCTAATGGTCCGAATCCGGAACCGGTGGGCGATACTAGGTCTCGGCCCAGTCGACGAGGAAGTCCGCCAATGCTTGCGATTTGATCGTGAGCCGGGGCTCGTACTGGATGGAGTAGGCGGCGAGCTCGATGTCCCACTTGGCGACTCGGCCGGTGGCGTCCTTGTTGCCGATGATTTCCGAAAGGGGTGCTGTGCACACGACCTTAATCGGATGCTCCTGGAAGTAGTGCTTGAGCTTCTTGCATGCCAGGTACACGCCGTAGGACATCTTCTGGTAGTGGGGGTAGTTCTGCTTGGAGAGGGAGAGAACCTCGCTGAGGTAGTAGACGGGTCTCTGAACCAGCTGAGCCTTGCCTTCCTCGGGACGCTCCACCACCAGGACGACGCTGACGACCTGGCTGATGGCTGCTATATAGAGCAACATTGGTTCCTTACTAGCCGGTGTGGCTAGAACCGGTGCTATGGATAGCATGCGCTTGAGGTCGTGAAACGCGGCGTCGGCTTGCGAAGTCCAGGAGAATTTGTCCGTCTTCTTCATCAGCTGGTACAAAGGGAGTGCCTTCTCCCCGAGCCGGCTGACGAAGCGACTGAGGGAAGCAAGGCATCCGGTGAACTTCTGGACTCCAAGCAGGTTCCTGGGCGGCTGCATCCTCTCGATGGTCGCGATCTTCTCTGGATTTGCCTCGATACCTCGCTATGAAACAAGGAAACCGAGGAGCTGGTCGGACGGTACCCCGAAGACGCACTTCTCTGGGTTCAGCTTCATCTGGTACTGGCGGAGGTTGCCAAATGTTTCTCCCAGGTCCTCGAGGAGGGTGCGCTTCTCCTTGGTCTTGATGACCACGTCATCCACGTAAGCATGCACGTTTCGGCCTATCTGCGAGTGCAAGCATTTCTGCATACATCGCTGATAGGTGGCACCTGCGTTCTTTAGGCCGAAAGGCATGGTTAAATAGCAGAAAGCCCCATATGGGGTGATAAATGATGTCTTAATCTGATCAGCCGGGTTCAGCCGGATCTGATTGTACCCGGAATAACAATCTAAAAAAGACAACAAATCACAGTCGGTCGTGGAATCGATGACTTGATCGATACGGGGCAAGGCGAAGGGGTCTTTCGGGCACGCCTTGTTCAGGCTGGTGTAGTCGATACACATGTGCTAGGTCTTGTTCTTCTTCAGCACGAGGACTGGGTTCACTAGCTAGTCCGGGTGGTAAACTTCCATGATCTCGTCACCGATTATCTTTCTCTTCTCCTTTGCGAACCGGCACAGAGGTTGCTTGACCGGCTTGGCATCCGGACGCACGTGAAGCGAGTGCTCGGCGAACTCCCTCGACACACCCGGCATGTCCTTGGGGGACCACGCGAAGATGTCCCGATTCTCACAGAGGAAGTCGACGAGCGCGCCTTCCTATTTGCTGTGCAAGCCGGCGCCAATGGTGACGAACTTGGTCGGATCGGAGGGGTCGAGCAGGATCCTCTTCGTCTCCTTTGCCGGCTGGAAGGCTCCTTCTCCAGCCGGCTTGCTGCCAGCCGGAATGTCCTGCTGGGCCATGGCCACGTTGCGCATGATCACGCGCTTCTCTTCGGCTATGATGAGGGCCTCTGCCAGCTTGGAACTGGCTGAAGCACACTCCATCGATCGCCTGAAGCAGCCGGCGACGGTGATCACGCCGTGGGGTCCCGGCATCTTCGTCTTGAGGTAGGCGTAGTGGGGGATGGCCATGAACTTGGCAAGGGCGGGGCGCCCAAGGAGAGCATGGTACGAGCTCGTCAGATTTACCACCTCGAACCAGATTGGTTCGCGGCGGAAGTTCTCCTCGGTCCCGAAGATGACGTCCAGCTGGATTTCCCCAGCGGGGCGCAGGCTGGCCCCGGCAGTACGACGTGGAATGTCGTGGCAGTCGGGCGCAGGTCGCTTTCGCGAATGCCCAGCTTCTCCAGCGAGGACTGGTAGAGGAGGTTGAGGCTGCTGCCTCCGTCGATGAGGACGCGCGAGAATCGGCAAGTGCGCGCGTTGGAGACGATGACGGGGTTGAGCACCATGGCGTAGCCCCCGGGAGTCGGTAGATGCTCAGGCTGATCCGCCCGGCTCTAGGTGATGGGGCTTTCCGACCAGTTCAGGTACTGGGGGACCGGTGAGGCGATGGTGTTGACCTCCTTGGAGCGTCGCCTGCGGCTGTGCTTGTCGTCCTACTCCGTCTCGAAAATGTGGTAGGCGGCGTGTGGTTGGGGGTAGCCGTTGTTGTTGTTGCCGCGGTTGCCGCCGTTACCATCATTGCCGGCTCCCCTAGCCGGTGGTGGAGGTCCACCCGGTGGGGGAGGCGGGGACGAGGCTGGTTGCCCTGGTCCCTTAGCTGGTGGGTCTAGCTGCAGTTCCGGGTGGTGTGCGTAGCCGGCTTGAAGGGACCGCTATTCCACTTGCACGGGCCATCGAACATCTGGTCGAAGGTGAGCCGTGGATTCTGTCTCCTTGCTTCGTTAGCTGGCGTGTCGGGCGCGCCTTCCACAGCATTGACCTGCCGCGCGTGGTAGCGACGCTTCTGCTGTCTGGCCTGGTGGTCCCCATGGAACCGGTTGTCGTTGCCGTGGCGTCTGGAGGATCCGGCTTCTCCAGACGGATTGCTGGGTCGGTCGCGAGCCGGCTCCGTGGGAGTCGGACGACCGTCCGCGTTTACTCGGAGGGGCTTCTTCATGGCGGCATCCGTTGTGGCGTACTGGTCCGCAACCGTCATGACCTCCGCCATGGTTTTCGGCTCGTCACACAGTAGCCGGTGGTGAAGCATGGTGCCCTCGCGGCAACCCTCGATGAAGAAACCGATGGCTTGGCTCTCCAGGATGCCCTTGCAGGTGTTGCGCAGTTCCGTCCACTTGGCGAGGTACTCGCGGTCAGTCTTGTGGTCGCCCTGGACGCACAAGGCCAGGTCGCGCGGGCGCCCTGGGCACTTGTACGTGTCGTTGAAGTTTCGGACGAACACTTTCTCGAAGTCAGGCCAGGCGTTGATGCTGTTGGGCGCAAGGCTGTTGAGCCACGTCCTCGCCGACCCGGTTAGCATGAGGGGGATGTAGCGCACGGCTGTGCGCTTGTTCCCATGGGCGATGCCGACGGCCGTAGCGTAGTCGGTCAACCAGTCCTCCGGTTTCATGTTGCTGTCGTACTTGGGGGTGTCCCTAGGCAGGGAGAATTTGTCCGAAAACGGCTCGTTCCGGATGCAGGGTCCAAAAAAAACCGGACCGGTAGAATCTTCTTCCTCCGTGACGTGTGCGTGAGCGAGGAGCTCGATGCGGTCGCGGGCATCCGGACAATCCGGGTTGGGCGCGCCTACTCGGCCTGAGAGGCGGGAACCGGCTGGTCTGGGTGCTCCGGCTGGCGGAGGGGGAGGTGGCGGGTTGCTGTTCACCGTCTGCTCCTAGCACGGCTGGCCCCTGTTGCCAGAGCTGCGACGCCTGCTGCGGGCCCTAGGCGGCTGAGGGGAGGACGCCTGCTGGGTGTCGCGCGGCGCGCCCCTGCTGTTGGCCGGTAGCTCGCTCCTCCTGGAGTAGCTAAGGTCTTCCTGCATCTGCCGGTTGGCACCAGCCTACTCGTCCGCGACGCGGAGGAGCTCCTGCACGCGAGCGTGCTGGCGAGTTCGCTCCTCGCCCTCCAGGCTGGGTAGTTCCTCTACCGCGGCTCGCGCCGCGTGCAAGTTCTTAATGGGCGTGCTGTAGGTGGGCCGTGCGAGGGCGGGCACGGGATCCGGTTCCCCGTCCTTTTCCAACCTACCGCCAAGCTCGCCGCCCCGACGTCATACCTGGCCTCGCCGGCTCGGCTTCGTGGTAGCCGGAGTGAGGCCGTGTGCACGGTCGTACTCGCGCCGGGTGATCTCGAGCTGCTTTCGGGCTGCAGCTAGCTCCATGGCCTCATGGAGGAGGATCTGTCTCTCCATGCTGAAGTTGCCCTCCGCCTCCTCCGGGTTATCCCCGAGGTTAACCGGCGTCAGGAGCCGAACAATGGCATCCTCCACCGGGTTCCGGGGCTGCGGGGGAGCGGAAGTTCCGACCTCGTCCGCGCCTCGCTCCAGCGGCTAGCGGGGATGGGAGCTGGAACCGCCCATCATGACCTCTACGCCGCGAGGTGCGGCGGAGGCGCTGCCATCCGAGCACGGCAGCCCCGCGACAGAGACGATTTCCCTGGGGACACGCTCCGGGACGGTGGCGACGTAAACGGGGAGGTCACCGAATAGCAGAACGGTGCTGTTCGCCGGGAAGGAGGTTCCGACGAAGCAGGAAGCATTGTCGATGACGCAGTCGAACTTGCCGAGCGTGAGCACCAGGCCGGAGGCCACGCGCTCACCGGCTGAAGTGCGGGGTCCCGTGCGGAACGTGACTCCGGTCGAAGCCATCTAGCCCCACGGTGGGCGCCAACTGTCGTTGTATTGGGAACGGCAGTACCTGAGGAGGTTAGATAGAGGTGTGGGGACTAGCAGGGAAGCTATAGACGGCGTCCGCAGGCAGGATTGGATACAAGCAAGCGTAGCAGGACGCAGGAAGTACCCAGGTTCGGGGCCCTCGTGGTGAGGTAAAGCCCCTACTCCTGCCGGATCTGACTATGTGGAATACACGAACTACAAGTGCTCCTTGAGCTGTATACGCTAGCTACTGCCTTAAATGCTGTAAGACCAAACCTTTCTACTGAGGTCTTGCCTCTCCTTATATAGGCTGAGAGGCAAAGGTCTCACTGGCCAGTCCGACTGGCGGGCCCCACAGGCGGGTCCCAGCCGACTAGTCATCTACAGTGCCCAGTATGGCTTGTCCTGTCGGAGTACGAGCGGTATGGCTGTCGTAGGCACAGTGGACGCCGTGCGAGCCTGTCGTC
The DNA here is from genome assembly GCA_910589775.1 of Avena eriantha. Taxonomy (NCBI): domain Eukaryota; kingdom Viridiplantae; phylum Streptophyta; class Magnoliopsida; order Poales; family Poaceae; genus Avena; species Avena eriantha. The sequence goes on along the minus strand of OU342743.1, from coordinate 433,531,972 downwards.
AGCACCGACCACTGTTCCCGCGTCACCCACGCAAAGTCTTCGGTATGGCCGGGTAGTTGCCAGTCTTGTCACCGTATAGGGTGTACCGTGCACTGATACACACGTCGCCCTGTCCCATTGATTGTGCCCGGCTATGTCGACGTATCCGGATACCTCTTGCTGATCCGGCTACAGGGGGATAGCCAGCCTGTCTTGCCCTGTCCGGCTGCATCTGGTCAGTCGGACGCGATCCGAATGTCTTGTTTCTTATTCGGTTGGGGTACCTGGGGATCATCCCCCTGACAGAGAGTCACACACTCTTAGATGATATCCGGCAAATATTCGTGAACTTAAGAAGGTTCCGAATGAAGCTTAACTCGGAGAAGTGCACCTTCGGTGTCCCGTCCATAAAATTACTCGGTTTCCTCATATCTAGCCTGCGTGTCGAGGCAAACCCAACTAAAATCTGAGCCATTGAGCAAATGCAACTGCTGAAGTTCCTCAATGATGCTTCATGCAGGCGAGTTGCAGCCTGCAATCCGAACTAAGGATGGGTTTTTGTAGTTAGCTCACCCTCGCGAGATCGCGACCCTTTGTCCCGCCCATTGTAGCACGTGTGTCGCCCAGGGAATAAGGGGCATGATGACTTGGCCTCATCCTCTCCTTCCTCCGGCTTAACACCGGCGGTCTGTTTAGGGTTCCAAACTCATAGTGGCAACTAAACATGAGGGTTGCGCTCGTTGCGAGACTTAACCCAACACCTTACGACACGAGCTGACGAGTTCCTCAATGATGTCCAGAAGTTCACTGGTTTCCTGGCATCATTGAGTCGTTTTGTATGTCGGCTGGGAGAAAAGGCATTGACCCTCTACCAGCTAATGAAAAAATCGAATAAATTCATATGGACAGTGCAAGCAGATAATGCTTTCCATGAACTAAAAAAGATGCTAGCCTCTGCACCTGTTAGCTTCGCCATTATCCAAAGAGACAATGTTTCTCTACATAGCAGCAACCAACCGAGTCGTAAGTGTTGTGATAGTGGTGGAGCGTGACGAGGAGGGTAAGTCGGTGGAGAGGCCAGTTGACATGGGTATACCCTACAGGTACTCGAGTTTGGCATATGTGGTCCAGATACAACAAAAGCCCATGTCGTTGCCAAGGCCCAATACAGGATTCGGGTGACCCATAGACTCTTCGATTGCTTGCAATGCAAGATGAACTTCAGATAGAAAGTGTAAAGGGACGAACCCTAATCTGTAACCATCTCAACCTGCTACCTGAGACCTAGCCTATCTATATAAAGGCTAGGACGGGGCGGCGAAGAGGACAATCACAACCATAGCTTCCACCACCATCGCCAGATTGCATCTGCGCACACCTGTAATCTTCGATTCCTTCATTAATTCCAAGAGCAGACAAGCAGGAATAAGGACCTCTACGAGGACTCAACCTGGGTAACTCTTGTGTCCATGTGTGCTTGTTTGGTAGCCAACTGATGCCTCCAGCGTTCCCTCCTTCTCCAAAACCCAAGTCCATAACAATGGACATTGGCGAGTTAAACCCTCGTCAATTGGCGCCATCTGTGGGAATTGGGAGTGCTGATGTTGCGGTTTCTTCGGCCCCATCAACCGTGATCTACAACTCTGCAACAGCGGAGATTCGCCAGCTCTTCGGCGCTTTCGACTTCATCGTCCATACGCCGGCCACTCGCCTGGCTTTCGAGTCGGTGGGCGATGGGATCAGCCTGGCGATTGGGACCTTCCACTTCTAGGTTGGTCAACTAGGCACGCTTTGCATGCCTGACCAGCCGACAGCACCCACAATTGCTCCAGCATCGTGGTTCCCGCCACCAATCGGTACCCTCAGCAAGCTCAACGATCCAGCAACAGCTGGGAGCACGGATAGTGACAACAGTCGCAGATCCGATCTAGGTGACCTAGCCACAGAAGATAGAGCCTATGGCTCTGGATCTAAAAGTTGTGGGAGCAACAGCTTCCCCAATCACTTCATGTGCACCGTCATCAACACGGGCGATACCGGCGTCAATCGCGAAAACGCTGGCACCGGATCTGGCACTGGACCACCCAACGGCGGTATACCCAACGGTGGTATACCCAAAGGCGGTATACCCAACGGCGGCACACCCAACGGTGGCCCCACCAATGGCGCCCCCACCAATAACGGGACAGGAGGAGAACCATCGCTCACGGTGAATGAGAACATCAGAGAGCGCATGTTGATCAGGCTCAATGACAATGAGTGGGACCGCTGTCGAGAAGCTCTACGGGGCAATCCTCTACCCGTAACACCTCGCAGGACAGGCTGATGGGCTATCATTCGCTGCTAAAGGAAGAATTCAAGCGCCAGCAGCAGGTGATCATGCAACTCGAGGCGCAGAGAAAGGCGGCGGATGAGTCGAGTCTTCGACGAGCTGGGCTCTCCTCCCACGGAGGATCCTCCTCCAAAGGCAACGAGTACGTGGCCCACAAGAGGCAATCTCGACTGGCTCACCTCATCGAGCAAGAGTGCTTAGAAGCCGCGAAAGTCCTCGACTTTAGCATTATGACGGTGGATAGACGGGCAACGTGCTCCCGAAAACGCCGCAAGCTGCGTTGAGAGCGCCCACCATGTACCTCCTCAATAGCCAGCCACCGGATGGAGATCCGCGAGCTGCCATGCACCGATCTATGATCGCGGGCCTAGGGCTAATCGAGGCCGCCCTCAACAAAGAACCAACACCAGAGCCGAAGAAAAGCAAGGCTTTGGACAAATACTACTACTCGTACTTCTCTAGTGACGACAGTCACGATCTGTCACGATGACGCTGCTCACGGTGGCATGACCACGATTACGACGCACGTGATGACATCACACAACACAAGGTCTACAAGTGCTCGTTCGACTGACTCGAAGAAGATGAGACGGAGCTCTACGGTGCTAGATGCTTCAGTGGGGCCATCAGGCAGAAGCGAATGCCTAAGGGGTTAAAAATCCTGTCTGAGAACCCAAAATTTGACGGCCTGCAGGACCCGAAAATCAGGTTGGAGGACCACATCTCCTCCGCCAGGCTGCATGGCGGGAGTCGAAGCACGGCCATGTAATGCCTACAGCTACAGTTGTAGGGCGCCGCTTGCGCATGGCTCAACAACCTCCTGCGCGGATCCATTCGCAGCTGGGAAGAGCTGGTCTATAGTTTCGTGTGCAACTTCAAGTCCAATCACAAAAGGCCCGCATCAATCGAAGAACTGAGAAGCTGCCAGCAAAGGTCTGACGAGTCGCTGCGCTCATACATCCAGAGGTGGTCCATGATCAAGAACTCCGCAGAAAATATCTCGGAGGACCACGCAATCGACACGTCAACGGTGGCGTTTTCCATATAGAGCTCAGGGAGGAGCTGGGCCACTCAAAGCCCAAAACGATTGACCACCTGATGGAAATCACAAATCGGTGGGAGGACGGAGAAGACTCGGTGAAAAATCGCACCTACTCTAATCATGACAACGACCTTGGGCGCAGACGCGACCGCCAAGGCAAACGTCGAATGCGCGTCTACGAGGACCGTGATGAAGTCAATATGGTCGTAGTCGGCTACACCGATAAACGTGACGACAACCACAACAATGGATATCTTAGCGGTGGATACCGCGACGGCGGGAAAACCACACAGGTGTGGCAGTGCCACACTCGCGAAGAGGCAGAACATCCATCCAGGACAAACTGTCCGGACCATGCAACGTGCACTTCTACTTCGACAAGCAGGACGGTAAGAAAAAATCTAGCCACCTTCTCAAGGATTGCCGCGAGTTCCTCAAACTCTACGAGGGCCTGGCTCAGATGAATCGTGACGTGATCAATAGGGGCTATGGAGCTTCCCCAGGCGCTATGGCACATGGAGCTCCTCCACCACCGCCCGGACCACCACCACCCGCGGCCGCGCCAGTCCAGCATCATGGAGGCGAGCCATACCCACGAGCCGCAGGCAACATGGGGATGATCCAAAAAGAGCATCCCTCAAATCGAGTTCAGAAGGCCATCACTCGCCAAGTCAATTTGGCGATAAACTCTCCACCCTCCACCACTGAGTACCTCAGTGGAAGCGAGTCATGCATCACCTTTGACAAGCGCGACCACTTGCGCCAAATTCCTCGTCCAAGCCACTGTCCCCTCGTACTCGAGGCGCAGATCAAGGGCTTCGACATGAGTCGCGTCTTCATGGACGGCGGGATCGGCATCAACCTCATGTTCGCGAGTACCTTGCATGCGATGAGGATCCCTCGGACTTGTCTGGAAGTTTCAGACACGCCGTTCCACGGCATTGTCCCAAGGAAGGGTGTATATCCCTTGGGCAAAATTAACCTCGATGTCATCTTCAGCATGGCGCAAAACTTTCGGCGAGAGCGCATTGACTATGAAGTTGTCGACTGGCCCTCACAATACCACTACATCCTCGGACGTGTCGCATTCGCTAGGTTCATGGCAGTAGTGCACTACGCCTTCCTGCAAATGAAAATGCCATGTCCAAATGGCGTCATCACAATCAATGGAAGTTTTGAGAGGTCCGACAGCTGCGACATGGAATTCAACAGAATCTCCCAGTCCTTCGGCATGCAGGAGGAAATCGCAAGATTAAAGTAGTCGACAGCCAACAGTCTGCCTCCCCTGAGCAGGCCAAGTTCACTCGACCTGTCCTTTGACTCGTCGGTGCACACGAAGAAAGTCTAGGTCCACCCAACGGACCCGACCAAGATGACCATCATCGCCAACAACTTGAGTTCCGCATAGGAACTCATGCTTGTCGAATTCCTCCGTGAGCACTGGGAAATATTTTCCTAGTGTATAGCGGACATGCCAGGGGTTCCCAGGGAATTCGCCGAGCACTCCCTCAACGTGAATCCAAACGTAAGGCAAGTCAAGTAGACAATACGGCAACTGTCTGAACCAAGAGCAAAAGCAGTCGGAATGGAGATCAACAGACTCCTCGAAGCAAACTTCATTTGCGAGATTAAGGAAAGCACCTGGCTCGCTAACACAGTGCTTGTACCTAAAAAAGAGACGGATATAACCACTTCCCAAAGGATCACTTCCCGCTGCCACGGATCGATCAAGTAATCGACTCCACTACGGGATGCGAGCTCTGCTTCCTCGACGCCACCTCAGGCTACAATCAGATTCAAATGAAGGAGGAAGACCAAGAGAAGACGGCGTTTACAACGCCGTTTGGTGTGTTCTGCTACAACACAATGCCTTTTGGGCTAAAAAACGCAGGAGCCACCTATCAGTGGTGCATGCAGGCTCTCCTCAAGAACCAACTTGGCCGCAATATCCAAGTCTACGTTGATGACATAGTCATCAAAACCAACGAGGAGGCCATGTTAATCGACGATATCCGCGAGACCTTCGCTAACCTCGACCGCTACGAGATCAAGCTCAATTCGGACAAATGCGCCTTCGGTGTGCCATCCAGGCAGCTACTCGGGTACCTCTTCTCTATGAGAGGGATCGAAGCAAACCCGAAGAAAATGAAGGCCATACTGGCCATGGAGAAGCCGAAGAACGTAAAAGGCATCCAGCAGCTGGCTGGGCGAATTGTGGCGCTCAGTTGATTCATCAGTCGAATGGGCGAAAAGGCACTACCCTTCTACCAACTCCTCCGCAAGGCTGACAAGTTCGAGTGGACAAACGAAGCGCAAGAAGCATTCGACGACCTCAAGCGACTATTGTCCACCTCGCCATTACTGATGACACCTCGCGAAAAGGAACCACTACTTCTCTACATCTCCGCCACCAACCAGGTGGTCAGCACGGTGCTCGTGGTAGAACGAGCCGAAGAAAATAAAGTCCACCGAGTACAACACCCAGTATACTACCTCAGCGAGCTGCTCACGCCAACAAAATAGTGATACCCGCACTACCAGAAGCTGGCATACTGCGTATTCATGACCACAGGGCGACTATGCCACTACTTCTAGGAGCACTCAATCGTGGTGGGGAACGAAGCCCCACTCGGGCACATACTCAACAACCCTGACGCCACTGAACGAGTCGTGCTCTAGGGCATAGAGATGTCACCACGCGACATCACATATGAGAAGCGCGATGCGATCAAGTCGTAGGTTCTCCCAGACTTCCTCGTGCACTTGATGGAAACCAGCTCCCCGAGAAACCAGATATGTCCTACCTTTGGACAATGCACTTTGATGGATCCAAGCAAAAGGACGGAGCTGGCGCAGGTGTCATACTGACATCGCCCAAAGGAGATAAGATGAAATATGTTCTGCGAATGCAGTTCATAGCCTCCAATAGCAAAGCCGAATAAGAGGCCTTAATCGACGGGATGCGGATGCCGAAAGTCTGCGGCGCCAAGAGGCTCATCATCTACAGCGACTTCAAACTGGTGGTCAACCGAACGATGCACGAGTGCGACGCACTGAACAACTACATGATCGCCTATCACGACCTCTACGACACACTCGAGGGAGACTTCAATGGTTGCGAGCTGCGGCACATAGGCCGCAAATGCAATGAAGAGGCGGATACACTTGCCAACATCGGCTCCACCTGCGCCCCCATACCACCTGGGGTATTCCTCAAGCGCATCTGCGAGCGCTCCATCAAGCCCAAGGCTCTAGAGAAGAAAGCAAGCATGTCAATGAACTTGGGGGCTCGCCACCCAACGAGCCAATGGCACTCGACGACATGGAGCTCGATACAAGACTCGAAGGGCCAATGGGCGTCATGATGATCGAGCCATCTTGGACACAACCCTACATCACATATCTACTCAGCAAGAGGCTGCCAGATGACCCGACTGATGCGCGACACATCGCGCGATAATCGAAGGCATTTGCCCTTATCAACGGCGAATTGTACAAGTGCAACATCACAGGAGTAATCCAACGGTGCGTCTCCAACAGGGACGGAAGGGCCGTCCTCCTCGACATACATGAAGGCACTTGCGGACACCATGCTGGTAGTCGTGTCCTTGTGGCCAAAGCTCTACGAGCTGGATTCTACTGGCCCACGGCCATGCGTGACACCAAGGACACCGTACAGCGCTGCAACGGTTGCTAGTGATTCGTGGACAAACCTCACACACCTGGCGCGGAACTCAGGCCAATACCATTGGCTTGGCCCTTCGCACAATGGGGACTCGACATGGTCGACAAACTTCCAAAGTCCTCACGAGGAGGTTATGTCTACCTCTTAGTCGCGGTCGACAAATTCACCAAGTGGATCAAGGCCATGCCGGTGACGAATCAATCAGGAGCCAGCGTTGTCAAGTTCTTCGAGTCCATTGTATACCGCTGTTAAGTTCATCAAGTAGCATCATCATGAACAATGGGACAAACTTCACCTCCAAAGAGTTCCAGGAATTCTGCAAAAACCTGGGAATCAACATAAGCTATGCCTCTGTAGCTCACACGTAGACTAACGGTCAAGTCGAAATGGCCAACAACCTCAACTGCGGTGGAATCAAGAAGCGACTCCTCCGGCCACTCAAACAAGCCGCTGGATGCTGGCCAGACAAGCTGCAATCGGTACTTTGGAGCCTACGCACAACTCCAAACAGCGCCACGGGATACACTATGTTCTTCATGGTGCACGGTGCTAAAGCGGTGCTACCAGCAGAAGTACGGTACAAAGCCCCACGGGTAGTTGCATATAGCGAGAAAGAGTCAACTCTCGCACTCAAAGACTCCGTCGACTTCCTTGACGAGGAACACAAGATAGCAGCAGAGAGATCAACAATCTACCAGCAGAGCCTCCGCAACTACCACAGTAGAAGGCTACGCCCCAGATCCTTCGTCGAAGGAGACCTGGTCCAGCGACTGAAGCAACAAGGGCATCTCAAGCTCGAATCGCCTTGAGAAGGACCTTACGTGATTACAGAAGTAATCCTAGGTGGCGCCTATCGCCTTAAAAATTTCGAGAGCGGAGTCGCATACTCCAACCCTTGGAACGTCGCGCAGTTGCGTCGTTTCTACCCCTAGTCATTTTTACATTACAAATAAGGCTATTCAGCCAGGCTACTTAGCCACACATTGTACCTCGTACTATTCTGCGAATAAATAAAGCTAAGTGCCCCAAAACTTTGTGTTTTCCTTATTTTCTTGCAATTTTATCACTCGAGGGGCTGCGGCACCCTTTACACTTTTGTTCTACGAACAAATCACAGTATCCTGAGTAGCTGACACAACACAAATCGAACCCTTGATAAACACCAACCCAGTTGCAACGCACCTGACAAGGTGGCAAGGTGTTGAGATAAACACAAGTCAGGCTAACGAAAACGAACTGCAAGACTACAATACACTCGAAAAATACACAAGCTAGCAAGCTCTTCACATATCAATGGGTACTATATACACCCAACAAAATCATACGAACTTTACAACACTCATATATCTATGTGCAGGATACAAACTATGCTACTGCTGCAGAAGATGAACATTCGTCTACCCTTCAAAGAAGTCGATGATGTCCTCTTCTGGCTGATCAACCGCCTGGTAGTTCGGCACCATGTTCCAGGTCATCCCTTCTGGTGGTGGCGGTCCAGCAGCAACAGATGCCATGTCCACATCTGGCCGATGCAGTCGCACCATCGACAGAGCAGCCTTGGCACCAGCCACTAGCTGCTGCCGCATGCACTCGCGTACCACGCTTATATCTTGAAACTTCACTAGAAGGTCCAACAGGCTTGAAGGGACAACGTCCAGCGGAAACATCATCTAGTAAATATGCCTAAGACACGACTGTGCTCTCTTCATGCATTGGAGCACTCGAGAAGAACGATCCTGCAGGGTTGCAAGCGCGATCACACGGTCATGGTCCACCCAAAAATACCCACTCGCCTGCAGCTGCTCCTGGGTCAAGTTGTTCATTCAAATGGCCACCCGGTCCTTCTCATCCTGCGGATGACAAGCTCTAAAAACTACACCAAGCAAGCATTAAAGTGTGAAGACAAGGCATTGCCGTGACTGACTAAAAGAAAAGATGAGAAGGCAGAAATCTAACATTTAAACTTCTCATTCAATTGCGCCACTTCCTCCAAGAGATACTTCTCGTGGGCAGTGGCCTTCTCCGCCTTCGACTTCCACACATCCGCACTATTGCGGATGATGGGAAACTCACACTCCAATTTCTTAATGCAACCGCGTAGTCACGAAAGCAATGACAATTCTTCCACCTTTGAACGCGGCTGCTCCGTGGTTTCATCGGTGGGAGGAGAATCACGAGGACCACTCGAAGGACCACTCGAAGGACCCTAGGTACAATCAAGCAAGAGGCAAATGAGACTAATCACATGTCGATAAATAGAGAATTTTAGTCAAACTTGATAAAATGTCAAGGGGACACTCCCCACAAATGCAAGGTTCAGACAAAAGTCGAAGCTACAGCTATTACAAATGAAGACTAGGGAGCATTTTTCTTCTTCGACTTTGACTTCGACTTCGGGGGCTTCATCGCATCTGTGGCAGTCTTCGACGCCACGGACTTGCCGATGGTAGCCCCAGATGTTGCGGTCTTTGCCTCCTTTGCTCTCCGCCACTCCTTAGAGTATTTGGTGACTGTCTCGATAAGTTGAGGCCCATATTTAGTGCAGCTACTAGCGAAGGGAGCAAACACTACCTGCTGGCCTCCGGCGTCGACATGCATCGCCTCGAAGATCGCGGCGGGATCCAAATCCATGCCATGGGCTTGCACCATCGCGAGTGCCATAGTGGCACTGATGGACCGCTAGGAGTTCCTGAATTCCATGTGAATACCTCCAGCGAAAGATTCCACCAGGTCGTCTAGATTCTCGATTAACCTAGCCTTGGGAGTTAGGTCCTTACGGAGGCGGCTGAGCACATCCTTGTCCTTCCCTAGCGTCTCCTGAAGGGAAACACTACGGTCCTCGACTGGAGCAACAATGCTGGCCAATGCATCCGCGCGACACAGAGACTGGGTGTGAAAGCTCATGCCACCGGCATCTACATACACGAGGTGTTAGCATAGCAACATGGTATCAAACAAGAAGCAACGCAAATCAAACTAAAAATTACCTAAGAGGGCCTTGGCAATCGAGAAAAGTTGTTCTTCGAACAACTTCTCCCTTTCAGCGGTGGAAGAGCGCAAATCCTCTTCACACTTTCGCGACTCTTCCAGGGCTGCGACTGCATCATCACGCTTTTGCTCCGCCATGGCAAGCCCCTTCTTGAGGGACGTAACGCAACGGAGAAGTTCATTATGCTCACCTACAAAACACACAGGGCATATCAATAATGGAGTTAACAAATTTCCACGAAGACAAAGACAAAGCCCAAGCTAACCTTCGACTGCGGGGCGATTGTCTAGCAGAGCATGCTGTCGACCCATATCAAGAACTTGTTCCGCGAGGCGAGCAGCTTCCTTCACAATGAGCTACACCAAAGGGAAACAAAGACTCAACAGCAACCCAAAGTACAAATTCGACTGCCAAACAATAAAAAGGACACTTACATGTTACTCCAGGGACTCCGAAGATGACTGTCGCGCAGTCGTCCGGGCAACCATCTGGTGCTCCCCAGCATGTGGGGAACTCGAAGAATTGGCGCTAGAGTGGGCCACCACTAGAGGAGAAGGAGACCATTCGGCCACCCCCTTGGCCTTAGAGTCTGTGACTCCGGACTCTTTCACAAACTGGACGTCCTCAGAAGACAACGACGCCGCTTGACTACAAAACATGCCTAGTGCAACTTCAGAAAAAGCAACCTCAAAAGAGAGCAAGACGAACTCGCGGGTATTGAAAAGCTTACCAGTTGAATTTGTCAAGATCAAAAGAGTCATCCGACGACTCCTTCGGCAGTCGCAGCTTCTTCCGAGAAGGAGGAACCATGGCATGCACAAGTACGGTGGGAATCAGCCCCTCTGCAGCAGCAGCAAAAGGACCTTCTGGCATCATCGGCGAAGAAGCGTCAGAATCCTCGTTGTGGGAGCGCTTGCGAGTGTCATGGCCGCTAGAATCGGGGGCTCCCTCCTCTTCTTCAATCGGGACAGTCGATTCCGACTCATCCTCTTCCTCTGTTTCGTGAGGGATAACCCCTTCATGTCGAGGAGGTAAATTGGAGGACACCTTCTAGTCCTGCATTCAGAAGACACAACGGCACAGATTCAAGCACTTGGCAACCAATCGAACAAATACAATACTACTTCGGAAAAAAACTCTACCTGCGATGGAGCGTTGTTGGCATCGAAAGGAGGCACGACGGATTCGCCAGGGAGATCCTCTTTGGTGGTATACTTGGTCACCAGTCGCAACCTCTTATCTACCTCACCCGCAGAAATGCCCTCGGTAGATATGCGAGTGACATCACCAGCACCGGTCCAGCGGAACATAGGATGGACTCTAGCTTGCAGAGGATGGATGGGGCCGCACAACCATGTGCGAATGAGAGCGGCGCCACCCTCTTCATTGCCTATGCGTCCTTCGAGGTCGCAGACGCGCTGATATAGCACCTCCGTTTCCTCGGACTCGCTAGGCATCACGACGTTCTTCTAGGAATGCCTCCTCTTACAAGCTGCCATGGGGTCGAAGGGCGCGAGTCCGTAGTCCTCTCCGTCGACCTTCTGGTCGCGGATGTAGAACCACTTGTCTCTCCACGCTTGGACATACACGGTGAGCTTGATGTCGAATTAGACGGCGGAGGAGTCGACATGGATTCCGCAGCCTCCTACATTGTAGACTACCAAACCAGACGCTGACTGGCGTTTGAGCTTGAAAAGCCTCTTGAAGAGGCCATAGTGTGGCTCGATTCCGAGCCAACACTCGCAAAGTGTTCTGAAACAAGAGATGTGGAGAATGGAATTTGGGGACAGCTGGTGCAGCTGGAGCCCGTAGACACAAAGAAGACCCCTGAAGAAAGGATGCAGGGGAAGAGATAGACCTCGAATGGCGAACGCAAGGAACATCACCCGCAAACACGGAGGAGGATGGGGGATTACCTTGTCGCCAGGCACCTGCGAGTCATCATCTGTAGGTGAAAGAGCTCCATCCTGACGAAGAAGATGCAGCTCGGAAGACTTGATGACAGACGCACGCCAAGAGCCATTGGTGACGCGGGTGCCCGTACGCTTCTTATTCCCAGCGCCAGCGGTGCTGGTGCCCACAGCGGTGGTGTCGCCTTTCTTCTTGGTGGCAGCAATGGTGGTCGAAGATCCAGCAGAAGTACCTCCTTTCTTCTTGCCCATCTTTCAATGGGGATGCGAGCGGAGAAAGTAACTGGGAAAAATGTGGAGCTGGTCCAGTGCCACGAAGAGGAAGTGCACAAGGAAGCAGACAGAACAGCAATGTCGAAGGAGGCACGCGCAAGAAGAGAGATGGGGAAAATTACCACAGCTGCGCTACTACTTAACCTCCTCGCAGGTGTCATCCAACGGCTAGCAAAAACCCTACTGAATGCATGGCGCACATCGCCCTTGACATGTGGCAAAGCTGAACCACGAACTGTCCCCCACTACTCCCATTATGCGTGGAAATCGAGGAGACACAGTTAAATCAGAAGATTACGCATGCCCGGTCAAATCGTAGTCAGAAAGTGGGACCCACCACTCATCATGTCCCGTCAAAGCCGCTCACACGGGCAACTGAGGTCATCACATCGTCAGCATTGACGTCATCGATTCCAGCAAAAGCATATTTTGACTATTTTAGTCCTTGCTCGAGTCTTCGACTCAACCAAGTAGTCGGGGGCTACTCCTAACAGGAGAGCTGACCGCGTACCCGAAAGATATTTTATGCAGGTGTGTGAGCATCCAAGACAAACCCATCACTCGAATTAACGATTCGATTGTGAACTATGGGTTACTCCCATAGGGAGCACTGGAAGCACATTCGACTGGAACAAGCAAGAAAAGACGACAGCAGTCGCAAAAGGTTTTTAGTCCCCACTCGAGTCTACGACTCGAATAGGCACTCGGGGGCTACTCCCATAGGGAGTGCTGGTCGCGCACCCTATGATTATTTCTTCCTTGTACATCATACTATGTGTTGATAACATCCACACTCGAATGATATGGCGACTCCGCCTCATATTTTCCCAACAAAGAGGCTGCGTCTCCTAGGCCACCCGAATCATCTCCGCAATGACAAAAATTAGGATGCCACGCTTATGGCGTGAAGATAAAACCTGAATAAGGCCTGGCAACGCATCTGCTGCGCACTACCAGAAATATATCCATTCCTGTAGCTACGATGAACATGCCTTGACGGATGCGTCGAGTGCTCATACTTATACACTAGAATTCGACTCCTATAAGACCTCCGCGGCCTGAGTCGAATTACGTCAGCACTTTTCTGAATTCGAGTCCGGGGACTCGAGTTTGAGTAGATTGGGTTGTTTTTCCCTAAGGCAGTTAACTGATACTGATACATCGGATAAATCAGGCACGTAAATCAACAATCCCTATGACATAAACAGAACACTCGAAAAAATGCCTAGATGAGCACTCAAATGACTTCATAAAGTCTCCAGTCGAATCTGCAATTCCACTAGACACTCAGGGGCTACTGAGATGGGTATACCCTACAGGTACTCGAGTTTGGCATATGCAGTCTAGATACAGCAGAAGCCCACGGTGTAGCCAACACCCAATACAGGATTCGGGTGACCCACGGACTCTTCGATTGCTTGTACAAGATGAAACTTAAGATAGAAAGTTCAAAGGGATGAACCCTAATCTGTAACCGACTCGACCTGCTACCCGAGACCTAGCCTATCCATATAAAGGCTAGGAGGGGAGGCGAGGAGTACAATCACAACCCTAGTTTCTACCACCATCGCCAGATTGCATCTGCGCACCATTGTAATCTTCGATTCCTTCATTAATTCCAAGAGCAGACAAGTAGGAGTAGGGACCTCTACGAGGCCTGAACCTGGGTAAATCTTGTGTCCCTATGTGCTTGTTTACTAGCCGACTGATGCCTCGAGCGCTCCCTCCTTCTCCAAAACCCAAGTCCATAACAATGGACATTGGCGAGTTAAACCCTCGTCACCAGTATATTACCTAAGTGAAGTAATGTCCACTCCGAAGCAGATTTATCCTGATTATCAGAAAATGGCATATGGCGTCTATATGTCAGCCAAAAATCTTAAGCATTATTTTGAAGAACACCCTATAAATATGATATGTGAAGCATCTATATGCGAGATAATGAGTAACAAGGATGCAAGTGGCCGAATCGCCAAATGGGCCATTGAATTAGCCCCATATGCTCCACAATATGATAGGAGAGACGCAATCAAGTCTTAGGCAGTGGCTAACTTTTTGTGGATTGGGCTAAAATACAATATGAGCCACCCTTGCCGGATTCAAACTATTGGAGAATGCACTTTGATGGATCCAAGTTGAAGGACGCATTAGGGGCCAGGGTAGTTCTTACCTCGTCCAAGAAGATCAACTAATATATGTGCTTTCAATCCATTTTCGAGCATCAAACAATGTGGCCGAGTATGAGGCGCTCGTACACGGGTTAAAAGTAGCACAATAAATTGGGATGTGTCAGATACAATGCTTTGGTGATTCAGATTTAGTGGTCACGCAAGATTCAAGTCATTGGTACATGTTAGACGCAAACATGGCACTTTATAGATTCCACGTCTAAAATATATGTGGGTACTTTGAAGGATGCGAATTCCATCATGTACCACATGATGAAATTGATGCAGCCGACGTATTGTCCAAACTGGGTTCATCTCGGCAGGCCATCCCACTAGGTGTTTCTTTGGAGCATCTCAGAAAACCATCGATTAACCCCTCACCGGAGTCGGAATCAATCTATATCCCAGCCAATCAAGGATCAGAAGCTGCCCCAATGGACATTGACTGGGGGAACACCTCAGCAAACCCGAGGATTGCCTCGGTAAACCCGGGGACTGCTTTGCAGAACCCGGGGATTGTTTAGCTTAATCCGGCAGAGGTTATGTCGGTTGATCCAATGGAGTTTGACGAAGTGCTTTTCCCGGTCTGTGCTGTTCCAGCATGGGCGCAACCAATATTTGAATTCTTAAAAGATGGAGTTTTGCCCAGTGATAAGGTACTCTCAAGGCAAGTGCAGAGGAGAGAAAAGGCATATACCATAATCAATGCCGAGTTATACAAGAGAAGTTTCACAAGTGTCCTGCAACGGTGTGTTGATCTGATAGAAGGGAAGGAAATCCTCCGATATATACATCAGGGTGAATGTGGGCATCATGCCTCATCTAGGGCCCTAGTAGCCAAAGCTTTTCGGCATGGATTTTACTAGCCTAGTGCTTTGCAACTGGCTGAAGACCTTGTGAAGAAATGCGATGGGTGTTAGAGGTATGCTAGCAAGATACATATGCCGACCTCTAAACTCAAAACTATACCTATCACTTGGCCATTTGTTGTGTGGTGCTTGGATATGGTTGGACCATTTAGGCCAGCCCGAGGAAACATGACCCATATCTTAGTCATGGTGGACAAGTTTACAAAATAGATCGAGGTAAAACCGATCAGAAAATGTGATGGAGCTACTGCCGTATCATTCCTCAAGGACATTATCTTGAGATATGGGTACCCACATAGTATAATAACAGATAATGGCACAAACTTTGCCGAGGGAGCATTTGCTCGGTTCTGCCAAGACAAAAGAATAAGGCTAGATGTCACATTAGTGGACACCCCGCATAGAACAGGCAAGGGGAAAGATACAACGGACTAGTACTGTCCGGGATAAAACCCTGGATCATTGATCTGCTACAAAAATCAGTTGGGTGCTAGATTTGTGTACTCCCGACAGTATTATGGAGCATAAGAACAACTCCAAATCGATCAACATGCTATATGCCATTTTTCTGGTATATGGGGCCGAAGCTGCATTACCAGCCGACATAGAGCATGACTCGCCTAGGGTCACCCAATACACACAAGCCAGAGTCCAAGAAGCCCGGAAAAACTATGCTAATTTTCTAGAAGAGGTAAGAGAGTTGGCTTTGTCCAAATCGCCATATATCAGCAAAACCTCCAACGCTATCATAGCCAGAACATGAACCCCCGTGTTTTCCGGGAAGGTGATTTGGTACTTTGGCTGGTGTAATGCACCGCCGACATTCATAAGCTCTCACCTCCATGGGAAGGACCATTCATCGTGAGAAAATCTTTACACAATGATGCATAATATCTTATAGATGCTCAACCATAGGAGAAGAACAAGGTGGACAAGTCCGAAGAAGAATCAAAGAGGCCATGGAACGTAGCACTACTTCGTCCGTTTTACACTTAGCTAAAAGTGTATGTATCTTAAACTCTCATATGTTGGCCTGTATGTCAGGAATGAGCTTATTAATGAAAATATCGAAACCTCGGGCAGAAACTCGGGGATTGCCTTAGTACCAATTGTCTTTTTCTGTATTTAAATTTTATATGTCAGCTGGCTTAAGTTTCTTACCCCTATCCGAGTTAGTAATGTATCCACACTAGAAGCTAACTTATCGAATTGCTCCTGTCCAAAATGAATTGGCTTCATGGAAAGCAAGAGAACAAGTTTGGAAATGTTATGCACATGAAAAATGACTAAGGAAAGGAACGTAGTCGAGCCAATGTTGGTTTTTTGGACTTAACCCCTGCGTTCACTTTATTATCGTTATGCTCAAATATTTTGAGCTAATCCTCACAGTTTGAAGTATTGTTAAATTAATTTTTTGACCTCGGAGTCGTAAGTCGAATGGCAAATAATGGTAGACGCGAGCCAAGTCATCAGATTGAGAGATAAGAGCATAAATTGTAGCAAAATAACTTCAAGTACATATTACATCTTGCACCCGACATACCGGGGATTTAATAAAGTTTAAAGCTCGTGTGTTCAAGGTGCCACAGTGGCTGGATCATCCGCAGCAGGAGGAGGAATGATGTCTTCAGTGTTGGGAGCCTCGGCTTCAGCATCACCATCCGGATTTACCTCAGCATCCTCAGCATCGTCCGGATTATCTTGGTCCTCGTCCACACACGCTTCAACATACTCATCATCGACGGCATCGAGGAAACTCGGGCCCTCATTCCATTGATGGCAATGAGCATACTGAATGAGGTCATATGCTCGGTCTTGGTGTTGAGCGATGCGGGTTGGGTCTATGGTCCGTATGGATCTAGTGCGCATGCGAGAAAGAACATTTAGGTCAAGGTCCTCATACTAGGATACCACAAAAGATAAGGCCATGTTAGCTCTAGCGCGCGCAGCAGATTCTTGCCACAAGTTGAGTTGTGTGCAGCTACCCAGGAGTTTCTCGGTTAACTCGGGAACTTGCTTGGGATCAGCTTCATCCGGCCATAGAGTATGAAAGTCTTCAATGGCAGCGCCGAGGAGCCCCACTCCATAGACCTTCATGGGTCAGAGGCTAGCCGCAATTCCAACAAAGGACTAGTCAATGGTGATCTCTTTGGAGAAGGGACTAGCCTTAGATTTCCTCTCCCGACATTTGCGGATGGCACCATCGGCACACGCCTTGGACTAAGGAAAGTCCTCTAGAAATATGAGCAAAAATAGCAGGTCAAAAAGAGCAAAAACAGAGAGCAGAGACCTCAGAAAGGGAAAGTAAAGTAGGCACAGGAAAAACTTATGAGCTATGAGACCATGTATCTGAGTCAGTTCGGCCAACCAAGCAGCTTGATTTTTATGGAGATCCGCAAGGGCGGTGTTTACCGACTCAACCTTGGCCTTGGATTCTTGAAGAAGCCCTTTGCTTCTATCGAGTTGGCCGGTGAGCCAGCTTTTCTCCTTGGAGGACTCCTGATCCAGCTTATCCAATTCAGCTTTCTAGAGTCATCGGAGTTTTTCATTCTCGACACGTAGCCAAGAGATCTGCTCGTCCCTATCCTTCAGCTGGACCTGGTGTTGCCCTGCTTGTTAGAGGAAGTGAAGCATCAAGTCAGGCATGGATACGTTATCCTAAAGAGATACTGCAATTTTTTTACCCGGCGAAAGCCAATGAATGATTATGAGCCAAATCAGAGGTGCAAAGGGCAAAGGCCAAGAAGAAAAGTACCTTGGAGCTTGGCCACTTGCTTCTGTAATTCCTAGTTCTGGGCCTCCACATCAGCTGGCAAGATCTGAGTCACCTGTTAGATCGATAAGGCAAGAACTAAAAGAACTAAACTAAAGGCAATCGAGTAAAGGTTTACTTTTCTTCTTTAGCTTTGGCAGCATTGCCTTGTGCTTCGCGGAAAGCTCTTTATGAGTGTCAAGGAGCTGCTGAAACTTGGCAGTGCGTCAATTGGTGGTGATCTGAAAAAGAACAACTATTAGTTAATGAAGTAAGTAGGGATATTTGAAGTTATTCAAGATCCGAGTCAAGTGGAACTTAACTCGGCTCTAGGTGATTGGATATTTGAAGTTACTCAAGATCCGAGTCAAGTGGAACTTAACCCGGCTCTAGGTGATTGGATATTTGAATTTATTCAAGATCCGAGTCAAGTGGAACTTAACCTGGCTCTAGGTGATTGGATATTTGAAGTTACTCAAGATCCGAGTCAAGTGGAACTTAACCTGGCTCTAGGTGATTAGATATTTGAAGTAATTCAAGATCCGAATCAAGTGGAATTTAACCTAGCTCTAGGTGGTAGATATTTGGTCTAGGTTTTAATAGATAAGTTAACATACTTCAGAACTGAAAGAAATATAAAGAAAAAATGTGCAAGTTCAATGCTAGGAGCATCTAGCCGAGTAATGTCTTACTCGACCGGAGGCTCGGGGACTAGGGAATATGTATAAAGCACTTACGCAAATATAAAAAAAGATGGTTAAGGAAATTATCTCCATCATTTTGCCTGCATAAGAAATGGCTTTGCTGGCAGTATTCATCTAGGCACCAATTTCAGCAGGGCCAAACTTTGTAGGGATTCCAGGAGCTGACTTCGACATATTCAGCGTTATTCTAATTCTTGGCGTACTCAGCGAGTGAGCCGAGGCTCGCACCACTAAGTGTTCGAGTCAGGACTAAGCCTTTCTTGTCAGCACCTTATCGGCTGACCTTTGCAGCGGTCGGGATGGTGTGCAGTATGATCTTCTTATCCGAGTCGGGGCCAGAAGTGGCACTTCCTTTTTGCATCATGGAAGCTATGTTGCATTGCCCTCACCCAGCTGTTGAACCCTGGGGATCTACCTTAGCCACTTCAGCAGGTTTCTTGACTTTAGAAGCTAGTTTGACCCGTTGCTGAGGAGCTGCAGGCTAAACTTTGGCTATTGGAGCAGGCGCAGGAGACTTAGCATGTGGGCTTTGCCGAGGTTGGTCGTCTAGATGAGTCTTGGGAGACTCGGACGAGGCTAGCGGTGCTTGCTAGAGAGAACTTGAAGCTGGAATTTTCTACGGCGGAGACTAGGCTGAGTTTGGACAGATGCCGAAGTATCTGGCACCTCGGTAGAAACTGTTGCAGCACCGTCTTTGCTGACGCCTTGATCTTCTTGTTGCTGTGGGGCAGATGGGTTACCTTGTTGATCCGGCATGACTTGATACTTGTCAGCATCACCTGTTGGGAATATGCCCTAGAGGCAATCATGTATGATGATATTCCTGTGTATTCATAAGGTTATGGTCCATGTATGAACTGCTGATATGTATCATCGAATATGTGATTTGATTGTGGAACTACATATTCATGTTATTCATACTAATTGTCCTTGGTCATTGAGGTTGTGCCGGACACACAACTTAGACCAATGTGAAAGTTGGCAGATGACTAGGTTCCACTTGTCATGGGCATGGAGATGCTATTCCGACTTACACGGATTCGGCTAAAGAGTTTAGCGAGTTGGACTGACCCATATTGAGATGCAACGAACAAGTCGTCATTTGCATGTCTCAATCAATGTAATCCTTAGACCTGAGGTTATTGCACAATCCGAGTTGAGGATCTCCGACTTAGGTTCTGTCAAACGTTGTTCCGTCACTGGGCAGTTATAAAGGCGGAGTTCGGGTCGACCGAGAATCAAGCTGCGTGATGTGAATAACCAAGACGGGATTTTGCCCCTCCATCTGGAGAGATATTCTCTAGGCCCTCTCGGAAGATATGATTCAGAAAGCATGGCCATGCGCGTCTCGGATTAAGTGTTAACCGAGGCAACCGACTAAGAGTTAGTCAGATGAATCACTTATCTTGGATCGAGAAAGAGAGTCAGACTATTTAAGGGATGACGATCACTCGCCTATAGTCCGACAAGGTATATCGTGAGGCAAAAGGGACTCAGACGAAAGTCGCATTGGAAAGGTATGTCGTCATGACTTATTAGTACTTGGGAGTTGGCACGTTCTGCTAGGAGCCGCTACCAACTGATCGATCACGAGTGTGACTCGGAATCGTGTCCGGGTTACCATGAGCCTGTCGGGTCACACACTTAAGAGCGGGAGCAAGTTTGGGTTAGACCCAAACAGGAAACCTATTTGGGTTGGACCCAAATAGAGACATGGACTTAGTCAGCAAGTGAGACTTGCAGTGGCTAATATAGGCCTTTTAGTGAATGGGCCACAAGTGAGTGGAGCCCACTTTCACTCCCTATATAAGCTGGGGCGCAGGTGCTTAGAACACAAGGGTTAGGTCACTCCATGTGTTGGAAACCCTAGCCCTAGTCCGTCCTGTCGCCAACGTACCGGACCTAGCAGTCCACCGCCGGCGCTCCTCCTCGTATGTGTGGATACCGGCGGAGGTGCTGTACGTTCAGCACTTCGACGATCGTGAAGAAAGAATGGATCATTGATCGTGGAACCGGAACGGATCGTGAGGACTACACTGCATCAAGCGACGTGCTTCATCAATTCCGCAACTGCGCGTCTAGTGGTAATCCTCGTGGCCTTCTACCTGAGCTGGATCTTGAGATCACCGCGTAGGGAAAAAGTTTTGTTTATCTCTACGTGGCCCAACAGTGGTATCAAAGCATTAGCTTCTGGTTTTAGGCTCGAGATCGCGCATATGTGATATGCGGCTGGCGTTAGATTGGATCTAATTGCAGTTTTGGTGGTCGATCTATGAGATAGATCGGTTTTGTACAAAGTTGATTGGATCAACTGTACTGGGGGAATGGATGATCTGGTTTCCGTGATCTAACTGCTAAGGTCGTGGAACGACATACCCCTACTGGTCGGCTTCTGCCATCAGGGTAGACTGTGACACGTAAACCCGGATGCAGTGATCGAAGATCAAAGGGCTTGATCGAATCGGAGTCCGGATCGGATTTGGGTAAAATTGTTTTATCCGATGACGAAATCCATGTCCGGAATGCAGATGACGAATCGGAGTCCGGATTGGGACCGCCGGCTTCGCCCTGTCGTAGCATCTTAGATGTCGTTGCGAGTTTCACAATGCCGGTAGATATCGTATCTATGCATAACTTGTTTTTGCAGGATGATGTTGTGAATGGTATGGCTTATGTGCATGTGATGTGTGTAATCCATACGTGATCTGCGTATCATGGTTTTTGTCAGCCGGCTGGAGCCTAGGTGCTGTCATCTTATTGTATAACGGCCCGCGCGTCGGATTCTTTGTGTAATTTGCATTACTAGCTAGTGTAGCTGTTCGGAGAATCCGGATGGCATGCAAGTCGGTGTACATGTCGGCTACATGGTGTAAGATGGCACGTGACAAGAGTTGACACGAGTCGGATTACAGGCTTTATGGAGATGGAGATCGCCATGAAGAGAGCCATACCATTTCACATTATAATTGCTTTTATTTTGTGTTATTGTTATGTCTCTATTTTACCTATATTAGATAGTTGGTAGAATATAATCCCTCAAAGAAGGTCTAGTCGGTTTCCCCGCTAGTGCTGCACCATCACAAGTCGGACATTTTTGGTAGTGGGCTCATAAAATTGAGGTGCTATCAATTCTTCCCGACTAGGTGGGTTCGAGTCAGACTCTTACAGCAGAAGCACTTGGTAATATAGACAGGTCTATCACAACGGTTGTGGGACTTGGGGAAAAGTCGGATGGGAGCCGGGGCATGTGATGCCACCCATCCAACAGGAGTTGTATGAGATACGATTGACAAGGAGTTGTCTACCTAGATCACTTGACGGCTAGCGGTGATGCTAAAGCTCACTAGTCGACTTGCTTATTTAGGGTCCTGAATCACTAAGTAACCATCGGAGGGGTGTTGGTTCTAGTGGGAGCATAAATATTAAAGTGTTTAATATGCTTGCTCTTTTATGGATACATGTCTTAAGTGTTTTGCATATTTTCTATTGTAGATCAATGGCACCTAGCAGTCTTCCTCAGATTTCCGGTTTTTCTTTGAGAACCATCTTAGAGAAAGATAAGCTGAATGGAACTAATTTCACCAACTGGTATCGTAATCTGAGAATTGTTCTCAAACAAGAAAAAAGGGATCGTGTCCTAGATAACCCACTTCCAGCTGAGCCGGATGAGAATGCGACTGTCGCAGCCACTAATGCCTACCGTCGGATTTGTGATGAATCAACGGAGATTAGTTGTCTTATGCTTGCTCACATGGAACCGGACTTGCAGCAGCAGTTCGAGAATGTTGAGGCCTACGATATGATCAAAAGCCTCAAAAGTATGTTCCAAGCTTAGGCAAAGACTGAGAGGTATCAAGTCTCTCAGGCTTTGTTGAGCTGCAAGCTTAAGGATGGCGATCCACTGAGTCCGCATGTGATCAAGATGGTTGGTTATGTGTAGTCTCTGGAAAGGCTTGGCTACCCCATTAGCAAAGAGTTCGCTACGGACATAATTCTGAACTCTCTTCCTAGTGCGTATGGCCAGTTCATATCGAACTACCACATGCATGGTATGGATAAGAAGCTCACTAAATTACATGGGATGCTCAAGCAGGCTGAGGCGGATCTCAAGAAAGGTGCCACTCAAGTGTTGATGGTACAAAACAAGGCTAAGTTCAAGAAGAGTTCTTGGACTAAGAAGAAGAAGGTAAAGTCAGGAGGTAAGGCAGAGGACCTAGTCCAAAGTGCTTCCTTAGGGACTATGCCATCTCCTGCAGCCGGATCCACTTGCTTCTACTGCAAGTCGGATGGCCACTGGAAGAGGAATTGTAGCAAGTACTTGGTTGATAAAGCCAAGAGCGGAGGTGTGACTTCCGGCTCAGGTACGCTTGTTTGCAATGTTATAGACATTTATCTTGTTGATGCACCTGATAGTTCTTGGGTATACGATACCGGATTAGTCATTCACATCTGCAACTCGTTGCAGGGACTGGTAAGAACTAGGAGCGTGGCAAGAGGCGAGGTTGATGTTAGAGTTGGAAAGAAAGCGAGAGTCGCTGCATTAGAAGTTGGCACAATGCAACTTTATTTACCTTCTGGATTCATAATGGAGCTAAATAATTGTTATTATGTTCCAGTGCTTAGTCGAAACATCATTTCTGCCTCATGTTTGATGAGACAGGGCTATGAGTCGAATATTAAGAATAATGGTTGTTATTTATATTTGAATGATATGTTTCATGGCTTTGTGCCCGTCCGGGACGGGTTATTTATTTTGAATCTTGAGAGTGAATCTGTCTATAACATCCATGTGAAAAGGTTGAAACCAAATGATCTGAATATGACTTACTTTTGGCATTATCGGCTTGGTCATATAAGTTGGAAACGCATGAAGAAGCTCCATGATGATGGACTCCTAACTTCGTTCGACTTGGAGTCGTTCGATACATGCGAATCATGCCTTCTTGGCAAGATGACCAAGACACCTTTTGCAAAGAGTTGTGAAAGGGCGTCCGACTTATTGGGACTAGTACATAGTGATGTATGTGGCCCAATGAGCACGACAGCAAGAGGTGGTTATGAGTACTTCATTACCTTCACTGATGATTTGAGTAGGTATGGATATATCTACTTGATGAAACATAAGTCGGAAGCCTTTGAAAAGTTCAAGGAATTCCAGAATGAGGTACGAAATCAACTTGGCAAGAAAATAAAGTTTCTTCGGTCGGACCGAGGAGGCGAGTACATTAGCCATGAGTTTGATGACCATCTAAAGAGTTGTGGAATAGTTCCCCAGCTCACTCCTCCAGGAACGCCGTAGAGAAACGGTGTGTCGGGAAGGAGGAATCGGACCTTGTTGGACATGGTACGATCAATGATGAGTTGGACAGATCTGCCTTTATCATTTTGGGGTTATTGTCTAGAAACTGCAGCGTTCACACTAAACAGAGTACCATCAAAGTTGGTAGAGAAGACACCACATGAGATGTGGACTGGCAAGAAGCCGAGTTTGTCTTTTCTTAAGATTTGGGGTTGTGAAGCTTTTGTCAAGCGACTTCCGTCGGACAAGCTTATATCTAATCGGATAAGTGTATTTTCGTGGAGTATCCGAGGGAAACCTTGGGTTACTACTTCTACAACCGAGAAGAGGGCAAAGTGTTTGTCGCTCGAAATGGTATCTTCCTTGAGAAAGAGTTTCTCAGTCGGGGAGTCAGTGGGAGTACGGTGCATCTCGAAGAAATTCGAGAGATACCGGCTAGCAGCGAGTCGGCAAAAGCCTTAGAGGTTGAGCCGGACATGGTACCTGAGCCGGAAATTGCACCGACACTGCGAAGATCGGCCAGATTGCGAAGTGTTCGTGATGTATTGCTATTAGACAGTGATGAGCCGGCAACTTATTCGGAAGCGATGGTGGGTTCTGATTCTGATTCATGGCTTGGAGCCATGAGATCCGAGTTAAAGTCCATGGATGAAAATCAAGTTTGGAACTTGGTTCATTTGCCAGACGGTGCAAGACCCGCTGAGTGCAAATGGGTCTTTAAGAAGAAAACTGATATGGATGGAAATGTTTCTATCTAGAAAGCATGGCTTGTCGCGAAGGGGTTCCGACAAGTTCAAGGAGTTGACTATGATGAGACTTTCTCTCCTGTAGCGATGCTTAAATCAGTTCGGATCATGTTAGCTATAGCAGCCTATTTCGACTATGAGATATGGCAGATGGATGTCAAGACGGCTTTCCTTAATGGAAATTTAACCGGGGACGTGTATATGATACAGCCCGAGGGTTTTGTCGATCCGGCTAATGCTAACAAGGTATGCAAGCTTCGGAAATCCATTTATGGGTTGAAGCAAGCATCTCGGAGTTGGAACATTCGCTTTGATGAGGTAGTCAAATCGTTTGGCTTCATCAAGAGCGATCATGATTCTTGTTTATACAAGAAGTTTAGTGGGAGCAAAGTAAACTTTCTGATCTTGTATGTGGATGACATATTATTGATTGGAAATGATGTCCAGATGTTGCAAGAGACCAAGGAATCATTGGAAAAGAGTTTTTCGATCAAAGACTTGGGTGAGGCGACTTACATACTAGGAATCCGGATCTATAGAGATATATCAAAGCGGCTCATTTGATTGAGTCAGAGTACATATTTGGACAAAGTGTTGAAGAAGTTCAACATGGAATCGTCTAAGAAGGGGTTCTTACCGATGTCCCATGGCGTAAAACTTAGCAAGACTCAGTGTCCTTCGACAACTGATGAGCGAAGTCGGATGAGTGCGATTCCGTATGCTTTTGCAATCGGATCCATCATGTACGCTATGATTTGTACTAGGCCGGATGTTTCCTATGCTCTAAGTGTTGTGAGCAGGTACCAGGCTGACCCTGGAGAAATCCACTGGGCAGCGGCTAAAAATATCCTCAAGTACTTGAGAAGGACTAAGGATATGTTCCTGGTTTATGGAGGTGAGGATGAACTCAGTGTAAAGGGTTACACGGATGCGAGTGATCTCACTGACTCAGATGATTCTCGTTCGCAATCCGGATATGTGTTTGTGATAAACGGAGGGGCTGTGAGCTGGAAAAGTTCCAAGCAAGAAACGGTGTCTGCGTCTACGACAGAGGCTGAGTATATTGCTGCCTTAGAGGCGGCAAAAGAAGCCGTTTGGATGAGGAATTTCCTCATGGATCTTGGTGTGGTTCAGGGCTCCTCCAATCCGTTAGACGTGTATTGTGACAACAATGGTGCTATTGCACAAGCCAAGGAACCTAGACAACACCAGAAGAACAAACATATACTCATGCGGTACCACCTTATTCGCTAGTTCGTGGATCAAGGTGATATCAAGTTATGCAAGGTACACACGGATGCAAACATTGCGGATCCGTTGACAAAGCCACTTCCACAGCCGAAGCATGAGGCGCACCTGAGAGCAATGGGCATCAGATGCCTAGACATGTGATGTCGGAAGATTGACTCTAGTGGAAGTGGGAGACTGTTGGGAATATGCCCTAGAGGCAATCATGTATGATGATATTCCTGTGTATTCATAAGGTTATGGTCCATGTATGAACTGCTGATATGTATCATCGAATATGTGATTTGATTGTGGAACTACATATTCATGTTGTTCATACTAATTGTCCTTGGTCATTGAGGTTGTGCCGGACACACAACTTAGACCAATGTGAAAGTCGGTAGATGACTAGGTTCCACTTGTCATGGGCATGGAGATGCTATTCCGACTTACACGGATTCGGCTAAAGAGTTTAGCGAGTCGGACTGACCCATATTGAGATGCAATGAACAAGTCGTCATTTGCATGTCTCAGTCAATGTAATCCTTAGACCTGAGGTTATTGCACAATCCGAGTTGAGGATCTCCGACTTAGGTTCTGTCAAACGATGTTCCGTCATTTGGCAGTTATAAAGGCGGAGTTCGGGTCGACTGAGAATCAAGCTGCGTGATGTGAATAACCAAGACGAGATTTTGCCCCTCCATCTAACAATGGATCTCGCCCTCGAGATCTGCCTCATGGTACCGGGAAGAAGGTCGGCGATCTGAATCTTCTCGCTTCGTGTCGATCCTCGCGACACCACTAACAAGAGGTCGTTGTCCGTGATCATCGGGAGAACACTCCGGGAACAAAGGGTGAAGGCAGAGGTATCAACAAATAAAGCCACCTCTAACTTCGATAGAAAGAGAGAACCGATGCATTCTCATCCACTTCAATGTACACGAGCGAATAGAGTGAGTAGGCAGCATGGGGGCCAATCCATCACGCACCCAAACTATTACTCCGCACAATCGGTAGAAAAGCGTGCAACCGTTCTCAGAATCAGACTGAAGATCTCGACAATCGAGGTTCGGAACAAGGGAGTGATGCAGACTCTGCATCGGATCTGGCGTAGATGATGTCGTCGCGTCGGAAAACAACGGAAGGCACAACAACGAACAAAGAGGAGTCCAACAGATGAAGGATTCCTCAGATAGCACGAAGACCGGATGTAGAAGCACCGTTACCAAAGGAAGAAGTGAAACCCTGAAGGTACGACGGAAACCCGACCACGAGAAATCCTGGACTCGAAGAAAAGATAGGAGAACAGATCCAAAACACGTAGAGGTAAGAAGAGAATAGTAGAGGGTAAGGAGTAAAATCAGACCTAATCAGATCTATCCAACCGATTTTGCAAAAATAGTTTTGGCACTCTACTCGGCCATTAGCTAGGTTATCCTACAGGCTGGACTTGTGGGGGTATCGTAACTGCTGAGCTCTGATACCACTCTGTAACACCCTCGAATCGGCCCTATGCAAGTTTTAGCCCTTTCCACCAAACCGGCATAGAAACGATTCAAGGGCGCCCACCAGGCACTTTCGTGCGGGTGGAAAACGAAGTAATACCATTACACAACAGTCCTCGATGGGACCCACAGAACAGATATATATACAACAGCGACTCCATGAGTCAAGAATACAGTTATAATATACAAAGATCCAAATCACCTCGAAACGATAGAGCGTCCGACTACGGACAAGATGAAAATGGGGCTAAGAGCCTGAAGAATAACCAATGGCGTCCATAACCCTGCCCAGGCCAAGCCGAAAGGGTAACCCTGCTAATGACGTCGATCTCGAACCTGCTAAAACAAAAGGGGTGCCGACAAAGGGCAAAAGAAAAAGAGGAGCGTCAGTACTGAGGCTAGTACACGGCGAGGCTAGAATTTGGCGGCTCTCGCCTACATAGGGATGGTTGGCTGAAGCGGCAGCGCAGCGGGACTAAACAACCTATAGAGACTCGATACAACTGGCAGTTATCAGAGAGGGATAAGAAAGACCTATTCAGATCCAACCTGAAGCTAACACCAAACAAACCCATCCTGGTTTTCCCCCTCGAGACCAAACGAGGAAGACAAACCGAGGAACTCACACAGTTGGCAGTTTTATTCTTTCGATTATAGTTGAAACTCTTACTAGTCAGATACAGATAGTATGAGTCATCCTGATAGCATAAGTAGTGGGCAGTTTTAGTTAACATTCCATTGTAGTTTGAACACTTACTAGTCAGATAGAATTGTCCTGAGGAATCCCAAAACCCAGCAATTGTTGGCACTTTAATCACATTCCATTGGAGTTGCAATACTTACTTGGCAGGTATAGTATGACACAGATCACCACAGATCCACCAGTTGTTGGCATTTTTATTATCCATTCCATTGTAGTGAAGCTGAATTACTAGTCACATATTAACTCAAATTTATAGCACTACTTTAGTTATGCTTGTCTATGATCGAGATACTGTGCTCCAAGTCGTCCATAACCGCGGACACTGCTTTTAGAAAGTTTTACCCTGCAGGGGTGCACAAATAGCAACACACAGTCGATCAACCTCGGAAAAACCAACTCAAAACCCAACGAGGCATTCACGACAAAGCAATCACAGAATTCAGAAATATTTCAGGGGGCCACCCCACTAAACTACCCGCAACGAAGTTGGCCGGCTCCGGAACGGACCCAGGGTTTGTGTGGACGGTTGTAAACGACTGGGAACCCGAAAATATGATTGGGCTTGTCGATACAGCGAAAACATGTCACAATCCTAAACAGTATAGGTGCTCCACGCACAATCGTAAATAAAGCAGTAACATGGCATACGTACAGAATAGTAATAAAACCCCAAACTAGTTTGTGGCCCCAAGAAATAGAAATGAATCAAGCTCTGGCTCGGGGGGTCCACGGCCTCCCGAATGTGGATAGTGCAAAAAATCAAGGAACAGGTATCAAGTACTCGGGGTCCTACGGGACACAAGTGAGCGTGGAGGAACCAAATAACATCTATTGCCCACCGATGCCTCTGCATTAGTTATATCTAGCAATTTAATAGTTGTGTTTAAAGTCATGATCATCTCCACCATTAAGCATCTCCACCATGAACATCTGTTAGCATTCCAACCACTATGGTACTTGACAACACGAGATCGCACCCGAGCAAGCAACTACGACTCGCAAGGCCAGCTATCTACCAAACACGGGTAATAGGAGGTGTCCAAGGCAATATAGAGGCTGCACGGGATATAGCTGGTGTACGGAAAACTAAAGTATCACGACACGGATAGCAATAGATCAACAGGAGGAAATAAAAACTATAAATGCAAAATAGGTAGAAGGGGGAGAGATGCTCGCCTGGGAAACACTGCCGACGGATCTTATCCAGAGAACTTGTCGATACCCGCATCAACGCATCGGCCTAATCCGCGAAGAAGCAAACACTAGAAGAAACACCAGATGCAATATTTAATACTATGGCAGAAGATCCGGCATGCTTATGATATGATGCATGGCATGGCACAGATGCAGTGCAATTAGGCAGTATTAAGCGGAACCAGGGTCCCGATAATTAATTAATAGGTTCGCGTTATTTAACTACCCCGCAATTTAAATGTTGTCTTAACAGGGCAAAACATGGCATCGGTTCGCTACGCAATTTAAATGGAGTCCGGAATAAGACAAAATATATCCCGCATAAACACTCCATATTTAATTATGAGGTGAGTCGGCATAATGCCCCCAAACCACAGACAGATATGCATGCATGAACAATTTATATGCAACAGTTTTATATAAAGCATTTATAAAAATAGGGCTCAGAAAAGGGGATCACATTAGGGGTCGAAGAGCTTGGGGTTCGATGTGGTCCGGGTTCGGTCTCGGCGGGATCGGGGTTCGGACTCTGGGGTTCAGGGTCTTCGGATATGAGAAGGAGATCATGGCGTTCCGAGGAGAAGAACTTGGTGTTCTGGGAAGAAGGTCTTGCGGTTTCCGTGTCTTCGGTTCCATGAAGGCGTGCTTGTCATCCGTGATGGCGAACTCGATGTCTCGAGAAGAAGATATTGTCGTACCGGCGGCACCGGATCCTCGGAGGAGGGCATGGCGTTCTAGGAAGGAGAACCTTGGTGATCTTGATCAGTCTTCTAGTTTGGCCTCAATCTCCGGACTCCAGCATCAGGGTTCGGATCTTCGGACGGCGCGGGTTCTCTAGACGGCCTCGTGGCGAACTTGGGTAGACATCGACACCTGGTACACGGATTCCCGGATGATCTTGGCGTTGGCAAGGTTCTCGTCGTTAGCTCTTCGGGTCATCGTGCAACGTCGGTCACGCAGTACACACCTGCCGTACCCCATCCATATAACAACAGACCGATGTCCAGCTCACTAAGTCACCACCAGTACTTCAACACTACATCCTACAACACATCTTACCAGTGGGACTCGCACCGAACGTTAGAGCTGCAGGGGTCGTTTGAAACGGACGAGGAGACGTGGGTCGCTCATCTACAGACGAAGGAGGATCGGACGCGCTGGGGCGACCACGACGCTCTGCGGGGCAAGGGAGGCGGCTAGGTGAGCACGCACCGGTGCGGGTCGCAGGGAAGGCGGGCCCGGCGGCAGCGCGTGGTGGAGGACAGGGAGTCGACGAGGAGAGTGCACGGGGAGGCAGAACATGGAGGAGGCGGGGCGGTGGAGCTTGAAGGGGAGGCGGGGCTCGGAGATGCGGCGACGCCGAGGCAGCGGCGGTGGCTGATGCCGAGCTTGCGAGGAGGCAGAGGAAGGGCTGAGAGGGCCGGTGGAGGAAACAGAGAGGCGGGAGGAGGACGGCGGCTCGGTCCTGGGCGGCAAACCGTCGGTGAGGTCGACCGGGGAGGCCTGCGGCCGGAGAGGGACGAGGGAGGAGCGGCCTAGGGGAGCCGCTGGCGGCGGGGAGCCGAGGCGGAGCTTGGCGGCACGGCGGCAGCCGGGCGCGCGCGGGAACCAGGCGACGGCGAGGTTGGGGAAGAGGAGGCAGAGGCAGCGGCGGCCGGAGATCCTATAGCAGCGAGGCGACTCGGGGCAGGCGTGCTCGCTGTGGCAGAGTGCAGAGAGGGCGCGGGGAGAGCCGGTGAGGGGGACAGCGATGTGGAAGAGAGAGATGGGCGGTGGAACACGGGGTGCGGGATGCAGCGGTGGGCCCGCGGGAGAGGCAGGTGGTGGGGAGTTGGCCCGGGCATACGCAGGGGTTGGTGGCGTGCGCGTGTGTGCGTGCCAGGGTGGCGACCAGGGGAGATGGGGATCAACCCAGGGGCGGGAGTTTGGCGGCTGGGGAGGGAAAATGAGGGAGGAGGAGGTAGGGTGTGCCACGCGGGGGTGAGGTGGCGGCTGGTGGTTGGTCGGGGTGAGGTGGAGGGAGGCTGGGTAACATAGGATTGGGTAATATTAGGACTAGATATTTTAGACTAGGGTTTGGAGGTGGCCGGCTGGGCTTTCGGGCCTAGTGGGCTGCCTCCCAAAAATAAATTAAATATTTTACTTGTTTAAAACGAGGCGTTTGAAATCTGTTTGTAGACGAAAAAAATATTCCGGAGATCCGGGTTTTAATTTGAATAAAGACGGGAATATTTAGAAAACAACACTAGGCGTTTCGAAAATAGTTTAGACAAAAACAATGCATGATGATGACGATGCTCAAATGCAATGTGGCATGATGACCTGAGCATGCGGTAATGATGATGCAATGCACAAAAACAACGCGATTTTCTAGTAGTGGTTTTGGC
This sequence comes from Avena eriantha, assembly GCA_910589775.1. Lineage (NCBI taxonomy): Eukaryota > Viridiplantae > Streptophyta > Magnoliopsida > Poales > Poaceae > Avena > Avena eriantha. The sequence goes on along the minus strand of OU342743.1, from coordinate 433,500,208 downwards.
GGGATGCCACAGGCCACAAGTGAGTGGAGCCCACTTTCACTCCCTATATAAGCTGGGGCGCAGGTGCTTAGAACATAAGGGTTAGGTCACTCCATGTGTTGGAAACCCTAGCCCCAGTCCGTCCTATCGCCGCCGTACCGGACCTAGCAGTCCACCGCCAGCGCTCCTCCTCATACGTGTGGATACCGGCGGAGGTGCTGTATGTTCAGCACTTCCACGATCGTGAAGAAAGAACGGATCGTGGATCGTGGAACCGGAACGGATCGCGAGGACTACACTGCATCAAGCGACGTGCTTCATCAATTGTGCAACTACGCGTCTAGTGGTAATCCTCGTGGCCTTCTACCTGAGGTGGATCTTGAGATCACCGCGTAGGGAAAAGGTTTTGTTTATCTCTACGTGGCCCAACATCACCTCTGCATGTGCTGATGTTGTCCCACTCCCGCTAAGGTGGACGGTTGATTGGTTCAGCAAGAATTCTCCCGGACGAAGCTCAAAACGGGAGCATCATCATGACGAGGAGAGGGTGGTCCCTCACGGATAGAAGAGGCAATGCTGGAGGTACTTTGGGAGACGTCCTTGGCGGCCCTACCGAGTCAAACGAAAACAAAGGTCAAGATAGATCAAAAAGGGAGAATCAACAAATACAGGTAAAAAGAACTATAATACTTGAAGAACAAGAAAAGAAAGAAGGAATTACTTGGATGCAGCAGGAGGGGCCTTGGGATTTGGAGATCTCCAGGTTGTGAACTTAACACCAGATTTCTTGTATCTTTCCCTGGCCCTAGATGGTTCGGCAGACCGAGCCGAGGTTGCTGCTCTCTTCTTAACCGTTCCTTGGTCTCCCACCACCACCAAAGGAACCTTGTGCACCTGACCAACTGGGTTATCTAGAGGGGAAGTAGTAGGATAGACATATGAGAGAGGCATTGGGTTAAATACCTCCAGGATCTCACACTCATCATCATCATCATCGCCCGTCCAATCCCTTAAGATAGAAGTCTTACCGGAGGATCGGCCGGAGCAAGAGTCTGGGACAGGAATAAATTCCTCGGAGTCAGGTTCCTCGGCGTCTGAGGTTTCCTGATCCTTGCCCCAAGTGAGGGCCGGGGTCTGGGTGTACTCAATCGTTTGCTGTAGAAATTTTTGAACAAAGGGATAAAGGAAGATCAAATAACTAGAATGGGACGATGTAAGGCATAACTCAGTAAAGAGTAATTTGAAGGGCATACCTTGGGACCAGCTTACCTCGGCTAAAGGGCTCCATTCCCCACGCCAATTCCTCGGTCATGCTCGTCTTAAAGATGGATTAACTCGGCGGAAGATCTAAGCATGGGTGAGCTTTACCAACAAAACTTGGTTAGGGTCATGAGGACCACTCATTTGGTAGATTTTGTGGCTTCTCTATTGAAGTGGGAAAACTCGGTTGCGTATGAAGGTGGCATCAGATCCACACCAGTTGACCTGGCATCTACCTGCTCGAGGATGCGCTTCAACACCAAATTGACAAGCGGATTGTTTCTCTTGGGGTCAAGGTCCTAGTTCTTCTTAGTAGGCACACCAATTTTGAAGGCAGGAAGCCGAATCAAGTCAGCCGGGGTATCATTCTTCACATAAAAGAACGTCCTCTCCCACCCCTTGCAAGATTCGAGGCTGGTAATCCAGGGAAAGCTGGAGTTGTTCCGAGGAGAGATGGATGCCGCCCTGCACTAAGTTAAGGATTTCTCACCGGGCCGGAGGTCTTTATTGGGGGAAATGTTGACCTTGAATTGGAAAAACTTGGTCTAAATATTAACATCGGGCCAAAGGCTGATGTATCCCTCGACCCCAGAGGCAAAAGTGGAGAGAGAAGAAAGAGCGTTTGCTGGAAGATGGTGGGGTTGCAAACAAAAAGTTTCGAGAAAATCTACAAAGAACTTGCTAACAGGAAGGTCAAAATCACGAGCAAAGTGGGAGATGAACACGACGAACTCACCATCTTGAGGGGCAGGGGTTTGTTCGTTGCCGAGGAGGCGGCAGCTGACCCTAGGAGGGATGCGACGCGTGTAAATGAGCTAATCGAGCTCTCGCTATGTCACCTTGGAGCCGGCCCAGGCACCGTGCTCATGGGCGACGACATTCTCCTCGGGTTATTCCACGGCGATGACGTCGTGAGGCATCTCTAGATCTTCTCCTTCAGATACGGGGTTCGATTTGGGGGAGAAAGTCCTTGACTGGCGTGGCCCCGTAGCGACAGCAAGCAGCGGCGCTGCAATGAAGAAAGGAAATGCAGAGAACGACGGCAGCAACGCTATCGCTAAGCACAGAGCAGCGGCAGTGGTGCTAGTAGGAGGAAGAAGAGGGAAAGGCGAGTAGGGGAAAGTGGCTAAGGACGTCCCCCGCTCCCCAATTTAACCACACCTAGATCGTGGGTAGTGGGATTGACAACTATAGCGGGACACATGGTGTGGGCATGTCTTCCGCAAACAGACGAATCAGTAGTGAGCCACACGAGGGGTCACACAGTGCAAAAGATCAAATGATGCGACGTGGCTCTGCGGTTATCCAAGAGGAACCCCACGATGTGATGGGGGTCCAGTAACCTCTGACAGCGCATGGCAGTAACTACTGCCACAACCCTTAAAATGAGGCAAAAGCAATGATTAGTTTCCACGTAGGATATGAGGAGGAGTACCTGAGAACATAGGCATCTAAGATGTATATCACGGATGCGATGCTATGACTCGGCCAATGAGAGATAACTCGAAAAGAGCACAACTGAGTTAAAATCATGAAGCACAACTGAGTTAAAATCAGCATAGGCCGACATATGAGTATGTCGACAAGATGGTTATAAATCCAAATAAGATTGAACTTGTTGTGGCCTTATCAGCTAAGGCTGATGAGACCACAGCAGCTTTGGGGACTAATGTTGGGGGGATGACCCCAGGTAGGGTAAAGCCGAGATAAAAGTACAAGGTTCACCGAGGCAAAGACATGTCAAAGTATGAGCTGGCCAAATCATAGAAGGGCATGTCGGGTTACTGCCGGGTCACCTTGATCTAGAAAGCACTGGCAAGACTCGGCCAACATACATGGTATGTCGGCACGAGGAAGGAACTATTTTCCATTTACAGGTACCAACCTGGCTGGGTTAACTATACCTAGGCCATGTCAAGAGATGGCTTATGCGAGAAGGAAGGAATCATCCCCAAGGTCAGCGCTTTTCTCTCTCTACTGGGCTTTTCTATAGAGACAAGTGCTAGAGACAAATGATAGAGAGACAGGAACAGAGCAGAGGCTCACGAGTGCGATGATGTCTGACCACTAATGGGCCGCAACATGGACTCTGGTAAATTGCCACACAGAGGCTGGCGACATACGAAAGAGGAGCACCGCTTTGCAATTTCGAGAGGAGCATCTCTAGAGAATATACCAGGCCACGTATGCCCTAGATGTAACATGGCCACCCCTTTATAAGGTGAGCCAGGGCCTCCAAGGGAGGGGTTGGTCTTTTTTGGCTAAAGAAAGAATCCTAGAGAGAGTAGAGAGCAGGAGCACTTCATCACCTACCTCTCTACGATATAGCTAAAGGAGCATATGTATTAGCCCATTGATCGTAATATAAGATCTATAAGTTATTCATTGTGTGTTGTGTTGTTCTATCTCTCGTGTGTAGATTCACTATATTATCCCTCCCCGGATACCACTAGTGCACATTGGCCCCATCTTTAGCCAACCCATGGCATCTTCCGTGACACCACCATGACAACGAGTCACATGAATGCTGTGATCGATGTTTCGACGTCCATCTTTGCAACTATATCACCGGCCGTGACAATCGGGGGAAGTGTAGTGAATAGGGATCGTGTAATCAATAAAATCTTTTTTGGGGATAGTAATTTTAGTGGAGTTCTTGTTTAAATCATATAATTATAAACTTAGTCTAAATTCCTTTTAGCAATTATAAATGTAGAGATGTCTCACCATGAAGCTTATTTTGACATTGATGAGTGGCTAGTTGCTGAAAAACTTAGACTTGATGGATCAAACTTCCCTGGGTGGCTTGCGCGTCTCCATGTTCTCCTTAATGAGAATGAGTTGGTCAACTACATACGCTACGAGATGGATTTGGATCAGCCCTATTTCTATGAGACCCCAGAACAGCGGGGAGACCGCTATTACCATCATGAGATGTCCACATTCATTTCAGTGACGATGCGCTTCAGAATGGTTGATGAGTTGCACCTAGTTGTGAGTAATATTGACCCTCATGCGATGATGGTACAACTTAGATCACATTTCCTGGACCAAGTGCGCATATGGGAGCACAAGGTGATGGGCGATTTCCTTTCCATGAATATGGAAGAGAATGCTTCACTTGAGACACTTGGAGCGCATACATGATGCGTACATGAGGCTTGCCTACTTCTTGGATCACTAGCTAGTAGACTCATTTGTAATAGGCGTGATGCTGCGGTCGCTGCTACCAAGCACATTCCAGGACTTGCATCATGAGAGGTGATGGGGAAACACAGGATTTCCACGAGTTCATATCACATTTCAGGAATGTGAAAGTTGAACTCATTGCTGGAGATGTCATCGATGACAAAGAAATATATTTGATATACAGTTTTATAAATGTTATAATCTTCCAAACACTTGTTGCAGTATTAAAGTATTTGATACTTGTTCTATTTTGGTGAAAATAGGTCCTTCTACATGAGAACTACTTGTTGGAGAGGAGGTGACATTGCGTGTTGATAGCAAGCATGATGATGATGGAGAACGGCACTCTCCCTCGACATTTATCATTTAGTTTATCATTTTTGGATGATTATTGTAATTGCTGGATTGTGAACTTCTTTAGTGTGTCTCACACCCCGTGAGATAGTTATTCATATGAGTTTGTAACAAACAATTATTCTGCTTCTATGAATGATTTTATTTACGTTCATATGTTGTTCGATTATGTGTGAATTATCCTTGTTGTGAAACTAATTGATAATGCATGAACGTTTCTAAAATATTGAAATGCCTTGAAAAATACCCAACTTAATGATATATTATTTTTAATGAAACCATTGTTTAAATTTAAAGTTACGTTGACAATATGTGAAAGACATTTGATTTCTTCTCACATAAGAATCATGCCCAAGTTCGGCAATATAACTAAACACCGTGTATTGTTTGAATGCAAAGTGTTTGATGAATTGTTGCAAGAAAATACATATTCGATGTATCGTATTTTAACAAAGTGATGATTATCATTTTGTGATTGTTTGAACTTTGTAAAAGGTTTACCAAAGGAAACATGAGCATGAAAATATTTTGATATGATCAAAATATTTCAGTGTGAAGGGGTATAAAGATAAAAGAGAATCCAATTACTATGATTTGATCAATAGTAATGAAATTCGACATCATAAGATTGGCATATGATATTGTGATATGCAATGCATTTGATACGTCCAAGTGCAAAGCAACACAGTGTGTTATTTGTTATCAATTGGGTGAATAGATGTCGTCGAATAAATCATTGTGGTGTAAATGTAAAGACCATTAGTTAGAAATAGCAAACACTCACCGGGTATAAAGTGAACCATCTAAATTCATGAGATCGGCACCATATCTTGTATGGATTGTCGTGGAAGTTTTGTAGTTATTCGATATCATCAAAATAATAGCGAACAAGTCCTTGTAGAGTATTCATTGGAAACTATGAATACGAAATCCATGGCTGGAACCAAAAGAAAGGCAAAACTAGTTTTGCTTAAATTTTGGTGCATGCTCGAGAAAGTTTATGTTCTCGACTTCAATGTTAATGGAAGATAGTGAAAACGCAATGAGAATTCAAAACCCTGCATCAGAGTATTGAGAAGCGCAATGGAAATCATTCTTGAATGGTTCTCTTTATAAAGGAAAGAATCGATGATAATGATCATTGTGTTTTCCCCACTAGTGTTTGGACTATTTGAAGTAGGATTCAAAAATGTACCCCACATCTTGTATGGACACATTTATGAATCACTTGTCATGTTACCGGAATATGGTATACCTACGAACTACAAAGAAAATGATGGTAAACTGAAATTATGAGAACTCCTAGAGGCAAAATTCATTTAAGATTAGAAAGCAAAACGTTACTGAATCTTACCAAGTAAAGGGTTGCTTGATATTTCCAAAAGACTGCAAAGTCATGATGGAAAAGGTGAATGACAAAGGCACGATTTGTCATGAATAATGTATTGAACAAATACAAAAGAATTTGATTAAGAAGTGCTAAAGTCTGTTGGATTTAATACTAGTAAAGTACTGGCCTCTCGTAATAAATCTCTCAGTTTGATAAATGATCAAGGGATTTTGAAGCTGTTCAAAATATTGAGAAGATATGCAATTTGCATGAAATTGAGTGGGAGCTATAAAAGACCTTCCTAAAGCAATATGAATGACACATTTTTGAGTGGGAGAAATGAATGTCTCATACTCAAATGTGTAGGGAACATATTTTGAGTGGGCGCAACATAAGTTTCGGACTAGAATATGTTGGGAACATATTTTGAGTGGGAGCTTAATGATTGACTCTTAGGTGTGTACGACACATTAATAATGAAAGCGCAAGAACCAATAAATAATGATATATAGGGATTGAAAGTTGAAAGTAGGTATATTATAATATTATGTTGTATTCCTAAAAGAGATTCTGAAATAGTTTTGGAACAGAAATTGATTAAGGAATGATTTTGGTCATTCGAATTAGGAATAGCACTAAGCTAAAAACATCATTGGTTGACAGAAAGAAAAGAATCATCATCATCCACTATGTTGGGACATAGATTCTGTCTTAGAAACCATAATGAGAACTTAACATAATATATGATCCAAGAAGAAACGTTCGGAAGTGATTAAGCATGAATCACTAAACATTGAGCTAAGTTTTCCATAGTGAATGTATGAGAACTGTAGACGTGTTTTCAAATCTATAAAGGATGACATAGCTTATAACATGAAGGGTTATGTTATGACGGCATATGTTAACCTTGAAAGATTGGAAATCCTTACATCGATAATACCAACTGAAGTAAAGTAGGAAGCGAGGTGTTAAACATCGAAAATTGCACATAGTCCACTAGTGTTTCAATGATTACATTTATAATATAATATAAGGGTACCATCTAACATGATGTATATTGTTGTGGCGGGACTAGTTCGTCTTTTCGCAGAGGGGGTGTCCCAGGGCATAGTGCCCATGAGAAAGCTCATTTTGGCTGATATAACGTCACTGCTGGCTCCTGGAAACTGACCTCACTCTGTTGCAATAACTACGATGCATACACAAAGATGTTATCATGTGATGATAAAGTATTAGTGTCAATTAAGGTGACATTAGTAAGTTGCAAAAGGACATGGGGCTGGAATGTCCAGACCCATGACTCAACATCTTCCATGAGCAAGCATGATGAGAGGTGCCGGGTTATATCGTGTCGATGATTGGTAAACAAATGCAGCTAGTTTATTTGTACTCTAGTGCAAGTGGGAGACTGTTGGAAATATGCCCTAGAGACAAATAATAATATGGATTATTATCATATTTCATAAACTTTATGATTAAGTTTTGTATCATGTTATAACTATATTGAAATAAAATGTCATTACACATGTGAGATATAAACAACCAAGAGTTCCCGGTGAAGCTCTAGTCACTGGTTCATTGGTCAACATATGATCAAGGTTTCCTGATCATGTGGCATTTATGCCAGTTGACAACGGAGTCACCTCATTACGAGAATGAGATGATGATCTATACCCAAGCTAAGCATCATGACCTGATCACACTACAAGGCATATGCTAGCTTGTGACCCCGAATATTGGTCATAGAAAGGTCATAGTAGTACATCTATGACCTTTCTATGACCATAACCAGTAGGTCACATAGCGAGGGTCACTATAGACAACTCACGACCTTTTTTTAATTAGTCATGAACTACTATGACCAAAATAGATGGTCATAGTGTCTATGACCAAAATTTTGGTCATGGCATTCTTGCCTGTCCACGTAAGCCAATCCTACGTGGAATCTGACGTGGCAGCAAATTCAGCCTGGTCCAGTTCTACCTTTTGAATGGGCCAAGACCAAAATTTTAGGCTTTTAACATTCTAGGCCGAAGCCTATTTATAGTAAAATTCATTTTGGGCTTTGCCCTTTTACAGCCTATGTCGTTTTGTGAATTTTAGGCCTTTGATAAGCATATTCTGTTGGGATAGAGCCTTTTAAAAATCCATAATTTTTAAGCCTTTTACAGCCCATGTACTCGTCACGTTCTCATTGACCACATGTCACATTTCAATTTGCACTTCTTGCCAGCAAATAAACAATATTTAAGTGAAAATAAAAAACAAATGAATATTATCAATCCACAGGCCAAATTCAAATAACAGTATAGTCGTTACATACTCCTTCGCGTTTCAGTTCAAAATTTATTTTACAAGAAAGCCCTCCCTGCTGCGAACGCTCATGATCGATCGAGCACAGGACCCCTCCTCGCTGCACCAAGTCTGCTGGCAATCGATCATAGGATCAAGCCAGCTTGTGATTGATCCCAGCAGAGCACAATCGTGCTCGGTGTAGGATGGCTCTCGCCTGCCTGCTCCGTGGGTGCAGGGTTCCGTCCTGTTCCTCGACATGATGTCTATGCCATGTTCGTGCCACTTCTCTGGCCACAACAGATTGATGACTGCCACCTCGACTTTGTCCAGTTCGATGCTTCAATAAAGCAGCCTGCCTGTGTCCAATTGTTACCAGCGAAGGAATAAGTGAAAATGCATGATGTGATGCTGCTTCTTTTTAAAAAATCTAGAGGGACATTGGCTTCATTCATGGCAGATTGTTTTACTGGTAATTCACTACATGCATGCTACAAAGCAGCCAGGTAGATAGTAAGAAGTTCTAAGTTCATGCACCTTTGGTATGCATGGCCACCCGTCATTGGAGCTAGGTATCTTCATCCAGAATATATGCAACGCCACTAGTTTTAGTTTATGTATCCTCTTATGCTGGAGTCTTCAATATAAAATGGTACACCTGCATCAACAAAAATAAAGTTTCAACAGTAGAACAAATGCCTGAATGATGAACAAAAAATAAAAATAACTAGAGGCAATGCAATCAGTACTCACAGTTGTGAACTATTGGTTCAATTGAGTTAGACTCTAGGATCAAAGGAAGTAAGGGAAGCATAAGTCAATCAAACATGGCTCCCTAATCTTCGTTGAGAGATACTAGGATATAGATAGTTTTGCTGCAGGCATTAGTTTGGCCAAGTTAGGGACTAGATGGTTATGCTGCCAAACAATACTCCAAGTTCAGCTGGTGTCCTTGACCAGCTAGCATGCAATTAGCACAAAAGAGTACCAGAAACATTGTTCAAGATGATAGCTACAGTACTAACTATAAATATCTCTACTTCAAGGACAGCAGAAATTCACACTCTGGATATTCAGTCCATGTTCTTAACAATGATCAGCTTGAGAGTTACAACAATCACATTCTACAGTCAGGAAAATATACAAGGTACTGGTGATCACATAAATAACAGACTGGTGATTCCTCATCAGGAGGCTTCAAACAGAAGGGCAAACCTAGAATAGAAAAGCAAAGTGCAGTCTAATCCACCACTAGTAGAACTAATATACAGGATACAGCAATCTCAAAATTGAATGAAGCCAAGCGCATGCTGATGCTGGACACCATTATCATATTCCACACATCAGCTATTGTTCAGAAAAATGCAAACAAACATGTTTACAGCAGTAGTGAAACCACTAGTATTAATTGAACTATGGCTCACAACATAGCACTAGATGTATGAATTGTGGATAGTCTAGCTGTATAACACAAGATGTATAACACATGAAATAGATTGAATGAATAATATGTGTATTAATGTTTATAAGAGTTTTTGTATTGGGAATGTAGCTTCATTTTGACCGGTGACCTTGCGGCCATCCTCTTTTGAGCACAGAAACCCAATCAAAATCATGAGTGAATCCAATAAAAATAATGATCAAACTGGTCCTTATTAGTGAGCCAAGGGAATGGGAGGAGAAGAGTCTGTGAGATAGTATTAGAGCACCACAGGTGATAGACTGCTCTCAGACGAACACGGTCAGCTAGGGAAGGGAGGCGCTTGAGGACAAGACCTAGGAGCTCCGGACGAAGATCTGACCAAGGTGGAAACTGTTTAGCGTCCATCATGCAACTCTACAAGACAAGACACATGATTCATAGTTTAGCAAATTAATAAAATCGAAATGCATATGTTTCTTGTACTGTTCTAGACTCAAGGCCATCACAACACATTAGAAGTTCAGATTATAGTAAAAATATAAAGATGCCGCGGAAACCAGCAAAGCTATCCATCATCCATTAGATGATGGATGAACTAGCAAAGTACTACGCACTTCTATTCTTGTAGACAGTTGTTGGGCCTCCAAGTGCAGAGGTTTGTAGAACAGCAGCAAGTTTTCCCTTAAGTTGATCACCCAAGGTTTATCGAATTCAGGGAGGAAGTGGTCAAAGGTATTCCCTCTCAAGCAACTCTGCAATCAAGATACAAGAAGTCTCTTGTGTCCCCAACACACCTAATACACTTGTCAGGTGTATAGGTGCACTAGTTCGGTGAAGATATAGTGAAATACAAGTGGTATGGATAATTATAAGTGGTAACAGTGATAGGAAATACTTTTATGGCGTGGAAGAGACTAAAGGCAAACTGAAAGAAAGATGGAAGCAAGCAAACATGTAATAGATCTAGTAGCAAACGGTGTTTCAATGCTTAGAAACAAGGCCTAGGGATCATACTTTCAAGAGTGAACACTCTCTCATAAATATATTCTTCTTCATGATACTACTCTTAACTACTCTCCGGTTGGACACTCTAATTGATGGTAGGGTTATAACAGCACACCTCAAAGTAAGCCTTTCCCATCTAGAGAACCCCACACTATCACCTTGAGCACTAGATGAGTCCAACAAACACCACAATTTCATAGAAACATCCAACTCCAAATATAACTCATAACAAGTATTTGTAATCTCTAGCCTAAGTGCCACCATGGTGAGCATGCTGTCACTTTCACACACACGGGGAGAGCAGAGATCTATTAAAGCACTTGAGTAGCAGAATATATCTATAGATTACAAGCTCATAATCACAATAAGATCATGCATAGATAGAGAGATGAACACATAGCTACCAGTAGAATCCTTAGCCTCGAGAGAGAACTACTCCCTCGTCATCATGGGAATCAGCAATGGTGATGGAGATAGCGGTGGAGATCGATGAAGATGTCTCGGGGGCACTTCCCCTTAGCACCCTTCTTCATGGATTCTTGAGAGCCCTCCCCATGAAGATGGGATCTATGGGGGAGGCAAAAACATGGCTTTGGTGACTACAGATTCGTGGGTGGAGGTGTCTCCCACGAATTAGGTTTTGCTCCCTTTATATAGCTTTTCGGATTTCCGTCACCCCATCTTGGGCTGTAGTAAATCGGGTCTATCATGCTCGTTCGGACTCGGAATCAGCTAAATTTTATGTCTAAAACGTTTATCGCGAAATTTCCAACAACTTTATAGTTGAAGAGAGTTCCGTTTGACGCCGTCTTCGAGCTGAAACGTGACCATCTTCAAAAAGAGTTCTGAGACAGATTTCTGAAAAATCCTAATTTGACTCCAACAAGGTTTCCACTTGTATTCTTCGTAATTCCTACACATCAAAGTGTAAAACAAGAATATTGTGCACTTTTGCAACTATTAGTAGGTTAGTCTAAATAAATCATATGAAAAGTACTACAAAGTTGGAACAAAACACAAGAAAGTAGATAAAACCCAAGCATGGAACATCAAAAATTCTAGATACATTTGCAATGTATCAACATCCCCAGCTTAACTCCTGTTCGTCCTCCAGTAGGTAAGTGGTAAAAAGAAAGAATAATTTTTGAGGTGACATGCACCATCAAAAGCTTGATCAAAGAATTTGTAAAACATTCAAAGCTGGGATCTTAGTACTTCAATCATAACATGAAAGACAAAGTTCTAGCAATAAGACGAAGAAACTATGATACAATATGAAAAGGCACAAACAAAAGATTCATGAATAACAATGCTTTGCAAAACGTTTGTTTGTTTCACATAAAGAAAACATAGCATAATAGTATTCAGCTTGTCCCTTAATAGAGTAGCAAATATAAATGCATAGGACACCTTCAAAGTTCATAAGAGTGACTAGATACAATAGTTTAAAACAAGCAAAAACAAGTTATGCATCAATCAACTAGTCTTGGGACAATGCACATAGAACTAAGAATGGCCACTATGCTCTCAAAGTAGGTGCATAAAGATAGAAGATGGAGACTCAATATAATGGTGGAAGAAAAGCTTTGTAAAAGGAAGTAGGGATTCAAGTCTCATAAAGAGCTTCCAAAAATTATGGTACTTATAGCTTTCAGCTCTCATTGCCCCTATCATAAGCATCTTGAAGTGATTAAGGTTAAAGTGAACAATCTATGGTGTACATGCTTGACAAAGTATAAGTCAGAAATCTCATGTCCCTTGTATACGAGGGCCGCTCCTCATGCTACTCAAGTTTAGTCACCGGTAAGTTCTTGTCATCGTAAGTACATGTGTATCATAGAGAACCGCCAACGGGGTACCCCTTGCCCGATGATACGGAAGATTCCCCATATCAAAATGACAAGGCAAGCAGACAACGAGCATCTCAGCATTCTTCTTATTTACCATGGGAATATGGTGCTTTTTTCTCTCTTTCCTCTTTTCATAGCATCTCTTTTTTTTTCTTTTTTCTCCTTTTTCTCAATATTGGACTCTTTTTTATAAGAAGAATGCTTCATAGACAACTCATTATGGTTACGCTGTAGGTTTCCACCATGTCAGCATGGATTAGACCAGCGGCCCAGGCGTTTCTCTAACACATATACGTAACTCCATGGACTTACAAGCTCCCCTTTCATTTCACACCGACGACATCCATATACAAAAGAGCATGATATCAACTAGGTACAAGTACCAAGTGAAATGTTGAAAGCGTTCCCCATGAAAGCATGGTTCTGCTAATTCTCGACAAATAAGTGCAAGCATATACAACATAGAAGACACAATGGTTCAAGTTTATTAAGGGCAAGAAAAGTAAAGTGTGCATCAAGTTCGTGAGAGCTTTAATCACTAGTTTTCTTATAACAAGTTTAATTTGGAAGGTAAACAAAAGCATGAATATACTTGGAATAGCATAAGCTAATAGGTAGATATGGTGGAATCTTTGGAATAACTTGGTTTAGGGAGTTGGATGCATGAGTGGAACTCATACTTTGTTGTGGAGGCTAGCAAAACACTGGGAGCGACAAACTAAGAGAGCACTAATGGCCATAATCATGCAGAGCGACAAATCATCATTGATCAAAGCATAAAGTGATAGTACAAGTTGAAAACTAAAGGATCATACAGGCTATGGTGACTTGAGATAGTCATAACATGGTGTGAGCATGTGCCAAGTCAACCCAAATAAAGCATCAAAGGAGAATACCACTATACTATGCTTTAATATGCTAAAACAACGCATGATTCATCCAAGGCACATTAAGCAATCTCAATTGTTTATAAAAATTCATGCTACAGCAAAGAATACTAAGCATAAAGCCAAAACAATATCAAGCATGACATGACAAAGCATAGACCACAGTCAAAAACAAGCTCTTTTTACCACATAAGCATGAACTTTCCTACTCTTTTCCAAACCAAACCAAACCAAACTATTTGCAAACCAAATGATGAAAGAGGGGGTCCAACATTTTTATTCAGAAAACTAAGAAAACCAAGCAAACTAAAAACCAAAACGAAAATGAAAAACAAGACGCTCCAAGAACAACACAACTGTGCATGAAACAATAAAAATGAAGCGTTTGGAAGAAACCTGGGATTTTTATTGATGAAGAAGGGGATGCCTTGGGCATCCCCAAGCTTTGACGCTTGTACTTCTTGGATATTTCTTGGGGTAACACGTGTGGCATCCCCAAGCTTAAGCTTTAGTCCATCCTTCATCTCATTACTCATTCCTTCCATACACCTGAAATTTTTCCTCCATACAAAACTTCACACAATCTCATTAGCAACATTAGTGCACTTAAGATAAATAAGTCTCAAGGTTCCGTTCTAACACCAAATAAACTTCCATTAGAACACTACCTACTGTAGCACTTCCCTCAAAAAGCTAAATTCCCCAAAAGAACTCAAGAAGGAACCAACAAGAAGCAAATGTAGAAAATGGCAGAAATCTGTCAAAACAGACCAGCAGGTAAAGACGAATTTTTTCGAAGACCTTCTGTTGCTCAAATCAAAAAGTGTTGAACTAACGAAAGTTAGATAACAACCTGGGGCATAATAACAAGAAATTACAGCTCAATCTGACATACAGATATCTCTCATGAATTTTTACGGTGAAGCACAGAAATCTGTTTCGGGACAGCAACTTTCTCAATCATTACTTCTCTCTCATTCGAGGTTACTCTTGGCACAAAAAACAAATAAAAAGGATAAGGAGCAGTTATTACAGAGGTAATAACTTCCAAGACTCATCTAAAACTTTTGGGTTATCTCCCAATAAGTACTTTTCTTTAACACCTTTAAGTTAGGCATGATAGTTTGAGAAGATGCTCACATAAGAAATATGAATTGAAGTAAAAGAGAGCATCAAGAAGCAAATTCAAAGCACATTTAAGTCTAACCCACTTTCTATGCATAGGAATTTGTAAATAAACAAGTCATGAAAGAACAAAGCAACAAGCATAGTAAATCAAAACAAGTGCAACTTCAAAACTTTCAACATAAAGAGGGGAAACTTAATATTATTGAGATGCATAAAACCATGTTTCCCTCTCTCATAATAACTTTTAGTAGCATCATGAATAAAATTAACAATACAACTATCACATAAAACATTCCTATCATGAGCCACATGCATAAAATAATTATTACTCTCCACATAAACATAGTCATTCTTATTAATTGTAGTTGGAGCAATTTCAACAAAATAGCTATCATTATTATTCTCATCACCATAAGCATCAAATATACGAGGCATATTGTAATCATAATAAATTTTCTCCTCAATAGTAGGTGGACTGAAAATATCATACTCATCATTGTAATCATCATATATTGGAGGTTTGGTATCATCATAAGCAATAGAATAGCTATCTTCCAAAGGTGGGGAACTAAAAAGATCATCCTCATCAAAACCAGCTTCCCCAAGCTTAGACTTTTCCATAGCATTAGCAATAATGGTGTCCAAAGAATTCATACTAACAACATTGCTGTTAGCATGCAAATAAAGTTCCATAGGTTTTTTAATTTTCTCTTCAAACACTTCATGTCCTAACTCAAGATAAATACTATAAAGCTCTCTATTTTTGTTGTTGTTTTCCATTAAGCCTAACTAGTGAAAACAAGAAACAAAAACACAAAATTGCAGAATCTAAAGGAAATAACTTCGAGCACTCACACCAGAAAATAGGCGTTTGTCATGGGAGGTTCTTCTTTAATCCTCCGGTGTGAATACCTTTTACCTTTCCTCCCCAACAACGGCGCTAGAAAATAGCTTGATGTCTACGCACTTCTATTCTTGTAGACAGTTGTTGGGCCTCCAAGTGCAGAGGTTTGTAGAACAGCAACAAGTTTTCCCTTAAGTGGATCACCCAAGGTTTATCGAACTCAGGGAGGAAGTGGTCAAAGGTATTCCCTCTCAAGCAACCCTGCAATCAAGATAAAAGAAGTCTCTTGTGTCCCCAACACACCTAATACACTTGTTAGGTGTATAGGTGCACTAGTTCGGCGAAGAGATAGTGAAATACAAGTGGTATGGATAATTATAAGTGGTAACAGTGATAGGAAATACTTTGATGGCGTGGAAGAGACTAAAGGCAAACTGAAAGAAAGATGCAAGCAAGCAAACATGTAATAGATCTAGTAGCAAACGGTGTTTCAATGCTTAGAAACAAGGCCTAGGGATCATACTTTCACTAGTGAACACTCTCTCATAAATATATTCTTCTTCATGATACTACTCTTAACTACTCTCCGGTTGGACACTCTAATCGATGGTAGGGCTATAAAAACACAACTCAAAGTAACCCTTTCCCATCTAGAAAACCCCACACTATCACCTTGAGCACTAGATGAGTCCAACAAACACCACAATTTCATAGAAACATCCAACTCCAAATATAACTCATAACAAGTATTTGTAATCTCTAGCCTAAGTGCCACCATGGTGACCACGCTGTCACATTCACACACATGGGGAGAGCAGAGATCTATTAAAGCACTTGAGTAGCAGAATAGATTACAAGCTCATGATCACAATAAGATCATGCATAGATAGAGAGATGAACACATAGCTACTAGTAGAATCCTTAACCTCGAGAGAGAACTACTCCCTCCTCATCATATGAATCAGCAATGGTGATGGAGATAGCGGTGGAGATCGATGGAGATGTCTCCGGGGTAATTCTTGGTAATTCCTACACTTCAAAGTTTAAAACAAGAACATTGTGCACTTTTGCAACTATTAGTAGGTTAGTCCAAATAAATCATATGAAAAGTACTCCAAAGTTGGAACAAAACACAAGAAAGTAGGTAAAACCAAACATGGAACATCAAAAATTAGAGATACATTTGCAATGTATCAAGGGACGCAGCCCGGTCTTCAGCGGTGATGGAGGGCATCACGGTGGAGCTGCGCCATCACCTCCAGATGGCCGACACCACCTCGTCGGCTGACGTACATCACCCCCCGTCGGCCACGCCCGCCTCCTGAAGGGTGGCGGCGACCTCCTACAGGTCGTGGAGGTGACCGACCAGGTCTTCAGATCTGGTGCTCGCGGCCACGTCCATTCCTCCCCTGACCTCTGGAGCACCACCATGTAGAGCCCCGCAGCACGCGGCAGAAGCTCTAGAGAGACGAAGATAGGGGAAGCGCCATAGGGGAGAGGCGGCAGGGGATGAGAAATACTGTGGCTTGAGGACAACTGGTAGCATGAACGGACGCCGGGAATGGCTTGAGGACACCATCGATCCAATATGTGGGATGAAGAGGGGGACACTAGTGAGAGGAGACGGGAGGGAGATGGGCAGATGTGGCGGGCGGTCGAAGGGGTCTGGATGGGTTCGAGATGGCAGCGGCGGTGGATCGCGATCTGGTGGGTTCGAGGTGGGGGAGAGAAGATACGAGCGGGGCGTGAAGGGTTAGGGTTAGGAACTCGCTCGCGATCTGGATGGGTGGACGCTTTTACGAAAGTACCCAAAATCACTTTGGTGTTAAGTTTGAGAACCCTAGGGCCTTTTCGTCATTTCATGTCCGAACAGTGCGGTGGCTTGCTGATGTTGGGATGGCGTGGAGGCGGGAGAAGAAATTTTGGCCGTCGGATGGTGGTCACATAGACGGCTGAGATCTATTTCTTGGGGTGATCCGTGGGAAGACAAATTCTATCTTCTCATTGGAAGGCACAAGAAAAGGTATTTTCCATTTTTCGAGTGCCAAAAATGGGGCTTTTTGTGAAAAGTCTAACTCAAAATGGTACAACCCTATTTTTCAAAATACTAGACCATCTTACATGGACAATGTCTGAACCGAGGTATCTCAAACCTTTCCATCCATCCCTGGCGAAAAAGACAAATTCTTGCCGAATCGGTAGGAAGTGGGTTCGATTTGAAATACAGGTACATGATCTAATGCTCATGATTTTTTGGAAAAATCATTTTTAGCTTCACAATATGATGTTTTATCAGAGATCTAATGAAAGTTTAGTGAGGCTCGTCCCCTAGCTAGGAACCTTCATGCCCTCTGTTTTGACCATAGTTTGAAACGAGCATAATAAATTCAAAAACAGTCCAAACGAGGTAAATCCTTCACGTCGTGTCTTGTTATGTGACATATTTGCAAGGAAAAATACCAAACTTGGTATATTGCAAGTGTCTCGAAAAAACTTTCTCAGAAATGACCTATCATGTCCGAGGTTCCATGGTTTTCGGGTCAAACGACCAATGTTATGGCCAGAATCGCGGTATAGTTTGTGATAATGTGCTCATATTGTGCACGCATGTGCATCTTAGGATGGCGAACAATGTTACAGGAGGAAGTTTTCCTTTTCGTCGCTCAAAAAATGCATTTTCTATTTTTTGAATGCCGAAAAACGGGGCGTTTTGTAAAGCAACCACCAAATGAGAGTTTCAAAATGGTTCCACCACATTTTTCAAAAATATTAGACCATGTTACATGGACAATGTCCAAACCAGGGCATCTCAAACCTTTCGGTCCACCCCTCGTGAAAGAGACAAATGTTTGGCGAATCGGTAGGAAGCGGGTCCGATTTGAACTACATGTACATGATTTAACGCTCATGATTTTTTGGAAAAATCACTTTTAGCTTCACAATATGATGTTTTATCAGAGATCTAATGAAAGTTTAGCGAGGCTCGTCCCCTAGCTAGGAACCTTCATGCCCTCCGTTTTGACCATAGTTTGAAATGGGCATAATAAATTCAAAAATGGTCCAAACGAGGTAAATCCTTCGTGGCGTTCTTGTTATGTGACATATTTGCAAGGAAAAATACCAAACTTGGTATATTGCATGGATAATGTCCCAAGCAATATATCTCAAACCTTTCCATCCACTCATGGCGAGAAAGACAAATTTGTGCCGAATCGGTAGGAAGTGGGTCCGATTTAAACTACAGCTACATGATATAGTGCTCATGATTTTTTTGCAAAAATTATTTTTATACTCACAATATGATGTTTCTCCAAATACCAAACTTGATTTATTTATTGCATTTAAGAAAACCTTCTAAGAAATGACCTATTGTCAAAACCATGATTCAAAATCTCTATTTACACCTATTAAGATTTTATATGGAAAATATGTCCTTATAGTTTTCCTGAAAAGTAGAAGTGTACCATAATTTCCTAAAAATATTCTCTAAAATTTTACAAGTTCTGTAAATTTTGTTTGACTCAATTTGGAGTTATGAATAAAAAGATGCAAAAGAATTTAAAAAGAAAAAAAAGAATTTTTTTCGAGGTGGCTGGCCGGTTGAACCTCCAGGAAAATGGGCCAGCCCAGCAAGCTTATTTTTGCTTTTATTATTCCCAAGTGAGCGGGGTGTGAGACGATCAAAATTATTTGGTACTCGTATTTGTATAAGAAGTTATCGTTGTCTTAGTGGTAGACCTTCATTGACATCGTGTTAGGTCTTGAGTTCGATCCATGGCTCCCCCTTTTTTTTGCTAATTATTCGGTCAGCGTCAAGTCAAAGCCAACATGGCAACCAGGCCCTATATGTCATTGAATATGATTGTAATTGGTAGTCAACATGTCAACTCCATATGGACATGACATGTAAGCATAAATTGACACATGAATATGACACGTATGTAGACACGTCATCGAAAGTTGACACATGGACGCGACACCTAGATCAACCTGCTGAGGTGGCCATCGGTCTTTCTTAAGTAATCATGAATAGCTCCCACGACCATTTAAATTGGTCGTAGTCAATCAAAATTAAGGTCATGGATCAATAATGTCTATGTTATGACCAATTGGTGTAATCAAGCTATTATCTTCTTGACAAAAAAGGTCATAGTTTTTCAAGGTTTGTACCCTCCCAAATGGCCTACGGCCAGTTGGTTCTAAATGGTCATAGATCTATGACCAAAAAACTTCGGGTCGTTAAGAAAAGGTCACTAGTCAACACATTTCTTGTAGTGTCATGTCACGAAGTTCAAGCTATGATGATTAGAATAGACCTAGTGTCCTATTTCTTAGACCGTGAGGCCATATCAATCACTATCACCCGAGAATGCTTAGATAGCATCAAACATCATTTGCAGGAGCGATGATCATAAAGGTGTGTTTAGGTATTTAGAGGAACATGTAGAGGCATTATGCATCAAGAGCGGGATTTGTCCAGCAGCATGATGGAAACATAGTGCACGGCCCATGAAAAGTTATATCCAATAGCTGCACATTGTGTGAATTGATCACAAGGATATCACTTATTGGAACAAGTCAAATAACATTTTTCAGTAACGAGATTGAATGCAACATGGAGATGTCAATGGTCAGATCTCGGGCAATGTAAGTATATAGTGACAAAAGGAATATGACACGGTGTTCACGGTCATGTGGATCAATGTGGTTTAGGAAAAAAGAACACACGCAATGTGGTCATGTGGATCAATTACTCTAGTTGATCAATTTGGTTTAGGAAAAGAACACATGCAATGACTCTAGGGACCATGTGTCAAACCATGGTCACAGAGACCAAGAACACTTAGGAAAGCAGCTTTCACATTGCATGTTGCACTAGTGTGGCAGAAGTTGCACCACAGAATCCACTAGAGTGTGTGTGTGGTCATGTGGATCAATGTAGTTAGGAAAAAGAACACTTGCAATGTGGTCATGTGGATCAATGACTCTAGCGGATCATTGTGGTTTATGAAAAGAACACATGCAATGACTCTAGGGACTCCATGTGTCAAACCATGGTCGCAGAGACCAAAAACACTGAGGAAATCATCTTCCACATTGCATGTTGCACCAGTGTGGCAGAAGTTGCATCACAGAATCCGCTGGAGTGTGTATGTGGTTTAGGAAAAAGAACACATGCATTGTGGTGATGTGGATCAATGACTCTAGTTGATCAATGTGGTAGGAAAATAACAGATGCAATGACTCTCGGGACTCCATGTGTCAAACCATGCATACAGATACCAAAAAATACTTAGGAAAGCATCTTCTACATGGCATGTTGCACCAGTATTGTAGAACTTTCATCACAGAATCCACTTGAGAGTGTGTGTGTGTGGTCATGTAGATCAATGTGGTTTAGGAAAAAGAACACATGCAATGTGGTCTTGTGGATCAATGTCTCTAGTGGATCAACGTGGTTTAGGAAAATAGCACAAGCAATGACTCTAGGGACTCCATGTGTCAAACCGTGGTCACAGAGACCAAAAACACTTAGGAAAGCAGCGTCCACATTGCATGTTGCACCAGTGTGGCAGAAATTGCATCACAAAATGCATTGGAGTGTGTGTGTGGTCATGTGGATCAATGTGGTTTAGGAAAAAGAACACATGCAATGTGGTCATGTGGATCAATGACTCTAGTGGATAAATGTGGTTTAGAAAAGAACACATGCAATGAATCTAGTGGCTCAATGTGTCAAACCATAGTCATAGAGACCAAAAACACTTAGGAAAGAAGCTTCTCAAATTGCATGTTGCAGAAGTGTGGTAGAAGTTTCATCACAGAATCCAATGGAGTGTGTGTCTGGTCATATGGATCAATGGGTTCAAGAAAAAGAACACATGCAATGTGGTCATGTGGATCAATGCCTCTAGTGGATCAATGTCTCAAACCATGGTCACAGAGACCAAAAAACTTAGGAAATCAACTTCCACATTGTATGTTGCACCAGTTTGGCAGAAGTTGCATCACAGAATCCACTAGAGTGTCTGTGTGGTCATGTGGATCAATGTGGTTTAGGAAAAAGAACACATGCAATGTGGTCTTGTGGAAGAATGACTAGCTAATCAATGTGGTTTAGAAAAATAACATATGCAATGTGGTTATGTGGGTCGATGACTCTAGTGGATCAATGTGGTTTAGGAAAAGAACACATGCAGTGACTCTAGTGGATCAATGTGTCGAACCATGGTCATAGAGACCAAAAACACTTAGGAAAACAGCTTCTAGATTGCATGTTGCACTAGTGTGGCCGAAGTTGCATCACAGAATCTACTGGAGTTTGTGTGGTCATGTGGATGAATGTGGTTTAGGAAAAAGAACACATGCAATGTGGTCATTGATCAATGACTCTAGTGGATCAATGTGGTTTAGGAATAGAACACATGCATTAACTCAAGTGGATCAATGTGGTTTAGGAATAGAATAAATGTGATGAATCTACATGATGAATTTGTCAAACCATGGTCATAGAGACTAAACACACTTAGGAAAGCAGCTTCAACATTGCATGTTGCACCAGTGTGGCAGAAGTTGCATCACAGAATCCACTAGAGAGTGTGTGTGTGGCCATGTGGATCAATGTGGTTTAGGAAAAAGAACACATGCAATGTGGTCTTGTGGATCAATGACTCCTGTAGATCAATGTGGTTTAGGAAAGAACACATGCAATGACTCTAGGGACTACATGTGTCAAACCATGGTCGTAGTGACAAAAAGCAATTAGAAAAACAGCTTCCACATTGCATGTTGCACCTGTGTGGCAGAAGTTGCATCACAGAATCCACTTGAGTGTGTGTGTGATCATGTGGATCAATGTGTTTTAGGAAAATGAACACATGAAATGTGGTCATGTGGATCAATGACTCTAGTGGATAAATGTGGCTTCGAAAAATAACACATGCAATGACTCTAGTGGATCTATGTGTCAAACCATGGTCATAGAGACCAAAAAAACATAGGAAAGCAACTTCTAAAATTGCATGTTTTACTAGTGTGGCAGAACTTGCATCATAGAATCCAATGGAGTGTTTCTGTGGTCATATGGATCAATGTGGTTTAGGAAAAGAACACATGCAATGACTCTAGGGTCTCAATGTGTCAAAGCATGGTCATAGAGAGCAAAAGCATTTAGGAAAGCATCTTCCACATTGCATGTTGCACCAGTGTGGTAGAAGTTGCATGACAGAATCCAATAGAGTGTGTGTGTGGTCATATGGATCAATGTAGTTTAGGAAAAAGAGCACATGCAATGTGGTCATGTGGATCAATGTGGTTTAGGAAAATAAAACATGCAACATCTCTAGGGACTCCATGAGTCAAATCATGGTCACAGAGTCCAAAAACACTTAGGAAAGCAACTTCCACATTGCATGTTGCACCAGTGTAGCAGAATTGCATCAGAGATTCCAGTGAGTGTGAGTGTGGTCATGTGGATCAATGTGGTTTATGAAAAAGAACACATGCAATATCGTCATGTGGATATTTGACTCTAGTTGATAGATGGGGTTTATAAAAGGAACACAAGCAATGACCCTAGCGAATCAATGTGTCAAACCATGGTCATAGAGACCAAAAACACTTGGGAAAGTAGCTTCCACATTGCATGTTGCACCAGTGCGGAAGGAGATGCATCACATAATTCACTAAAATGTGTGTGGTCATATGGATCAATGTGGTTTAGTAAAAATATACATGCAATGTGGTCATGTGAATCGATGACTCTAGTGGATTAATGTGGTTTAGGAAAAGAACATATACAATGACTCTAGTGGATGAATGTGCCAAACCATGGTCACAGAGACCAAAAACACTTAGGAAAGCACCTTCTAGACTGCATGTTCCACCAGTGTGGCAGAAGTTGCATCACAGAATCCACTAGAGTGTGTGTGGTCATGTGGATCAATGTGGTTTAGGAAAAAGAACACATGCAATGTGGTCATTGATCAATGACTCTAGTTGATCAATGTGGTTTAGGAATAGAACACATGCAATGACTCTAGTGGATCAATGTGGTTTCAGAATAGAACACATACTCTAGTGGATAAATGTGTCAAACCATGGTCACAAAGACCAAAACACTTAGGAAAGCAGCTTCCACATTGCATGTAGCACCGGTGTGGCAGAAGTGGCATCACAGAATCCTCTGGAGTGTGTGTGTGGTCATGTGGATCAATTTGGTTTAGAAAAAGAACACATGCAATGTGGTCAGGTGGATGAATGACTCTAGTGGATCAATGTCTTTAGTGGATAAAAGTGGTTTAGGAAAACAACAAATGCAATACTATAGGGACTCCATGTATCAAGCCTTGGTCACAGAGACCAAAAAAACTTAGGAAAGCAGCTTCAACATTGCATGTTGCACCAGTGTGGCAGAAGTTGCATCACAGAATCCAATGGAGTGGGTGTGTTGTCATATGGATCAATGTGGTTTAGGAAAAAGTGCACATGCAATATGGTCATGTGGATCAATGAGTCTCGTGGATCAATGTGGTTTAGGAAAAGAACACATGCAACAACTCTAGGGACTCCATGTGTCAAACCATGGTCATAGAGACCAAAAAACACTTAGGAAAGCAGCTTCCACATTGCATGCTACACCAGTCTGGCAGAAGTTGCATCACAGAATCCACTAGAGTGTGTGTGTGGTCATGTGGATCAATGTGGTTTAGGAAAAAGAGCACATGCAATGTTGTCATGTGGATAATTGACACTAGTTGATCAATGTGGTTTAGGAAAAGAACACAAGCAATGAACCTAGCGGATCAATGTGTCAAACCATGGTCATAGAGACGAAAAACATTTGGGAAAGCAGCTTCCACATTGCATGTTACACCAGTGTGGCAGAATTTGCATCACAGAATCCACTGAAGTGTGTGTGGTCATATGGATCAATGTGATTTAGTAAAAAGAACACATGCAATGTGGTCATGTGGATCGATGACTCTAGCAGATCAATGTGGTTTAGGACAAAGAGCACATGCAATGTGGTCATGTGGATCAATGTGGTTTAGGGAAAGAACACATGCAACAACTCTAGGGACTCCATGCGTCAAACCATGGTCGGAGAGACCAAAAACACTTAGGATAGCAACTTCCACATTGCATGCTGCAGAAGTGTGGAAGATGTTGCATCACAGAATCCACTGAGTGTGTGTGGTCATGTGGATACATGTGGTTTAGGAAAAAGAACACATGCAATGTCGTCATGTGGATAATTGACTCTATTTGATCAATCTGGTTTGATCACTGTGTCAAACCATGGTCACAGAGACCAAAAACACTTGCGAAAGCAGCTTCCACATTGCATGTTGCACCAGTGTGGCAGAAGTTGCATAACAGAATCCACTGAAGTGTGTGTGGTTATATGGATCAATGTGGTTTAGTAAAAAACACATGCAATGTGGTCATGTGGATCGATTACTATAGTGGATCAATGTGGTTTAGGAAAACAACACATACAATGACTCTAGTGGATCAATGTGTCAAACCATGGTCATAGAGACCAAAAACACTTAGGAAAGAAGCTTCTCAAATTGCATGTTGCACTAGTGTGGTAGATGTTGCATCACAGAATCCAATGGAGTGTGTCTGTGGTCATGTGGATCAATGTGGTTTAGGAAAAAGAACACATGCAATGTGGTCATTGATCAATGACTCTAGTGGATCATTGTGGTTTAGGAATAGAACACATGCAATGACTCTAGTGGATCAATGTGGTGTCAGAATAGAACACATGCAATGACTCTAGTGGATCAATATGTCAAACCATGGTCACAAAGACCAAAAAACTTAGGAAAGCAGCTTCCACATTGCATGTTGCACCGGTGTGGAAAAAGTTAAATATCATAATCCACTTGAGTGTGTGTGTGTGTGGTTATGTGGATCAATGTGGTTTAGGAAAAATAACACATGCAATGTGGTCAGGTGAATGAATTACTCTAGTGGATCATTGACTTTAGTGGATCAATGTGGTTTAGGAAAACAACAAATGCAATGACTATAGGGACTCCATGTGTCAAGCCATGGTCACAGAGACCAAAAACACTTGGGAAAGCAGCTTCCACATTGCATGTTGCACCAGTGTGGCAGAAGTTGCATCACAAAACCCAATGGAGTGTGTGTGGTGTCATATGGATCAATGTGGTTGAGGAAAAAGTGCACATGCAATGTGGTCATGTGGATCAATGACTCTATTGCTCAAAGTGGTTTAGGAAAATAACACATGCAACAACTCTAGGGACTCCATGTGTCAACCCATGGTCGTAGAGACCAAAAATACTTAGGAAAGCAGCTTCCACATTGCATGCTGCACCAGTGTAGCAGAAGTTGCATCACAAAATCCACTGGAGCGTGTGTGGTCATGTGGATAAATGTGGTTTAGGAAAAATAACACATGCAATGTTGTCATGTGGATAATTGACTCTAGTTGATTAATGTGGTTTAGGAAAAGAACACAAGCAATGACCCTAGCAGATCAATGTGTCAAACCATGGTCGCAGAGACCAAAAACACCTAGGAAAGTAGCTTCCGCATTGCATGTTGCACCAGTATGGAAAAAGTTGCATCATAGAATCCAGTGAAGTGTGTGTGGTCATATGGATCAATGTGGTTTAGTAAAAAGAACACATGCAATGTGGTCATGTGGATCGATGACTCTAGTGGATCAATGTGGTTTAGGAAAAGAACACATGCAATGACTCTAGTGGATCAATGTGTCAAACCATGGTCACAGAGACCAAAAACACTTAGGAAAGCAGCTTCCAGATTGCATGTTGCACCAGTGTGGTAGAAGTTGCATCACAGAATCCACTAGAGTGTTTGTGGTCATGTGGATCAATGTGGTCATTGATCAATGACTCTAGTGGATCCATGTGGTTTAGGTATAGAACAAATGCAATGACTCTAGTGGGTCAATGTGGTTTCGGAATAGAACACATGCAATTACTCTAGTGGATCAATGTGTAAAACCATGGCCACAAAGACCAAAACACTTAGGAAAGTAGCTTCCACACTGCATGTTGCACCAGTGTGGTAGAAGTTGCATCACAGAATCCACTTGAGTGTGTGTGTGGTCATGTGGATCAATGTGGTTTAGGAAAAATAACACATGCAATGTGGTCAGGTGGATGAATGACTCTAGTGGATCAATGTGGTATAGGAAAAGATCAAATGCAATGGCTATAGGGACTCCATGTGTCAAACCATGGCCACAGAGACCAAAAACACTTACCAAAGCAGCTTGCACATTGCATGTTGCACTAGTGTGGCAGAAGTTGCATCACAGAATCCACTGAAGTGTGTGTGTGGTCACGTGGATCGATGTGGTTTAGGAAAAAGAACACATGCAATGTTGTCATGTGGATAATTGACTCTAGTGGATTGCCATGGTATTTCCGACGAGTACGACATGGAGGGGTCCTCGCAGTGCGTGCTTAGAGACGTGGGCTAAGGTGGAGAGTTGGCGGGTACGAGGTAACATAGCTTATCCAGGTTCAAGTGCCACAACGGTGGTGGAACTCTAATCCTGCTATAAATTATAGAGATAGGTTCACTATTGGAGGTGTTGCACGTTGTACGTAGCAATCTGATAGGTTGTGCCCTAAATGCTCCGACAGGTCCGGTTTATAAGGGCAACAGAACCTAGGGTTATAGGGAAAGGACCTTGCCGGACAAGGTAAAGAGTCCTACAATAATACGAACTAGTATTTCGTGTGTTGCACTCCAAGGCTCCGAGTATGTCGGTGAATCCTACATAGCCTTCCTTTATCCGGCATGGGCCTCCCTTCTGGCTCCGTCTAACTAGGCTGTCCAGCAGGCCATAGGCCTCGCTACCAACTGTATGCCACCCGGGTTAGCCGGATTAGAGACATGCTATGATGATACCCATTTAGCATATCCCCAACAGTAGCCCCGGAGGACTTTGAAATCTTGCGCCGTCTTGCCTATTGATATTGAATGCTCCATCTAGGTAATGTTGGGAATCCGTCAAGAAATATCGCAAAGGTCTCCCAAAGAACCCTCCAATCCTCTTCGGCTTCACAATGTTGCCGGAGATTCCATGAGTCTTCGTTTCCACAGCTAGATATTTTCCTCCTTCAATGGAATCTTCAGACGTGACCTTCACTGCAACTGTCAGGAGGATGACGTAGGGTACAACCTACGCTACCTCAAAACTCCTAGAAGGCAGGGAATTAATCATTAACCATTTTTACATGCACGAAATTCGAAACGGTAAAGCGGCAAAGACGGAGGACGTGGCGAAATTGCCACGCACACTCATCTCCACATCGGCAATGCTCCGTCCATCAGATCCTTTTGCACGAATCTTGATGTGGGGCCTATATATTTTAACTGTGGCTAGGTTATTTCCTTTTTACCTACATTCGCTCCCACGTCTTCGTCTTCCTCCAGCTGCGCGCCTGTTCGAGATCCTCCTTGGAAAACCCTAACCAGGGCTCCCCCTTTCTCCACTCACTCCAAGCTATGCAAAGGCCTCCAGTAGGTCTGCCACTTCGATGGTGGCGACCCTCGAGGCCACAATAGAGCCATCCCAGGGAGTGACGGTACCAGTGGAGGGGGTCGTCGTCCCTATCACCGCCGTGGTGGAATCCACCGGTGTCGACCAAGAATGGGCGGCGCCAGAAGCTGCCGAAGAGGAAAATGACTCCCACAAAGGAGTGTGGAGGGGCTCCGACCTCTCCGCCGAGGATCTGCAAGAACTCACCACCGAGGGGGTATCTCCCCGCGACGAAGAGTTTGGTCTGGCGGCTGACGCCGGTTGGCGAGGTGACTCCTTCTCCCCAACCCGGAGAGAAGGTGTACCTCAAAGCTCAACTGGTATGAGGCGTCAGCCTGCTAGTCTCCGACTTCTTCCTGGATGTCCTCCGGCACTTCCGAGTACTTCCCCACAATCTCTCCCCTAACAACATCCTCATCCTTAGCAACTTTGTAGCTTTGTGGGAAGGATATCTAGGAATCAAACCTAGATTAGATCTATTTGTATACTTCTTCACGGTAAAGAGAGAGTCTGTAGAGTCCAAGGACGAATTGCAGACTTGTGGAACCATTAGCTTTAAGATCCGGCCTAGTCGGTGCTTCCCCGACATCGTAGGGCATGAATCATGCAAGAAATAAGCAACGCACATATTTCTACGGCCCAGATATTTCCCTGCCTAACCGTATTGAGACGTATCCCGACTACGTGGTTGGAGCCGCCGCTGAAGTGCCTGCCTGGAGGACCCTAGCCTCCCTTCCGTCCGACGATGAGGCCAACTGTGCGGTAAGGAGGATTGAATGGCTCGTGGATGGAGGTCTGACGGGCTTGGACCTACCATGTGCTGGTTTGTTAGGCGGATCCAGCCTCTGCAACATCGTGCCGAGTTGATGTGCAAGTAATCCTAGGATAGAAGGGACCCCATGCGAATTTCGCGGGATAACTTCTTCACGGACTCTGTCAAACTCCGGCTTAAGGACATCGGCAAGGTGAAGGACAGGAAGCGTGGCTTCAAGATCACCTATGACATGTTCGACTACGGCAAATGCCTAGAGATAGATTTTGTTTCCTTTGTTGCTCGTTATATACTCAAAGGTTTTTCCGACTTGAAGTTGTCACTCTAACACTCCTTTGTTTCCCAGCTGGCGACCTTGGCGGAAGATCAGATGGCCTCCTAGGTCTATGATCCCAAGCTGAAGGATATCCAGGTGGTGTCCGATGATGACACCCCTAAGGATCACCCTGCTCCGGCACCGCAAAAGTGGAAGAGCTCCACCTCTAATGTTGTTGTCGAGGCCAAGAAGAATAAGAAATCAGAGAGTGGAGTCTCCAGATGATCCATCGACGCCTTAGAGGCGGAGAAGAAGAGATCCACCGGCATTCCCCTAACCAAGGCTCCTGCCGTGGAGTAAGTGTATTCATTCTCTGTCTTGTATTTTTTAGCTTGCACCTTATTCAATAGGTTGAAACACTTAAGGTATACCGACACCAAATGGAGTAGATATAATACAAGAGAAATGATTTGAAAGCGCTAACATTATTTCGATGGACACTGAAATTATTTCTGGTCAAATTGCTAAAAATGGTTTTAGATGTGATATCGAAATATTGTAAGGAGTTTTATGCATATGTTTGTTAATTAAAATAATTAACAAAATTTTGAATAAAATAAGTAAATAGTTTTATTAAATGAGATATGGCATTAATTTTGGTGGAAAATTATTGCATGTGAGTGGACATGTGAGTGGAGATGGATTTATGTGAGTGGAGGATCCACCCACATGAATGATGGAGTGGTAGGGGCACCCACCTTGGCCATAGGCCATGGCATGGGGCTACCCGCCTCCCCTATAAAAGGATCTCCCCTCCTCCTCCACTCTCACACATCCTTGTGAAGGATCTATCTCCCCTATAGTAAATTCCATATGGCTTCGGATTAGCGAAGTACATGTTCTCAGTTGTTTCTCTAGAAGGATCTTCTGCTTCCGCTGCTTAGTTGGAGCGAGGACTTGGAGGTTGTCGGGGTGTTGTATGTGTGTGCGATCATGGATGCGCTGCTACTTTGCAGCGCAGGACTTCAACTCGATCTTGAGATATTTAAGTGTATGACTAAATCATCCATGAAATCAGTTTTGTTAACAAATATTTCCGGTCTTCGAGGGTAAGATCTCTATGGATGTATATCCACCCGTTGATTGTATCTAGGTACATAGATCTTGGTGCTTAGTTGTTCATATCGTAGGAAAATTTCTTTTTTCTATGCTATGAACCCAACACCACATGCCTTAGCATCTCCAGCTTGTGTGGAAACATGTCTTCCTAGTTGGGAAGTGGCACCACTTGGAAGATTCCCGAGTTGAGGAAGATGAATCTCCCTATGTTTCCCATCCTTTGGTCTTTGCTCCCGATTCCTCCACCTTCTTGGCCCATATCTGCTTGATATGAAAAGTCTGCATAGTTTTTGAACGATCGAGTAGGATCTGATCCATGATGGTGGGAGATAAAGGTGGGTGAAAGATGTACCCTGAATTCGAAAGTCAAAGGAAAAATGAAAAAGAGAAGAGGAAGAATCAAATAGAAAGAAAAGATAAGAGGTAGGGCGGCCTATGTTATTACCGGGCAGTAGTACGGGCGAGATTCGTCTGTACTGTGCGCCTGTACTAGCAACCACCGACATATTTCTAGGCGGTATTCTCTATCTTTTTTTATTAATAACAAAAAAATAGAGAAAATGAACTACGGAAATAGTGCGATACGGGCATGTCTGACCGTACGGTCCGCCCGTACCGAACTACGAAAAATAGAATGAAAACAAAGAAGGGTACTGAGTTGTTAACAACCACTGGTACGGGCGTGTCTAACCATACGGTCTGCCCGTACCACGTCAAAAACATATCAATACAATTGTTAAAACATAAGGAACAAAAAGAAAATAGCCAAAATGATAGAAAAGACTTCTAGAATAGAGGAACAAGACAATTAGTATAAGTAGGTGTCTAGTGACCTTGCCTTACTATCTGTTTAATACATTCTTTGGTAGTCATTAAGCAGATTAGTTCCACTGCATTTACCTCCTCAACTCTGTAATGCTTCAATCGTTGCCCATTAACAATCCAAGATGAGGAAAGGGTATTACTCTTCAATTTTACCGCCCCCGAAGGATAGGCTTCTTCAACTTCATACGAGCCTTTCCACTTGGATCTCAACTTTCCTTCAAAGATATTTAGCCTAGAATTGTATAGCAAAACCTCATCTCCCGATTTGAATTCCTTATTCTCTATTTTTCTATCATGCCATCTTTTAACCTTTTCTGAATTCCTTATTCTCTATTTATGCCAATTGACAATGAGGTCACATAATTAGTTGAATGATGTGATAGACAAACAACCCAACCAGTTGTATCTTAATGAGATCTAGTTACAAAGTTCACCATTAATGATAAACTAAGTAAACCTCACGACCTGATCCTTTGACTGTGAGATTATGCAAATCACCGTTCTGGAGGGAGCTTAGATGGTTATCAAGTATCACTCTGTGACTGGGTGATCGAAAAGGTTCTACTCAGGTTTCCCAAAGGGGTGCATAGAGGAGTACATATCAAGACCAGGATTTGCCCATCCATGTAACGGACAGATACATTAGTGGCCATCTCGGTGACGTTGCATTAACGAATATTACAAGCGTGTGACTGGGTCACTGAATGCAACGACACGGAAACGAGAAAACAAGTTCATCGGTAACGAGATCGAACGAAGGTATGGAGATACCTTAGATAAAATCTCGGGTGAACTAGGTATCGAGTCGCAAAGGGAATGAGAAATGACTATTTACGGTTCAAACGACATTATCATCGTGGAGTGCACAGGGGTCATTATGGGCACCCCGGTCCCGCTATCGATCATTGATGGAGATCATGTCTATGCCATTCCCGAGCCGTGGGGAAATACACTTAAGGGTACGATGAGCTAGAGATCCTATGTAAGTTGGTATCACCATATGAAAGATAAAAGGAAACCGGTAAAGTTCCGTGAGAGAACCGGAATCGTTCTGGGAAAGTTCCGAAGTTGTTCGGAGGAAATCGAAAGGGAACCAAAAGGTGTTTTGGGTCAAATCAGATTTTGTAATATGTATTTACATATTAATTAATGTAATTAATATTAAAATCTAATTTGAAGGGGTATTCCACTAATGGGCCAAACTTCCTAGGGAAAAGGACCCATGAGGGAAAACCGAAAGGGGGAAGGGCCAAGGGCCAAAGGGCCAAGGACTAGCCGCCTCAAGGGGGGTGGCCCAGCCCTGGCCGGCTGGCCCATGGTGCCCTAAAGTCCCATGCGCCTCCCCCCTCTCTCCCTTGTTTAGTCCACATGGGAAACCGAAAGGGGAGGGCACACCCCCTCCCCTATATAAAGAGGTGCACATGGGTGGGATGAGACATACCAATATTTGGAGAAGTCCTTTGGTTGAATTTATCCTTTCCTCTCTCTCTCTCGTCTCCATGTGTTGGCACGGTCCCAAGAAAGGACTGTCCATGCAAGAGACACCGCACCTGCAGCACGCCGTTGCGCTGCAGGGATTCCAAGCCGGAGATCTACTTCCGCACTCCCGGCAGGGATCAAGGAGTCAGAGGTCGTCATCGTACACTGTATGTGTATGAAACCACGAGGGGTCTCACTTGAGGCACCTTGGATGTCGTGAGCCAGAGCTGCTGCACGATGAAGGAGCAAGGGGTGACCTGCGAGGAGCATCGCAACCTTGAGGTCGACTACGAGTACGACTACATCAACCACGTTCCCCTCGGAACGTTAACCATGTATGGTCTACAAGGGTATGTATTCTATATGCTCAGCCGTTACCGCATTACTACATAGATAGATCTTGGCAGTATTAGGCGGTTCCAACGTAGGATTTTTTGTTTTCTGCTGCGAAACCCTTCAGTGGTACCAGAGCTGATCTATGCGTAGGAGTGCCGTATGGCCAGTACGCACAAGTATTGTGCGGGCATTGATCCCTTAGTTGTTACCCTCTAACGTGTACTCATTTATATCGCGGTATTGTTTGATGAAGCGGCCCGGACCAACCTTACGAGAGACTGGTTCCACGCTCAACATACGACTTGCTCCGTATAAGTGGCTAGCGGGTGTCTGTCTCTCATTCAATAGTTGATATAGAATTTACAACAGAGGGCCCCGAAAGGGGTGTAGTAGAGACAACTGTTGGATCCATGTTGTGGTTGGAAAGTTCGTAGTTTAGAAATGCTTCTATTGTGAAAGCCCTAACAACCATGTAAAACTCGCAATAGATAAAGTAGAGGCGTCTAACTTTATTTTGCAGGAGGGCATGTGTTTTGATATGGTATTGGTTGTTACAAAGGTAAAGTAGTTTACTTTTATGTTAATAAGTTAAGTAGTAATAGCCATCATTCCGAAGGACGACCGGGTGGTGGCGTCGTGGACTTGGCGTCAAACCAGGGGCAAGATGGAGATCATGCCGGAGTGCTCGATGGAGATCAAGGCGCAAGAAGAAGGACCATATCATATCACAATACACATGTGATGTTGATACCTGCTTTATATCTTATTATATGCTAGTATTAGATACTCAACGGTAGCAAATAAGATAATCCCTATATAATTCCAATGATAGTGTTCCCCTTGTGTGTGCACCACCAAGAAAGTTTGCCATTATGAAGACGGCTGTGACGATCGGGGGCTAGACATATCTACATTCGCATATAGTGGGTGTAAGCCATGTTGCACAGCAAATACATACAAGTTAGATTTGGCGAGCCTAGCATGTGTAGACATGGCCCCGGAACACAAGAGATCGAAATATCGAGCATGAGTCACATGGATGATGTGATTGACATTGGGGGAATGTCTACCTTTGATGATGCACTGATCGCCGTGACGATCGAGGGAGGTGCAGAGGATTGGGATCATGCGATCACTGAAATCGTCCAGGGGATGACAATTTTAGTGGGAGCTCAATTAGGATTGAACTCATATTATGAACTTAGTTTAGATGTCTGTTTGCAAATATCTTAGTAGATCATGGCCTGTCCCATTGAGGTCCTTTGTGACCATGGGAAATTTATTGCTTGATATGGAACTTAGCGAAAGGGTCCAACTTCATAGATTAATACCCACGCCTAAGGTATATCCTTGTAAAAGGTGATCTTCTCTTCTTGATACAATGATCATTAGGAGACAATCCGATGACTTTGCAATGTTTGAGTATTCTCCGTAATCATCCAATAATCCATTCTCCATTCGATGGAGAGTTGGATTACAATCTTGTATTATGCAAGATCAGGCACATAAAGTATGAGCCGTTGGATGAGTTTTCTTCCATGATGGATGAAAAAGAGAATATTTGGAGAAAACACTTAGCAATCTTGCATTAGAGTTATGAACTCTCATAAGGGCTTGATTGCAACGGAGGTCATGAATGAAAAAGGTATATGTTAGATATACAAAGTTATAAATGTAATTCTTGCAAAACTTGTTGCGGTTTATATAAGTATTCGATACTTGTCCTGTTTTGTGAAAACAAGATGGTATGCTTGAGAATTGCTAGAATTGAGGCAGTGTGGCAAGATGACGGCAAGCAAAATAGTTGATAGCCGACATCACCCCTTTCCTCAAAGGTTTATCACTTGGATTAGTGGACTTGAATATAATTTTGTAATCCTTGTTTGTGTGTCTTGCTTTTAGCAAGACGATTGTTCATATGAATAAGTTACAAGCCAGTTGTACTGTTCTTATGAATAATACCTTTATGGTCACATTACTATTATAAATGAGTTATTCTCATCACTATGTTAATGATAATAGTTTAAGAATTTATAAAGGATTAGAATGCTAAAAGATATCCTAAGTTTAATTATGATATGGCACTATACTTTAAGTCATTTTGGTTATTGCATGTTCTTCACTACAAATGGAGATCGGGGTCCTAGATGCTTTATCTAGAGACTTTGCAAATCCATGCCTCGTTGGGCAGAATGACTAAAACTCCGCATTCTAGTAAAACGGTGATATGCGAAGAAATGTTGAATCTTATACATAGTGTGTATCGTATTTTCAACAAGTAGTGGAAATCATTAGTTAATTGTGGACTTAAGTGAATAAGCGTATTTACTTAATGAAACATGAGTTTCAAACAGTTTTGAATTGTTCAAAAGATTTCAAAAATGAAGGAGGATATTGAATTAATAATAATACAAAAGTCTCTTTGATTTGATCGATATGACTAAAGTATTTAAGTTAATTTTGGAATAAAAGGACATGTGAAAGAGGTTTCACAAATTATGATAATAGGGCAAATTCAAAGTGTATTGAGATGTCTAAACATCATAATCATTATGTATTAAGATACATATGGTATTATATTATCTCTTATCGGGGTTATAGTTATCGTTTAGAGTTAGAGATTGAAATGAGCGAACACTCGTTTGAAATACAAAGGAACATCTAAAGATTTGTGCAAACAACACCATAAGTGTTATGCCATGTTCGATTTTCTGGAGATTTCGATAAGTTGAAATCGTGGCGAATAAAGAAGTCTTTGTACAATGTTCTTAGGAAGCTATGAATGCATCTTCCACAAAGGACAAACCTGCTGTTGTACAAAGTTGTCGTGTCTTGATGAAGATACAGGTGGAAGAAAGTAAAAGATCAAAACAAGGTATTTGACCTTACCTCTGAATTGTTGAGTGGCACAGCGGAATTTGTTTCATGAAACCAAACTCTACAAATAGAGGAGAAACTAATGATAATGATCATAAAGTTTTAGTGAATACTTTTACTAAAGAAAGTAGGATTCAACTATATATTCTACAAGTTTGTGGAATTATATTGTTGACCTAGTTGTCATGTTATTTGAACAAGACATACCTATGAACTACAAAGAAGCGTGATGGACCTAAGTACGAGAAATGACCAGGAGTCATAAAATCCTATATTAAGTTACATTTATGATTGCAAAGTATGTTACTTGATCTTATTAAGTAAAGAAGTTTACTTGATATTTGATACGTCCAAAACGTATCTACTTTCCCGAACACTTTTGCTATTGTTGCTCCTCTAAACTTGTGTGATTTGGATGCAACTAATGCAAACTGACGCTTTTTTAGCAGAATTGCCTTGGTGCCTACTTTTTGTGCAGAAAATCAACTATCAGGAAAAATCCCGGAAAATATGCCAAAAATCCTATTTCACCCGAAGACTCCAGGAGCCAGAATACGAGACGGAGAAGAGACCTGGGGTGGCCACAACACCTGGTGGCGCGGGCCAGGCCAGGCCGCGCCAGGGGGTGGTGTGGGCCCCCCAGGCACCCCCTCGGCCTCTCTCTTTGCCTATAAGGAGCCTTCTGACCTAAAAAATTCGGGGGGTTCGACGATTTTCCAGAAGGAGTTCCGCTCCGCCGCCACCACCAGATTCCACGAAACAGTACCAGAAACTCCGTTCTGGCACCCTGCCGGGACGGGGAATTGGAGGAGATCATCGCCATCGTCATCACCATCGCTTCTCCATCGACCATCCATGTTTCCCCCATCTATGAGTGAGTAATCCCCCGCTGTAGGCTATGGGGATGGTAGGGATTGGATGAGATCGTTCATGTAATGGCATCAGATTGTTAGGGCATGGTGCCTAGTATCTTTTATTAGTGATTTATGACTTTGTTGCGACTTGTTGTGCTTAATGCTTGTCACTAGGGCCCGAGTGCCATGATTTCAGATCCGAACATGTTATTGATTCATTATGATAGTATTGTTCTTGGTCTTATCTGCAAGTTGTATACACATGTTGTTGTCCGAAACCTATAGCCCCGAAGTGACAGAAATCGGGATAACCAGAAGGGAAAGGCTTTGATGTGAGGATCACATGTGTTCACGGAGTGTTAATGCTTTGCTACGGTGCTCTATTAAAAGGAGCACCTGAATTGCTAGTAGTTCCCTAGAGGCCCCGCAGCAAACGGGCTGGCAGGACAAAAGATGTTGTGCAAGTTCTCATTGCGAGCACGTATGACTATATATGGAACACATGCCTAGGATTGTCTAGTACTTGGATGCTTTATCTTATTTATCTACAATTGCCCTATGTTCTGATTGCTATGTGAATTGTCTTGTCCATGCAACGCCCGTCCATCCATCCCTATGCCTACCGCACTTGAATCCCACTGTTTACTGTTTTTGTTACTACTGTCTTTGCTTTACTACTGCTGTTACTTTACTGTTCCTACTACAAAACTGTTGCTACTGATAAACTGCTATGAGCAAGATTGTTTCTAGGTGCAGCTGAATTCACAACTCAGTTGTTAAGGCTTATAAATATTCTTTGGCTCCCCTTGTGTCGAATCAATAAATTGGGTTTCACTTCCCTCGAAAATACTGCGATACACCCCCTATACTTGTGGGTCATCAAGACTATTTTTTGGCGCCGTTGCCGGGGAGCATAGCTTTATTTATCAAGTTCACTTGGATTCTCTATTGTTTGCTGCTTTCCATCCATCATGGGTAAGTCTCGTGATGGCAAGGTTCCTATTTTACCATCCACTACAAAAAGAGGTACGGTTCTGAACACCTCTACCGCTCTTGATTCACCTTCTGTTTTGAGTAAGTTCCTTACACCACCACATACACATGCTACACACACTGATACTACTGCTGAATCTGAAACTTCTGATGCTTATGATGCTGCTTCTACTGTGCTTGATAAGAGTGGTTCATTAGGTCCTTTCCTAGATGCTACGATTGCTAGAACTATAGCTAGAAATACCGAAACTCCTAATGAAGACACTACCATACCCGTTAGCTCACCTGAGTCTAGTGAGAGTTATGATACTGAAGAAGATTATGTTGAGATGACAGATGAGTTTATTGAAGAATGTAAGAACACCCATGATAGGAGCACTGCTAAGAGTCTCCTTGAGAGGCGTACTATTAGACCCAAATTATCTCTTGATGCTAAGTTTGCTGCTTCTCCCATAAACATTATAGATGAAGATTATGATTTCTCTCTCGATCTATCTTACATAGCTATTGTCGAGAAAGAACCTTTTTGTGGGACTAAGAATGAAGGTGCAGTAGCACATATGAATGAACTTTCTACTATGAGTGGCTTGTTTTCTGATGATACTAAGATGCGTACTTACTTTGTTGCTAAGATTTTTCCTTTTTCATTGAAAGGAGAAGCTAAAACTTGGTTTAGTAATTCACCTCCTGGATCTATTGATAGCCCTGAGTGCTTGATTAGTACTTTCCTGCAGAAATATTTTCCTCCCGGTGCTAGACATGCTATTTTGCAGGAACTTTTTGATTTTAAACAGGGAGAAAAAGAGGTATTGCCCGAATCTTGGGCAAGGTTTTGTGCTTTGATTCATGCATAGGCTGGAAGTCC
The DNA here is from genome assembly GCA_910589775.1 of Avena eriantha. Classification (NCBI taxonomy): domain Eukaryota; kingdom Viridiplantae; phylum Streptophyta; class Magnoliopsida; order Poales; family Poaceae; genus Avena; species Avena eriantha. The sequence continues at coordinate 433,461,732 of OU342743.1, read as the reverse complement.
ATTACCTAAGAATGAGCTTCTTGATATATTTTATAATGGACTAACCGAGGAATCTAGGACATACCTAGATAGTTGTGCTGATTGTGTTTTCAGGAATAGGACTCCTAAGGAAGATGAGGAATTAATGGCTAAAATAAGCAAGAATTATGAAGATTGGACTCCTCCTAAACAAGCTATACCTGAAGTAATTGTACCTGAACCATCTATTCATGTGCCTATTCCAACATCAAAGAAGAGGGGAGTTATTGAATTAAATTATGAAGTGATGAAGGAAGCTAAGAAATGTCTTAAGGAGAAGGGAATTAAAGTTGCAGATGTCAAGAATTTACCTCCTATAGAAGAATTATGTAAGCCTATTCCCTACTCATCCACTATTGAGGTACACTCCCTCCAACACTTTGATGAAGGTGATATCCCTTACTTGAAACCTCCTGATCAATGCTTAGAAGAATTTGATATCTTTATTGTTAAGCAAGATAACATTAATAAAAGGGTGCAAAATCATCTAATGGAAAACACTAGAGCTATTGTTGAGTTGAAAGATATTGTGGAAACAACCTCTAATGATGTTAAAATGATTGTTAAACACTTTCAAATGGTTCAAACTCAAAAAGATCAACTCGTTAAAGTGCAAAACGACTTGCTAGTTAATGCTGCTAAAGAAAAACATGCTTATGAAATTAGAACTAGAAGTGGTGCTGCTACCCAATATCATCTATATCCTGAGGGGCATCCCAAAAGAATTGAGCAGGATTCTCAACAAGCTGAAAATAGTGGTTCTACTCGTAAGAAAAGTAAAAAGAAACATAAAACTATTGTAGAACCCTCTGAACCTGCTATAGATCCTAATAGTATATCTATATTTGATGCTGAAACTGAAAGTGGTAATGAAGAAAATGAAGTGCCTAATGAAGAAAAAGTTGAAGAAGAACCTAAAAACCACACTAAGACTACTAAATACACCAAAGAAGATTTCATTGCTAAGAAACATGGTAGTGAAAGAGAACCTTGGGTCCAAAAACCTATGCCTTTCCCTAATAAGAAACACAAGTCAAAGGAAGATGAACATTATAATAAGTTTTGTGAGTGGATGAAGCCTTTATTCTTGCAAATTCCTTTGGCTGATACTATTAAATTGCCTCCTTACTCAAAGTATATGAAGGACATTGTCTTGAATAAAAGGAAGATCCCTAATGAAGAAATCTCTACTTTGCTTGCTAATTATTCTTTCAATGGTAAGGTTCCTAAGAAACTTGGAGATCCAGGGATTTCAACTATCCCTTGCTCTATTAAGAACAGTTATGTTAGAACTGCTTTGTGTGATTTGGGAGCTGGAGTTAGTGTTATGCCTTTCTCTCTCTATAAGAGGCTTCAACTTGAAAAATTAATACCAACTGATATATCTTTGCAAATGGCTGATAAATCTACCACTATTCCTGTGGGTATATGTGAGGATGTACCTGTTCAGGTGGCTCACAATTGCTTGATATTAACTGATTTTGTTGTGCTTGAAATGCCTGAAGATGATAATATGTCTATTATTCTTGGGAGACCTTTCCTTAATACTGCAGGAGTTGTTATTAATTGTAATCAAGGAAAGGTGACCTTCAATGTTAATGACAAGGAACATACTGTCTATTTCCCCAAGAAGATTGAAAGGACTTATGGCTTGAATTCAATTGAACATGTTGAAGGCATTCAAGTTGGAGAAATATATTGTCCCATACCAAGAGAAAAATTTGAAACTATTATGATTGGGACCATTGCTATCAAGGTTGAGGTAACATAATCATTAGTGGAGTACAAATTTTTTCCTCATATGCAATTGTTTTGGTAGCAAGACTTGATCAACCTTGCTAACAAAAGGATTCCATTGAACAAAACAATGTTTTCATTATGATTATCTCCGTTCATTTCTATCCTTTGCATTTTAGTTTTTGCTTTCATTTAGTTTGCTTTGTGTTGTTAGTTGCTTGCATGTTAGAACTTCTGTAGTTCTAGCCTTGATTTGTCCTTGCATCATGTTTCAAAAAATAATCTATCTGTCAGAAAATCATTCTTCTATTTCTGAAAAATGCCTAAAAATAAAGTGTCTCGAAAAATTCCAGAAAATTCATATTAATTTTTTACGTGAAAAAAGGGGCAGAGGAGTACCTGGTAGGTACCAGGGGGCCCACCAGGCAGGCACACCATGTGGTGGCGTGGCCAGCCCTCGGTGAGCCACCCTGGCCCCCCACTACCTCTCTCACCTGCCACTTTCTTCTCTCTCCCGAGTAAGCTCCAGTTCATAGCGCAAAATCGCGTTCTTTCTGTGGTTGCTCTTGATTTCTTCGATCTCCTTGCTCAGCCCATCTTTCTTGCTGAAATTTGGAGCAATTGTTCCTTGGTATTTGACTCCTCCCCTTGTCCAAGTAGATTTGTGTTTAGTGGATTATATGTTGAGTATTTTGCTACTGTAGGTGACTGGTTATGAGAGCTTGTAAGCTTGTTTGATGCTTAGAGATATAGTTTTGATGCATGTTTAGGCCTCTTGCAAGTCCCTATGAGTAGAATCCTTCATTATATTTACTTTCCAATCACTTGTTTAATAGGTGTTTAAATTTCAGAATAGAAGATGAGTGAACACCACCTAAACCAACATGAGCTTTGGGTGCCTGAGGTCATGAAGGTCCACCGGGAGGAGGAAGTTTTTCCCTCCATTTATCCATGCTCTGAGTTCATGAGAGCTGCAGGAATTCAACAAGATTTCCACACTTTGGTTTCTAATGCAGGGTTAGAGCACTTTTTGGAAGATAAACCTTGTCAGTTTGTGAAGCTAACCATGTCTGTGGTGCAGGACTTCAAATTTAGTCACTCTTTGCCTAACCCCATGGTCCATTACAAAATTTACAATATAGCTGTCAACCTTTCTCTTGATGATTTTTGTGCAGCTATTAAGGTACCTCAATGGGGATCATGAAGAAAGATTAAGGAGAGACCTGAACCACTCATGGATTTATATGAAGAAATTTTCCAAGGGAGTAGCTTCTCGAAGGAGAATGGAAAAATCCGTAACATTCATCTTCCCTCCATACGCTACTTTCCCTACTTTATTGCCAAGTGTATTCTTGCTAGGAAAACTACTAATAAGTTATCTTCGTTTGATCTAGCATTTATCTCTGCTGCTCTTAGACAAGATAGGTCTTACAACTTGGGTGCTTTGATAGCTTTCCGTCTTGCTGCTAACCGTGAGAAAGGTGGAATTTGTGGAGGCCTCATGCTTCTCGTTTGCTAGCATTGCATGGTTTAGTGCCTCATCATCTAGACCTACAGTTTCCCATAGAGAGGCTTGATTTTAATTCCATGATACAGCATAAATGTGTTTCCTCGTGGGCTAGTATGAGTGAGTTATCTTATGAAATAACCTTTCTCAAGGCTGGTTGGAGAAAGAGCAAGTCCGAGCGTGTTGTTCTTTTTCCTGCACCTATTTTGTTTTACCTTGATAACAGAAAAGGATGGTCCCTCACTGACGAGGAGCTTGACACGTACTTGGGAGAGCTCTCCCAGCAGGAGCAGGACACTAGAAGGGAGGTCACGGATGATTCGGTCCAGCCCTCGAATGAGGGAGAGTCTTCATATCAGCAGCCCACTTATGATTGGGGAGCTTCCTCTTCTTCTCATGGGCCCAGCTACGACCATTCTTACCAAGATCCACCCGCTTGGAACCCCTATTCGTACATGGATTGATACCCACTTAGGCCAAAGCCTAAGCCAGGGGGAGGTACGCCGACACCACACTCATCTCCATATCATGTTGCATCGGTAATTTGTATATTCATGTTTTCGTTCTCTTTTTAGTTTTTGTTCTTCTTTGTTTTTGCTTTCAAAAAACACAAAAAGACGAAAAATATTTCTGTTGTTTCTCTTTGGTTTGCTTCTTCTTTTTGCTTTGTTTGAACTTTTCGAAAACCCCAAAAAGATTTTGCTTTGCTTGTTTTTCTCTTTTTGTTCTTGTTTAAGAATCGAAAACACCAAAAATATTTGTCGTTCTTCTTTGGTTTTTGCGAGTTTGCTTGAGGGTTCGACAGTCCTTAGTGGATATTGGTTTCATATTATTATTCAAGCCACACAAGTGAAGAGAAATAATGAGGATTAATGACAACTCGAGGCGTGGTAAGAGGCTGGTAACGAACTCTATTTGTCTTCATTTTTGTACATATACTCATCACTGTGGGCATGCTTAGTCCGTTCATGTAGGGTGTATGTTATCTTTGGATGCTTAGTAGTTCTTGCTTTCTTGTGATTAGCTCCAGCCCGCTAATAGTTTATAGCATGTCTCATGAACGTTTGCTTGCATTACTCTATTCATAAATTGGTATGACACCATGGTATCCTCCTCTGATTGTTTCATTTGATTGACTTGGCACATGCTCACGCATGCACATGACTGTAATAATCAGTTGAGCCTTGATGAATTATTTTGCCTTGAGGATCTTGAATCACTTTCATTCCATGAGTAGTCCTGTTTTGTTGCAAGCATGATAATGACAGCTATCGCTCTCTCGATTGTTGCTCCCTTACTATTGCTAGCCTTCACTTTCACCGAGTATGTTTTACTCAAGTTCCCAACTCCCTAAACCAAATATTTCCAAAGTGTCCACCATACCTACCCATTAGCATCACTTGCTACCTCCGTGCATATTCAATATGCCTTGTTTTCTTCCGAATAAAATGTTTGCTTGTTATGAGAAAGTTAGTTAGTAAAGCTCTCACGAACTTGATGACACACTTTACTTCATTGCCTCTAATAAACTTGAACCATTGGGTCCTTCTTTGTTGCGTATATGCTTGCACTTTATAAGTTGAAATTAGCAGAACCATGTTTCACGGGGAACGCTTTCAACATTGCACTTGTACTTTGTACCCCGTTGATATCATGTTCTTTTGCTTACGGATCCCGGCGGCGTGAAATAAAAGTGGAACTTGTAAGATCATGGAGTTTGTATGTGTGTTAGAGAAACGCCTGGCCGCTAGCCTAAGCCATGCCTAATCATGGTGGAAACTTGCAGCATCACCATAATGAGCACTCTATGAAGAATCCTCAATAAAAACCTATGCAAATAGCAAATAAAAAGATCGCTGAGATGCTCATTGTCTGCTTGCCTTGTCATTTTGATTATGGGAAAGCTCCCGTATCATGTGCAAGGGGTACCCCGTTGGCGGTTCTTAATGATACACACATACTTACAATGACAAGAGCTTACTTGTGACTGAAGTTGAGTAGCATGAGGATGGGTCTTCGTAAGTAAGGGGCATGAGGTTTCGGTTTATAACTTGTCAAGCATATCCTCTTAGTTGTGTCACTTTAACCTTAATCACCTTCAAGATGCTTATGAAAGGGGCAATGAGAGCTCAAAGCTAACGAGTACCATACTTTCAGCATTTGGAAGCCTTACAAATTATTCAAAACTTTTTCTTCTACTTGTTGAGTCTCCACACATTCTTTGAGCACCTTCTTGAGAGCATAGTTGTCATTCTTTGTGTTTGTTTCATTACTTGATTATTTGTGTTATGACTTTGATGCTTGTATCCTTGATATCTTTACTTCTAGTCATCATTTGAACCTCAGAGGTGCCTTGGCATTCATAATCAAAGGCAAGCGAGATACCACTCTATCATACCTTTCTATGAGCATTGTAATGTTGCTTATGCTTGTGCTTCATGCTACTTATTATTCTTGAGTTGGAATCTTTTCATAGCTTGCAATGACTATTAAGTAGACTCAGTTGCATACTCTTTATTATGAATTGTCTAGGTAGTTGATCACATTGCTGAGAATATTTACATCATATGAAGCAAATGTGTTCGTGAAAGTTCTTTTATCGCACTCAGTTTTCAACTGAATTGCTTGAGGGCAAGCAATAAGCTAAGCTTGGGGGGAGTTGATACGTCCAAAACATATCTACTTTCCTAAACACTTTTGCTATTGTTTCTCCTCTAAACTTGTGTGATTTGGATGAAACTAATGCGAACTGACGCTGTTTTCAGCAGAATTGCCTTGGTGTCTACTTTTTGTGCAGAAAATCAACTATCAGGAAAAATCCCGGAAAATATGCCAAAAATCCTATTTCACCCAAAGACTCCAGGAGCCAGAATACGAGATGGAGAAGAGACCTGGGGTGGCCACACCACCTGGTGGCGCGGGCCAGGCCAGGCCATGCCAGGGGTAGTGTGGGCCCCCCAGGCACCCCCTCGGCCTCTCTCTTCGCCTATAAGGAGCCTTCTGACCTAAAAACTCCGGGGGGGGTCGACGATTTTCCAGAAGGAGTTCCGCTCTGCCGCCACCACCAGATTCCATGAAACAGTACTAGAAACTCCGTTCTGGCACCCTGCCGGGATGAGGAATTGGAGGAGATCATCGCCATCGTCATCACCATCGCTTCTCCATCGACCATCCATGTTTCCCCCATCTATGAGTGAGTAATCCCCCGCTGTAGGCTATGGGGATGGTAGGGATTGGATGGGATCGTTCATGTAATTGCATCAGATTGTTAGGGCATGGTGCCTAGTATCTTTTATTAGTGCTTTATGACTTTGTTGCGACTTGTTGTGCTTAATGCTTGTCACTAGGGCCTGAGTGCCATGATTTCAGATATGAAAATGTTATTGATTTATTATGATAGTATTGTTCTTGGTCTTATCTGCAAGTTGTATACACACGTTGTTGTCCGGAACCTATGGCCCCGAAGTGACAGAAATTGGGATAACCGGAAGGGAAAGCCTTTGATGTGAGGATCACATGTGTTCACGGAGTGTTAATGCTTTGCTCCGGTGCTCTATTAAAAGGAGCACCTTAATTGCCAGTAGTTCCCTAGAGGCCCCGCTGCAAACGGGCTGGCAGGACAAAACATGTTGTGCAAGTTCTCATTGCGAGCACGTATGAATATATATGGAACACATGCCTAGGATTGTCTAGTACTTGGATGCTTTATCTTATTTATCTACAATTGCCCTATGTTCTGATTGCTATGTGAATTGTCTTGTCCATGCAACGCCCGTCCATCCATCCCTATGCCTACCTCACTCGAATCCCACTGTTTACTGTTTTTTTATTACTGTCTTTGCTTTACTATTGCTGTTACTTTACTATTCCTACTACAAAACTGTTGCTACTGATAAACTGATGTGAGCAAGATTGTTTCTAGGTGCAGCTGAATTCACAACTCAGTTGTTAAGGCTTATAAATATTCTTTGGCTCCCCTTGTGTCGAATCAATAAATTGGGTTTCACTTCCCTCGAAAATACTGCGATACACCCCCTATACTTGTGGGTCATCAATATTTCTGAATGACTTCAAAGTAATAAGATGGAAATGAAACTTAATGGAGACGTAAAAGCTCGATTTGTCACAAGTTTGGACAAATTTAAGGAGTTGACTATGAATGTAGTGATGCTTGAGTCTATTGTATTTACACTAGCAATATAGGGATATTGGAATCTCGTAGCTGGAATTCTCAATTTGATGATGATTAAAGAATTTTGGAATGTCCAAGATTATCAAGAGGACTTATCAAGAGGTGCTAATTAGCTTGGCTAAATCTTAATATGTAAGAGACATATTTTAAGTGGGAGCTAAGTAGCTTGGCTAAATCATAATATGTATAAGACATATTTTGAGTGGGAGCTAAGGAAATCCCTAGATCTCCAATATGGATGCCATATTTGAGTGGGAGCATGAAATCATTCTAGGATATGTGGATGCCATATTTGAATGATGTGATTGGTATTGATAACATTTAAGTTAGTAAATATGGATGAAGTTGAACAAGTTATTAAACAATGAAATCTCTCGAGATAGATTGGTAAGTTTAATAAACATCACAGTTGAATGCTTCCTGGACTTGATTCTGAAGATGTTCAGAATATCCTAGATAAGATTCTTACTTGTATGAAGCATTGTGTTAGTCTTAATACTGCAACGATGGTTAAAAGGAAGAAATAGATGTGTTGCATCTCCTATGCCTCAGTCATAGGTTCTTCCATACAACCATATTGTATACTCGACGTAATGTGACCCGAAGTTCTGGTTGGAAGGACAAGCTCTTAACTGTAAGAACATGTCTTGAAGGGACTCTTAAGTTAATCACTGAACCAGAATTAAGTTTGTACTTAAATGGTAAGAAGCAAAGTAAGTGGCTTAGTTCCGTTTCATGCACTAGGATCTACATGGATATAGAAGTATAAAGGCTCCATCTGTTGTGATGTATATTGTTATGGCGGGGCTAGTTCGCTTTTAACGTAGAATGATGTGTCCCAGGGCACAGTGCCCATGAGAAAGCCCTCGAGGTTGATCTAAAGTCACTGTAGGCTCCTGGAAACCGGCCTCGTTCTGCTGCCATAACTGTCGTATATACACAAAGGATTGCAAAGTGTGTTTTGAAGTTTAGATGACAACAGTGAAAACGACCGTCATTATAAAAACTAGAAATAAAGTCTCACTTTGTAGCCAAACGAATACTTCAACCCATTATACGATAATGGTATGAAAGTAAAAGTTAGGAAGACATTAACGATTTGCAAAGACATAATGATCTGGTAAAATAGAACATGGACATGACGTTTTCCATAAGCATGCATGATCAATAAACGCATATATGATATGGTTTATGATGAGTAAAATGCAAGCTAGATTATTTTTACTCTAGTGCAAGTGGGAGACTGAAGGAGATATGCCCTAGAGGCAAATAATAAATATGTTTTTATTGTCATATCTCAATTAGTTCATAATAGTTTCATACTATGCTATAACTCTATTAATACAAAACATTAATACATGTGTGGTATGTAAACAGACCAATTCTCTAGTTGCCTCTAGCGAACTAGTTCATTGGTCATGAGGATGATCTAGGGTTTCGAGATCATGGGCATTTATGCCAATTGACAACAAGGTCACATCATTATTTGAATGATGTGATAGACAAACAACCCAACCAGTTGTATCTTAATGAGATCTAGTTACAAAGTTCACCATTAATGATAAACTAAGAAAACCTCGTGACCTGATCCTTAGACTGTGAGATAATGCAAATCACCGTTTTGGAGGGAGCTTAGATGGTTATCAAGTATCACTCCATGACTGGGTGATCGAAAAGGTGCTACTCAGGTTTCCCAAAAGGGCGCATAGAGGAGTACATATCAAGACCAGGATTTTCCCATCCATGTAACGGACAGATACATTAGTGGCCATCTCGGTGACGTTGCATTAACGAAGCTTGCAAGCATGTGACTGGGTCACTGAATGCAACGACACAAAAACGAGAAAACGAGTTCATCCGTAACGATATCGAACGAAGGTATGGAGATACCGTAGATCAAATCTCGGGTGAACTAGGTATCGAGTCACAAAGGGAATGGGAAACAACTATTTACGGTTCAAACGACATTATCATCGTGGAATGCATAGGGGTCATTATGGGCATCCTGGTCCCGCTATTGATCATTGATGGAGATCATGTCTATGCCATTCCCGAGCCGTGGGGAAATACACTTAAGGGTACGATGAGCTAGAGATCCTCTGTAAGTTGGAATCACCATATGAAAGAGAAAAGGAAACCGGAAAAGTTCCATGAGAGAACCAGAATTGTTCCGGGAAAGTTCCGAAGTCATTCGGAGGAAATCGAAAGGGAACCGAAAGGTGTTTTGGGTTAAATAAGATTTTGTAATATGCATTTACATATTATTTAATGTAATTAGTATTAAATATAATATTAAAATCTAATTTGAAGGGGTATTCTACTAATGGGAAGAACTTCCTAGGGAAAAAGGGCCCATGAGGGAAAACCGAAAGGGGGAAGGGCCAAGGAGTAGCCGCCTCAAGGGGGCCCACCCGGCCAGCCTAGGGCTATGCGCGGGGTGGGGCCCATGGTGCCCTAAAGGCCCATGCGCCTCCCCCCTCTCTCCCTTGTTTAGTCCACATGGGAAACCGAAAGGGGAGGGCACACCCCCTCCCCTATATAAAGGGGTGCACATGGGTGGGATGAGACACACCAATATTTGGAGAAGTCCTTTGGTTGAATTTATCCTTTCCTCTCTCTCTCTCATCTCCATGCGTTGGCACGGTCCCAAGAAAGAACTGTCCATGCAAGAGACACCGCACCTGCAGCATGCCGTTGCGCTGCAGGGATTCCAAGCTGGAGATCTACTTCCGCACTCCCGGCAGGGATCAAGGAGTCGGAGGTCGTCATCGTACACCGTATGTTTATGAAACCACGAGGGGTCTCACTTGAGGCACCTTGGATGTCGTGAGCCGGAGCTGCTGCACGATGAAGAAGGAGCAAGGGGTGACCTGTGAGGAGCATCGCGATCTTGAGGTCGACTACGAGTACGACTACATCAACCACGTTCCCCTCGGAACGTTAACCGTGTACGGTCTACAAGGATATATATTCTATACGCTCGGCCGTTACCGCATTACTACATAGATAGATCTTGGCAGTATTAAGCGGTTCCAACGTAGGATGCTTTTGTTTTCTGCTGCGGAACCCTTCAAGCTTGCGCTATAAGTCACTTTATTTTAGTTATTTACTTTCGTTGTACTAATTTTTACATGAGTTGCAGGACCACAACAATGGACAATACTCAGCATTTAAATCAGCTTGAGGCAGTAAGGAAAATTGGCTCGCCCATGGATGCTTTTATAACTGTCAACAAAAGCATAAATCTGGATGGAGTCAAAATCTATCCTTTATTATTTGAGTTATTACATGCTAAGAAATTTGCAGGAACCAATGAAGAAAGTCCATATGGACACTTACAATTCTTTGAAGACATTTCGAGTGCCTTTATTTTTGATGAATGTAATCTTGACATGGTTAAAATCCAGTTGTTTAGACAAACTCTCTCTAATAATGTTTGCGACTGGTACAAATATTTTTGTGCAGAAGCACCAAGGACTTGGGAGGAATTTACAACCAAGTTCCTATCAAAATATTATTCTGAAAGCAAAGCTCACAGGATGAGAGGTATTATTATTAGTTTCAAAAATAATCCTAGTGAGGGCTTATATGAAGGATATCTAAAGTATAAAAGTTACCTGGAAATTTCCCCCATCATCGTTTACCTGACTGGTTAATGACCCATACATTTTATGGAGGGCTAAATATTGAAAATAGGACGAATCTAGACACTGCTTCAAATGGCAGTTTCCTATCTTATACTGATGATGAGGCTTGGAATCAAATAATAAAAATGAAAGAAGCAACTAAAAATTCTAAAGATAAGGAAAATATTACAGATAGTTTTTTAGAATATGCTTGCATTAACGATTTCCTTGCAGATGAGAGGACAGATACAATGATTAAAACCCTCGGTATTGATTCTTACTCGGTAAATAAAATTATTGAGAATTATGCAGGACATTTACAGGTACCTTGTAAACCTCTCGAAGAAAAGGAGCATGCAAGAGCACTAATGGAAGAGTTTTCCTCGATACCTATACGGGGAATCTTTGAAAAGAGACAAAGAGAGGAAGAACAAATAAAGAAGAGACTAACAAAACCAGAAAGGAATTTCGAAGCTACAAATATTAAATAATGTTATAATAAAAGACCTTATGGAGGCACGAATAGTGGAGGATGAAGTGGTTATGTTATACAATGAAACTTCAGAATTCATCCAAGGTAAGGTTCGAGGTAACACAACTTCAAAACCTATGACCCCTATGTATCATGGAGAAACTTTCTTATATGGAATTGGTGAACCAATTTCCACCATAAATATTATGCCGTCATCCCTTTATCAAGAACTTCGCTACAACTTAAATTATCTGGATGTTGAACCGGTAGACACTATTGTCAAATTGTCTAATAAAACCAATATAAAATTGGAAGGGGTAATCAGAAATATTTATGTCTTTATTAGCTCACTGATGTACCCCCTTGATTTTCATGTTGTTGATATGCCCCGAGATTCTTTTTGCCCTATTCTTTTAGGCAGGCCTTTTATTTCCATCACCAAAGCTTGAGTGGATAATCAGAAGGAAACCATTTCACAGAAGTTTGGACAAGAAGAAATGACATTCCGCTTTGCCAAACTAAAAAAGAGGCCATATGAAGTGGAGAATATCAAGGAAGAAAGATGATTGCTGAGCTAGTGGAAATTCATTTCAGTACTCCACAAGATGAACTAAAAGGAGTTTGATTAATTGGGAAGAAGCACCAGAATATGAGAAGAAATAAGACATGGATGATTACCTTGATTCAATTCCGGAAGCACAAAATCCACATGACTATGAAGAACTGGTAAGAACAGGTGATGAAGAACCTCCACCAATAGAATTGAAAAAACTTGCAGAGAATATGAGGAATGAATTTTCAGATAATGAAAATAAATGTCCTGTTATTATTAGCAAGAATCTATTAGAAAATGAAACGAATAAACTCATTTTAGTTTTGATTAAGCATCGTGAAGCCTTTGGATATACATTGAGTGATATTAAAGGAATACATCCATCTATTGTAACACATAAGATTACCATGCTTGATTACGCTGAACCTGTAGTAGATACACAAAGAAGGCTTAATCCTAAGATGAAGGAAGTAGTAAGAAAAGAAGTTATACGCTTACTTGATGCGGGTATAACATATCCTATTTCTGATAGTAAGTGGGTTAGCCCAGCTCATTGCATACCAAGATAAGGTGGTCTTGATGCTTATATGAATCAGGAAGGTGAGATAGTTCCTATGAGACCAATTGTAGGATATCATATGTGCATTGACTTTAGGAAATTAAACCGTGAAACACAAAAGAATCATAAACATATACCTTTCATGGATAAAATTCTAGAAACACTTAGTAATAATTCTTATTTTTGTTTTCTTGATGGTTATTCTGGATATTCTCAAATTGCCATATAGCAGGAAGATCAAAAGAAAACAAATTTTACTTGTCCTTATGGCGCATATGCTTATAGATTAATTCCATTTGGCTTATGTAATGCAGCAACAACTTTTCAGGAATGTGTTATAAATATTTTTGATGATTTTGTTGAGAAGACAATGGAAGTCCTAACAAACAATTTTGTCGTTTGTGGAAAAACTTTTGATAATTGTCTCTACAATCTGACCAGAGTTTTTCAAAGATGCAGGCAATCAAACTTTGTTTTGAATTGGGAGCAATGTCGTTTCATGGAAAGAGAAGGTAAAGTTTTCGGGCACAAGGTTTCGGAGAAGGGAATAGAAATAGATAAAACTAATATGAATTCTATAGAAAATCTCCCAATGCCTTAGGACATTAAAAGCTTAAAAATGTTTCTAGGACATGCAGGATTTTATAAGAGGTTTATAAAAGATTTTTCTAAACTAGGTATGCCCCTTACCAATCTTCTTGATAAAGAAACTCCATTCTATTTAGACCATGACTGCATTGCAGCTTTTGAGAACCTTAAAGATAAACTAGTTTTAGCACCTATCATGCAACCTCCAAAGTGGGATGAACCTTTCGAAATTATGTGTAGTGACTACGCTTTAGGGGTTGTGTTGGGATAGCAAGATGGAAAGAATTTAAATGTTATTTATTACGCTAGTAGACCTATTAATAAGATTCAGAAACATTATGCTACTACAAAAAAAGAGTTTCTAGCTATAATTTTTGCTTGTGACAAATTTATATCTTACATAATTAATTCTAAGGTAATAATTCATACGGATCACCAAGCTTTGCATCACCTGCTTGTGAAAAAGGATGCTAAGACCGAGTTGATTAGGTGGGTTTTATTACTACAAGAATATGATTTGCAAATAGTCGATAGGAGGGGTAAGGATAATCCGGTAGCAGATCATCCCTCTAGAATGGAGGGAATAATTAATGACCCCGTACCTATTAATGAATCATTTCCGGGAGAATATTTAGCAAAGGTGGATATTGCTGATCCATGGTATGCATATTATGCTAACTATCTGGCAACAAAAAATTTACCTCCTGGTATGACAAGAAATCAAAGAATGAAATTCTTTAATGATCTTAAGTATTTATTTTTGGGATGATCTGTATTTATATCGTCATGGACTTGACAGAATGATTCGGAAGTGTGTTCCTAATCACGAAATGAATGCTATATTAAAGGCTTGCCATGACAGTCCATATGGAGGGCATCATGCAGGTAAAAGAACTACTGCAAAGGTACTTCAATCCGAATTCTATTGGCCCGCCTTGCTCAAGGATGCACAAAGGTAAGTGGAATACTGCGATGCTTGCCAAAGAAGAGGTAATATAGGTAGGAGACAAGAAATGGAAATGAATTATAGTCTAATAATTGAACCCTTTGATGTATGGGGAATGGATTACATGGGGCCATTTATAGAGTCAAACGGTTATACTCATATTCTTGTTGTTGTTGACAATGTTACTAAGTGGGTTGAAGTTATCCCAACAAATCATGCAGATGCAGCTACCTCAGTGAAGATGATCAAGGATGTCATATTCCCCAGATTTGGAGTTCCTACATTTTTAATTACTGACGGTGGTTCTCATTTTATGAAAGGGACTTTTAGGAAAATCCTCAGCAAGTATGGAGTAACTCACCGCGTTGCTTCGCCATATCATCCCCAAACAAGTGGTCAAGTGGAACTCTCAAATAGAGAACTAAAGACCATACTCGAGAAGACAGTGGACAAATCAAGGAAGGATTGGTCATACAAGTTAAACGACACTCTATGGGCATACCATACTGCGTTTAAAAATCCAATGGGTATGACACCTTATAAGATGGTGTACGATAAGGCATGTCATTTACCTTTAGAACTAGAACACCAATCTTTTTGGGCAATCAAGAATCTAAATTATGATCTCAACGCAGCAGGGGAAAATCGTTTATTAGACATGCATGTTTTACATGAGTTTAGAAGTGAAGCCTAAGAGAATTGTAGGTTGTTTAAGGAGAAGGTTAAAAGATGGCATGATAGAAAATAGGGAATAAATTTTTTAAAAGTGGAGACAAAGTGTTACTCTATAATTCTCGTCTTAAGTTGTTTCTAGGAAAAAATTAGGTCGAAGTGGGAAGGTCCATATGTAGTTGAAGAAGCATATTCGTCAGGAGCAGTGAAGCTCCAAGGAAAAACACCCTCTCTTGCATGGGTGGTAAATGGACAACTCTTGAAGCATTTCGAGTGAAAGAAGATATAAGTGCAATCACTATAGAATTGAGCACCCCCGAAGAAATGATAAAGTGAAAATATACGAAGAACGGCAATTACAAGAAGAATGGACTCAAGACAGAATGAGCAGTACTACGTCAAGCTATTGACCATAAAAGAGTGCTTCGTGGGAGGCAATTCATGTGAAATAAAGGTTGAGTAAGTTTTTAAACTTTCAGTTGAAGTCTAGTTTGAGTATTGCTTTTAATAAGAAACATTCATGCTCTAGCAAAGAAGAAGGAAGATTGATGATGCCAAAATTGGTCGAAAATGTAAGCTGACATTTCTCTGTCAAAACTCGTTATTTCATTAACTTTCTGATTAATAAAGAATACTTGGAGAAGCCAAAAAATGGTGGACACAAAAGGTTTAATGACCAACTATACGGTGGGAATAAAAATTCCAGCCATATAGTTGTTGCGATGACAACGCTTCTGTCCTCAAAAGGTACTGAGAGTTTAACGACCAGCTATATGGATAGAATTAAAAATTCCGCCCGTATAGTCACGGTCGTATAGTTGTCTACACCTTTGACAAAATAATTTCTGGAATACTGAGAATTTAATGACCAACTATAGCCGCGGTCGTATAGTTCGGTTCCACCGTAGATCTAATCTATAGTCGGGTCACAACTATACGGTGGGAGCTATACGGGCTGCGCCCGTATAGTTGCTCGTTACACAAGACGGTAAGGGTTTTTGATCCCTCCTTTTAAAGCTGATCGCATCTAACCTTTTTCATTAAGTTTTCGCAGAGCTACAGCCTCCAGCCTCAAAAAATCCTCGCCATCCCTATACAAGCCCTCTAATAACATCTGTGCAGCAAAGCCATGCAGCCCTTCCACGTCAACCAGGTCTGGAAGAAGTACGATGAGAAGCCCGTGAAGAGGATCGAGAAAGCAGAACCTAAAGGATCGTCATCATCATCCGTCCTGGAGATCAAGCCTCTCCCAAATTGGGAGGACCTATTCCCAGAGATGATGGAGATGACGACACAATATGAGCTAGGAAGGAACAAGGATGAGTACCTCCCTAATCCTTATCGCTACAACATAGGATCCTATTATAAACCTCCTCTTGGTCCATCACCTCTTAAACCTAAGAAGGTGTGGCAAGATGAGATTCATGATAAGATCTGTGAGTTAGAAAAGGCTTCTAAGGCATGCCTTGAAACAATTGGAGAAGGGATTGACTCCTACGGAATGATGAGAAAAGACCTTGAGAAGAAGGTCGTTGCAATCGATGTTAGAGTTGGTTTCTTGATTAAAACTGTCTTTCAGTTAACAAATGAGAAGAAATTCCTCAATAGGAAAATGTTGAAGCTCCAATACGACATGGCCAAGCTCAGCACTCACTTTGAAAGCATAGTTAAAGTGGGCAACGTAAAGGAAGAATGTGACGCTCCATCTACCCAAGAGGACAAATAGGTATCTACAAAGAGTTAATTGATCCCGCCTGGCTTGATTCCAAGCTTGGGGAGATCTTTAAAGACCTTGTAATCTTTCTTGTAAGTTTTATATTGAAGTTTGTGCATTAGTTCAAACTACAAATAAAGTTTGCATCATTAGAATTCCCTTCAAGAATAGTCGATCCCTTTTATGAAATTCCGAGTTTATTATTATATATGGAGAAATATTGAGTTTATGCTTGCTTTATTGATATATGAATGGTTTGAGTATGATTTTACTTTCACTTGATGATAGCAATACGAGTCTAACACACCATTGGTATTAATGGAACACATAAAGATAATTTGGTCAATATGCTGTAAGATTACAATTTGATTCACAAAGAAAAAATTATCTATACAATTAAGTTGAAAAAGAAAACCTTGAACAAAGGAAAATGAAGTTCTATCTAAAATAGAGGCGAACAAGTCGTGGCAGAATCTCAAGTCATAAGAATGCTTCATATACAATTGGAATTTGATAATTTAGATCGTTGAACTTTGAAATCCTACATGAAGTTGAATATATGGCTAGCTCCTTTACACAACACTTAAAACAAAAGTGTGAGCATATATGCAAATGAAAGAATAAAAAGAGCGAATGTGCAAAGATAAAATAGGCATATAACACTGTATTGTGGTACGACAAAGAGACACTTTTGAGATTTTGAATCCCAAGTGAATGCGTTGATCCTAAAACACTTGGGACTACCTTGTTAACTCATTTGGTTGAACCGGATTCTTTTACATTATATTGAGATTCATCTTTTATGAACTATTGATAACTAAGGTGTGGAAGCCTTCCAATACTATTCAGATGGTTCGAGTAAGATACTATTCATGAACTTATTCCCCTGTATCATACATGATAAACACATGCTACAATTTCCTCATTTATTTTATCGACTCAGCTTCATGAATACGAGGATCACATCCATTAAGCTAAAATCTTGCTCGGGACGAGCAAGAATCTAAGCTTGGGGAAGTTGATGAGTGCATATTTTTATCATATTATACATTATTATTTTTCATCGTAGATATAGGATTTTGGTATTTTACGGTGCTTGTGCGCACATTTTATGTCTGTTTTTACCAGGATCAGGACAAATGATGGATCCAATGGATACAATTATTGAAGCAGTTGTACTGAGGAGAAAAGGATTCAAAACAACGTAACTCTCTTATTTGGGAAATATTAATAATATGAGAAGAAAATCAGAAGAGAACAAAGGAGGCAGAGAGCGTAACGACCAACTATATGGCGGGAGAATTTTCTCTGCCTGTATAGCTCTGGCCATATAGCTAGCGTCACCTCCTCCTCCTCAAATAGTTTCACCCTGTGCAATTGGTTTGGGGAGACGACATACAGAACACCCAAAAATTGCGAAAACCTCACCTCCGGAAGGCATCTAGAGGGGGAACTCGTCTGCTAGGGATTCATCTTCACCCTGCACGGATCCAGGAGGCTAAGGCATCGATCTTCATCAACCACCACTACATCACCACCATCCTCATCCATCCCACTTACATATTGTCTAGATCTTGTTGTAATTCCTATACTCATTGTGGATTTATACAAGTATTATTCATCTATGATTGTTCCCATTACTATTGCCATGATGTTGATTGCCTCCATGTCCGAGTAGATCTTTAGTTCTTGGGGAGATGGAGAAACTCTAGCATATGATTGAGATGAGATAGAGATTATTATGTTATACATCATTATGTCTATGTGTTAATTGTCTTCATCTTGATATTAAGGAGAAGTGCACCTTCTTAATATTTCCATCTTATGGGGACTCGATGGAGGGATGATAGCGCTTATTGTGACTATAAATCTATTGGTATTCCTTACGTACTAACTTGGGGAACCAAGGAGAACTCATCAAGCCATATTCATGCCATGGGAGAAATCTCTTAATAGCGCGGTAATGCGATGGTTGTCGGTTAATATCTGCTATGATTATGAGGACGACGTGTGCAGTGGTTGCTGGCAAATCGTCCATATATGGAGCTCCTCCCACATACATACACACTATGAGAATATTCATTATAATACTCTTGATTACTTAGTCTAAATTGCCAGTGGTGTATCTGCTACTCCCTAAGAATGCATTTTCCATATTTTAGTTCCAAAGTTCTATTAAAAACACGATTCTTACTTTCTACATTAATTTTTGCTTTACTTTAAATTACCTTGTTCAACCAAAAACCCAAAAACAACTCTACTTATCTGGCATCTTAAAGTGATTTCTTAAGTACTCCGTTTAGTTATAGTTAAAAGCATTTTAGTCTTTCGCCTACTGCTCCATGTGGGATCGATATCTTTATTTTGAAACTAGCTACAAACGATTTGTGCACTTGCAGTCATCAGCCCCCATAAGGATATCATGGCAGGCTTTTAAAATAGCGCTCAGCTTGTGGTCTGGTTCACACTTCCTAAGCATCCCATCAAGCATGTGACTACATAGATAAGGATCGTCCCAAAAGTAATACTTCAAATCATTAAAGAATTTTTCCTTTGATTATAGTTCATTCCTTTTGGTAGAAACTTGCCTACAAGAAAATTATCATAATCGGCAAACCACTAGTCGTGTGGTTCCAAAACGGTCTGATATTCACTAGGCATGGATTCATTAATAGGGGTAGGATCTTTAATAATCCTTCCATGCATGAGAGATTATCAGCAACATGATTATCCTTACCTCTTCTATGAAGTATTTGTAAGTCATACTATTGTAGTAATAGGACCCACTTAATCAAACGAGGCTTTCCCTCTTTCTTTGCTAAGATATGTCTTAGAGCTTGATGATCTATATGCACTATCATTTTCGAGTTTATAATATCACGTCTAAACTTATCGCAGGTGAAAACAACAGCTAGATTTTTTTTCATTTGTTGTGTAATTCTTTTGATCTTCATTAAAAACCCGACTAGCATATTGGATAACATTTAGGTTTAGGCCTTATCGTTGACCAAGAACATCCCCAATAGCATGGTCACTAGTGTCACACATAATTTCAAATGGTTCATCCCAGTTAGGTGACTAAATAACCGGTGCAGAAACTAGCGCCTTTTCAACTATTCAAAAGAGTCAATACAATTTCTATCAAAGGAAAAATGGGGTATCCTTATTCAAAAGGTAAGTTAAAGCTGCGACAAGTTTATATTTTTTTATAAAACACCGATAAAATCCCACATGCCTAAGAATGTTTTTGACCCCTTTTATGTCCTGTAGTATTGGTAATTTTTCTAAGGTAACTAGGCTTGAATCATCAACTTCAATACCTATTTCAGAAATTTTGTGTTCGAAAACTATACCGTGAATCGACAGTGTTCCGAGTTGAAGACTAACTTGGTTTGTTTGCAGCGCTATGATGACAGCAAGTGCACATACCAATTGTAGCTAGTTTCGAAGTAAAGATATCGAACCCACGGAGAGATATTGGTAAAGGTCTTTATGCCCCTCATTACTATCTACCAAAGGATACTTATAAGTTGCCTTTGATCTCAAGTAAAGGGTGTTTGAAAGGTTTATGGTTGTTTGCAGAAAAGTAATTAAAACAAGTAAAAGGAAACAAGTAACAAGTTTGTATGAAAGCATGGTTGAACTCAATGGGGCTAAAACATTATCGGGGATGTAGGATACACCGCTAGCATAGTATTATTGTTATATGTAATCAAGATAACATACTCATTCTGTTATGATATCTGTGGAGAGAGCTCCATAATAGTATGTTCACTACAAGGCTCGTAGGAAGCCACTTGTTGAGCCAAGAGTGAGGTCACCTCTAGATAACTACTGCGATGTTTGAGAGAAGTCACACATACAAATCACTGCAATTAAGGGTTTCCTTGTGGATACCGTAATTAGCTTACGAGTCCCTCTTTAACCCTCCTTTAACTGTGTAGGTTATGAGCCAGTGCCAATCTATCAAGGGGCATTCCGGGTACACTTACAAAACACATCCAAAGGATTTCTCCCTCCCTTTAGTCCCAAGGGCAAATGATATGC
Organism: Avena eriantha; assembly: GCA_910589775.1. Classification (NCBI taxonomy): domain Eukaryota; kingdom Viridiplantae; phylum Streptophyta; class Magnoliopsida; order Poales; family Poaceae; genus Avena; species Avena eriantha. Next base: position 433,441,101 of record OU342743.1, on the reverse strand, counting down.
GGTCGACTTCACATATCATCTAAAGAGAGAGATCAAACACAAATCATAATTATACCATAGACAAGCAAGTCATACGGACACAAGAATAGATCATCTTTATTACTCACTCACAAATGGAAAGGAAATGTGGTAGACTTCACATATCATCTAAAGAGAGAGATCAAACACAAATCATAATTATACCATAGACAAGAAAGTCATATGGACACAAGAATAGATCATCTTTATTGTTCATAATGGTGCTAGTGTTTCTCCATCTCCCCAAGAACAAAGGAACTACTCACTCATGGAAATAATCAACAACATCATCATAATCAAATGGATGGCCAAAAGTACGAAGGTAGAGCTAATGCAAACCACAATTGGATCTAGTATTACAAAGAGATATAATATATGAGAGATGGGGTAATGGTGGTAATGGAGATGCATCGGTTGATGATGAAGGGGATGATGCGTTGTCCTCCAATGATCCGTGAAGCAGCTGGGATTTTGCCCCAGCCAAGGTCCTCCTTCAGATCCCTTTAGGATGTGGTTTTTCATGGCTTCTAGTGGTTGTGAATGTGGGATCTCCTTCTCGTCTTCGCCAGGGGAAAGTATTTGACGAGGTGGTCATGATGGCACCTGGTATAGGCGAACGGTACGGGCGGGCTCCGCCCGTACCAGTGGTTGTTATCGGTACTAGTGCCTTCCCCTTGTTTGGTATTCTTCCAAGTGCGAAGGTAAATTCATAAAATAACTTTTATCACTTAGAAATATCATATAATTACACAATATGACAGCTTTAATTGATATGTTCATATCTAACTCCGTGATTTGGGATCATGTTGAAACAAGAACAAAATAGCGTGCGTAGACACAGTGAAATACAAAAATCCCTACTCTATTTATGAGAAAACAAAAGGTAAATATGCTTCAATTTTGGACTCATCAACTCCGCCATGATAGGCTCTTGCTCGTCCCCGAGCAAGACAGTGGCTTATGGACAAGATCTTCATGTTCATGAGACATGAGTCATTACAATAAATGAGGTAGAAATTGAAACACGAATACAACATCGGATGTAGAGATACATCAGGGGTATTACCATACCCTTACACATTACATAACATAGAGGCTTCCACACCTTTTCTGTATTAATGAAATTATAAGAAGCTCCTAGTGAACATATCATATAATCACAGAGTTTAAAGATATGTAGCACTAAGTTTAGTAATGAAGATTCATGATCATTTTCTTTCCCTTTTTTTGCTATGTTTGATTCTTTTGAGAGCTGATTTCTTCTTTTCTTTTGATACTTGTATGTCTATATTTTGACTTGCTCCCTTTTCTCTTCTTCTTTTTAGAACAACTATTTCATCATGCTCACAACTTCGATGGCTTTAAAAAAACTCTCAATTATAATATGCTACCAGAATTCTTCTTCTCATAGCTTAATCAATACCTTTGTTGGTGTGGAAGTCCCTATAATTATGACAGTTGTACACGTATCATAACACTCAACCTAGTTCAATTATATAATATAATAATCATGAATCAAACACAACTTCAATTATCATAAAGTCTCATAACTCAATGGATATAAATCTTCTCTTGAACAAAGGGAACTTGAAGTTGATGCAACTAATGCAAATTCTGAATTTTAAGCCTAACCATGCTTGCAGAAAACTAAACATGCAAAAACTGTAAGATAGATTACAAGGTTCTCACAGATCCCTCCAATCTTAGTATCAAGTCGGGTGGATCAAATAATCTCTTGTGATTATTCGATACTGTGGTGTGCTTCTCTAATTTGTAGGGGGAGAAACTCCAGAATCGTGAAGACTTGCATGGAGCATCTTGTTTGATGTCTCCAAGATCAATATACGGATCCGGCGTTGCTCATTGACTTTCTCTAGCTGCTCGATAAGAGCTTTGTACGTCTTTATTGTTTGCTTCTGGGCGTTAATGGATCCGAGGGTGATGTTGAGATTTGCTTCTAGCTCTTTCATTATCTTCAGATCCATCTGGTTCAGGTAGCGACGCAATAGTTCAATATGTTTAGAAGATCCTAGAGATTTTACCTCAATCTTCTTGATGCGGCGATCAAGCTTGTATATGGAGGCTTGGATCTCCTCCCCTTGTTTCTTCACCTTCTTCAAGAAGAGCTCCCCATCTCCTTCTAAACCAAGTTGAACTTCATCGAAGTCACCTTATTTTCCAATGCCTAGGCTGAACACCTTGCGCCCATCCTTTAGTGTTTCCATCAGCTTGAATCCATCCTCGTCTCCTAATCCCTTCTCTTCTGGTACATCAACCTTGCCTTCCTCCGTAATCCTCGAGGAAGATCCATAGAGATCTTCCTTCGCTTGAAGGTTACTCCATGTGAAGGACATGGTTCCAAAGAGTTTACAAGGAAGAACTATATTGTGGAGAAGATATGTATCGTCAATATAAGGATAGAGCCCTTCTGGAAGGCTTATAAAGGGTTATAAGTAGGGTAAAGTTCGTACTGAGAGGAAAAGGGTCGCCCAAGAAAGTAATCCTAACAAATATGGAAACAAATAAATGCAGAAGAAGGAAAAATGGGTTATAACAACCAGACAGTACGAGAGCATACCCGTACAGCGTGCCCGTACTGGGTCGCTTCCAAAAATGACATGGGTTGAAGTCAGTAATTAGTCAACCGACTAAACAGTATGGGTGGGTCCCGCCCATAGTGCCTGTCCGTACCGACTTCGTGGTGTTTTTTAACACAAGAATAAATGAGAAGTCGAAGGCGAACACACAATATATAACGACCAGCCGTACGGGGGTTGTGCCTGTACGGTGCTAGTACCAACTATGCGAAAACGAAACAAAGGCATCAGCAGGCTTAACGACCATCGGTATGGGCAGATCCGGCCGTACCACCCGCCCGTACCGATCTCGTAAGACTAGCAATGAACTCAGAAAAATGATAGGAAATCAAATATGCAAAAGAAAATAGCAAAAAATCATCTAGAACAAAGATGTGTAAGGATTTCATAAGCAATGATCATTGAGGGAGTATGGACTCATTTGGTTATCTTTTCTTCCTCTCTTTGAATAAAGTAGGTCGTTTAAAATCACCAAAACCATTGCAAGAAGTAATAGAGAACTTCTATTTTGGTAGTGTGGTTCCCATAGGTATGCACACGGATGACACCTCCTTAGGATGAGCAGCTTCTTGAGTGTCCATGAATGTTTCCTCCATCTCTTCCTTCCTTTGTAGGATCTGTAAATCAAATTCTTGAAAAAGTAGAGTCCAACAGATCATTCTTGTCTTAAGATCGGTCCTTTCTAGGATTTCCTTTAAGCCAACATGATCAGTGTGTACTCTTACTTTAGAGTCCATGATATAAGATCTAAATTTATCACAGGAGAAAACTACTGCGAAGAATTCTTTTTCTGCCATGGGATAGTTCTTTTGGGCCCCGTTTAAGGTGCGACTAGCATGATGAATGATATTAAGGTCATCACCATCATACTAACAAAGAATTTCTCCTATAGCTTCATGTCTAGATTCGCAAAACAGCTCAAAAGGTCTCTCCCAATTAGGTGGTTTTATAATGGGAGCTTCAAGAAGGCCTTGTTTTAATATGTTAAAAGAAGTGTGACACTTTTCATCAAAATTAAAACGAATATCCTTTTGAAGAAGGTTAGTTAAAGGTCTAGCAGTTTTCAAAAAATTCTTAACGAATCTTCTATAAAATCCTACATGCCCTAAGAAGCTTCTTATACATTTTATGTCTCGAGGAGGGGATAACCTTTCTATTGCTTCAATCTTTTCATTATCGACTTCTATGCCCTTACCTGATACTTTGTTACCGGGTACTATACCTTCTTGAACCATAAAATGAAATTTCTCCCAGTTCAAGACTAAGTTAGTGTCTTCACATCTCTGCAAAACTTTATGAAGATTATGGAGACAATGATTAAAGGAAATTCCATAAATAGTGAAGTCATCCATGAATACTTCCATAATACTTTCAACATAATCAATAAAAATAGTAGTCATCCATCTTTGAAAAGTGGCAGGAGCATTGCAAAGACCAAAAGGCATACGATGATAAGCATAAAGGCCATAAGGACAAATAAAAGTAGTTTTAAGTTGGTCATCAGGGTGTACAACAATTTGGGCAAAAATGGAATAGTCGTCTAAGTAACAAAAATGATAAGTCATAGCAAGCCCTTCTAAAGTTTGATCTATAAACGGTAGAGGGTAATGGTCCTTCTGAGTTTCCTTCTTAAGTTTCATATAGTCAATGCACATCATGTGTCCAACAACAGTCCTAGTAGGTACCATTTCATTATGTTCATTTTATACAACTGTAAACTCACCTTTCTTTGGAACACAATGAACAAGACTTACCCATTCACTCTCCTCCACATGAAAGATGACGTCTGCATCCAACAAATGTATTTTTTTTTTCTTACCTCCTATTTCATGTGAGGTTTAGACGTCACTGAAAGTCCACGACCGGCTGAGATCCTTCTTCCATGAATATTCTATGGGTAGCTATCAAGGTACTAATCCCCTTCAAGTCACTCATCGAATACCCAAGAGCATTTTGATGCATGCGGAGAACCTTCATTAAGTTTTCCTCCTCTTTCTCTGCGAGGTTAGCACTTATAATAACAGGAAATTTATTTGTCTCGTCAAGAAACCTATTTCAGTTCCTCGGGTGGAGTTTGAAGAATTGGAGGAGGAAGAACCTTGTCTCCTTTCCTTATGGGTTCTCCATATTTTTGATTAATCTCTATTTCCAGCTCAGGTGTAGAGTCGAGATAGTCAACTATTTCAACTTTTTCGATGTCTTAAAGGATATTATTATTATTGACTAAACTTCTTGCTAGATCATTGTCAGGGGTCTCGATGACTATTGAGGCTAAATTTACGATATTACCTTCTTCCTCACGTTTGTATTCATCATCACCCAATTCTTCAATAGCTGGCTTATGGTCAAATTTAGAGAAGTGAAAATCCATTTTCTCTTCACCAAACATGAGAGACACATTTTTCTTCTTGAAGTCTATGTTGGCTCCTGCGGTATTTAGAAAAGTTCTTCCAAAAATGCTAGGACAATAAACACCAGTGGGCATATCAATAAGCACAAAATCAATGGGATATTTGTAAGGTCCAATACAGATTGGTACATTCCTAACTATTCTCATAGGGACTCTGAGTGTTTTATCTTCAAGCATTATAGTCATATCTGTATCTTCCAATTCAGCTAGAGCTAATTCATTTTGAATTTTTAAATAAAAATTAAAAGGGATGACATTAACAGATGTACCAATATCACAAAGGCCATAATAGGAAGTTCCTCCAAAAGTGCACGGGAGGATAGGCTTACCCACTTCTTTAGCTTTTACCTTTCCTTAAAAAAATTGTGAAGCTTTGTTATCTAGCTCAATCATGTTGCAATGTGCAAACATTGTTAAAATATCTTCTTTTATTGATGCATCTGCCGCTTGTACACGCTACTCTTGAGTTTTCCTTATTTGTGTTTCCTCTTCTAGCTCCTTGAGAAATAATTCTTCCTCTTTCTGTTGAGCCTCCAGTTGTTGAGTCATCATATGTTTCCTTACCGTCCTTGGAAAAGGAAAGGGTTCAACATATGGGGATACCTCGATTAATGGATCGATAGGGGCCATGATTATTGGATCTTCTTCTACAACTGGCTCGGGTGGTGGAGTATAATGAAGCCAGTCTTTCTTAGGATGTTTAATAAGTTTTGTAAAAGACTGAAGGATTTTCAAAATAATATCATCATCAAGTTGCAGTTCATTAGCAGTTTCTTTTACCTTACCAGAGTCTTTATAAGCATTGAGACAATCATATTAAATTTCTATACCTCCTTCGCTTACTAAATAAAATCCCCATGTTTCTCTATTACGGCGAATTCGTTCTAAAAGTTCCCAAGCTTTAATTATAGTTAACTCCATGAAAGAACCTCCTAAATTTGTGTCAAGCTCATGTTTAATTTCTTGATTAATTCCTCCATAGAAAATATGCAAAACATACAATTCAGGTAAATCATGATGGGGGCATTTATGAAGTAGAGACTTGTACCTTTTGTAGGCTCTTACCAATCCTTCACCTTGGCGGTTCTTGAAGTTTGTAATCGCCCTTCTTACTTCAGCAGTGTGAGACCAGGCACATGGCTTAATAGAATTGATAGAATACTCATACCAACAAGTTGTAAGTTCTTTTCCGGAAGCTCATTCGAAAAGAACTCTAAGGTTAAGCATTCTTGGCCTAGAGCAATTCTAGGATTGGTGACTGAGCAGGAAGTGGGTACCAGGTGCGCTCGATTGAGGACAAAGTGCGCAAAAAAGAATGTTGGTCTCTAGGGGCAGTCTAGATAATCTATTAAGCTTCCAGGAGTGACACCCCCGGTCCTAGTGGACGGGGTGTTACAAGCAGTTTTTACCTTGGGAAAGAACTGAGACACAAATTCTCCTTTAAGTTTTTCCCAGGTATCTATTTTCTCTGTAGGGAAAATTCTATACCAAGCTAAAGCAGTGTTGGTTACAGATTAACTAAACAGTTTAAGTTTTAATTCATCATCAGAATAGCCTCTCAATTTAAGAGTCCAACATAGCTCGCTAAAATGCATTAAATGATTGTAAGGATCCTCATCGGGATCATCTCCTACAAAAAATTCTCTTTAATAATAGCAATAAAATGAGGGTTGACCTCGTATTCTGGTTCGCTCCCACTCGGGAATTCTTTAACTAGTCCTCTATTGAACTTCCCAAGGTAATTGGTAGCATCGAGCAAATTAATCAGTCCGAGTGCAGTCATGGTGCTTACCTGAAACTAGTAAACAACTTTAGTAAAACAATGAGTAGAAATAAGTAACTAAGAATAAATACCAAAAGCGCTTAGCTCCCCGGCAACGGTGCCAGAAAATAGCTTGATGGCTGCAGGTGCATAGACCAATTGTAGCTAGTTTTGAAGAATCCACAGAGAGCTATTGGTAAAGATATGTATGCCCCTCATTACTATCTACAAAAGGATACTTATAAGCTGTCTTTGATCTCAAGTAAAGGGTGTTTGAAAGGTTTACGGTTGTTTGTAGAAAATTAATTAAAATAAGTAAAAGAAAACAAGTAACAAGTTTGTATGAAAGCATTGTTGAACTCAATTGGGCTAAAATGTTCTCGGGGATGTAGGATACACCACTAGCATAGTATTATTGTTATATGTAATCAAGATAACATACTCCTTGTGTCATGATATGTGTAGAGAGAGCCCCATAATAAGATGTTCACTACACGGCTCATAGGAAGCCACTTTGTTGAGCCAAGAGTGAGGTCACCTCTAAATAACCACTGCGATGTCTAAGAGAAGTCACCCATACAAACCACTGCAATTAAGGGTTTCCCCATGGATATTGTAAGTGGCTTAGGGAGTCCCTCTTTAACCCTCGTTTAACCGTGTAGGTTACGAGCCAACACCAATCTGTCATGGGGCATTCCGGGTATGCTTCAAAGACACGTCCAAAGGATTTCTCCCTCCCTTTAGTCCCAAGGGAAAATGATATGTGGTTGACGTCACATATCATCTAAAAAGAGAGATCAAACACAAATCATAATTATATCATTGACAAGCAAGTCATACGGACACAAGAATAGAGCATCTTTATTACAAGTCCATAATGGTGCTAGGGTTTCTCCATCTCCCCAAGAATAAAGGAAATACTCACTCATGGAAACAATTAACAACATCATCATAATCAAATGGATGGATAAAAGTACGAAGGTAGATCTAAGGCAAACCACAATTGAATCTAGAATTACAAAGAGATCTAATAGATGAGAGATGGGGGTAATGGTGGTAATGGAGATGCAGCGGTTGATGATTAAGGGGATGATGTGTTGTCCTCCAATGACCTATGAAGCAGCCGTGATTTTGCCCCAGCCAACTTCCTCCTTCAGATCCCTTTCAGATGTGGTTTTTCGTGGTTTCTGGTGGCTGTGAATGTCGGATCTCCTTCACGTCTTCGCCAGGGGAAAGTATTTGATGAGGAGGTTGCGATGGCGCCTGGTATGGACGGGCTCCTCCCATACCAGTGGTTGTTATCGAT